>BPLQ01010387.1:850000-1313812 GCA_021605075.1 Caerostris darwini
TAACTATTGTTTCTTGATCCGAATTATATATATCTTCTAGTTACGTTTCTGTTTTGAATTTATCATGTTTTTATTTTTTTATACTTTTGAATTGTTTAGTATTATTTTGTAAGAAATTGTGTATCTAGTGCAACTAAATTCAAAGACTATATTTAATGCCCTTATTTGTTGAATTTTCTTCTAGAAAGATTTATGTAAAAATAATTGCTTAAAAATATTCATAAAATTTAATCCCTGGGTGCTTTCAGAGTAGCTATAATCATGAATGATTTTATTTCTTAGGTAACTTATTCATACGCATGTATATAAGTATCATTCTTCTTCACTGGCGCAACAGCCTCATGGTCTGACGTAATGCCGTCTGCCTACTGGTAAATTTCGAGACAAGGGATGTTCTTTCTTTTTTACGGAGTAGGGTAGTCAGCCTTAAGTCCTACAGTCATATTAGAGGGGGGCCTGAATGACCAAGTGTCTAGCTTTAGTTTAGTTTAGTTCTACGGTCATCTTGTGCACACGAGGGCTAAATAGACCGGGACCTACAGTTTAACGTGGACTCCGAACTACTACAAATATCCTTGGCGCTGCTGGGACTCGAACCTGAAGCCTGTGATATCAAAGGCCAGATCGCTAACAACTTGTCCACCAGGCTGCAAAAACACTTGACGCCGCATGTATGCTCCAACCACCAACCTTTCTGTTAACAGCCAAACGAGCGAGTGTCTAGCGCTCGAAGCCACAGGTTTCGGGTTCGAGTCGCGGCGGTGCCATGGATGTTTGGAGTGGTTCGGAATCCACTTTAAGCCGTAGGTCTGATCTCATATGACTGTAGTGTCACAGAGCACAACTAGACTTCTCATGCACATCATTCCCAAACTGTATAGGGCCAACTCTGCTCTAGGTACAGTGGTGTGGTGTGGTAGTAGTAGTCATATTAGGACGAGACCTACGGTTTAAAGTGAATTTCTAACCACTACAAACAGGTCCCATGGATATCATTTATCATAGATAATTTAATATTTTTATTTCTGACATTATTTTTATTTGTTTGTTAAGCAAAAGTAGAATGACAACTGAAATGAACGAATAATAATCAAGCAAATTAATAAAAATATAGTTTTACGACACTGAATAGTTAACTTTAAAATAATAAGGCAAACAAATTAAATGCTAATAATAATTCTTTATGTTCAGTTATTATCATAAGACTATGGTAATAGTTTATTTTTTGAGAACATCTTTCCGTGAGAATTATTTAACTAAATTTTTGCTATGAAAATAAAATGAATTTTTTCAAACTCTTGTCAACTTTAATAATCTTGTACTTTTAAGATGGGATGATTCAAATAAACTTGCTTCCACCAAATTCATTAGCATTTTACCATAGGATATGAATACAAAAAAAAAAAAAAAAAAAAAAAAAAAAAAAAAAAAAATATCTTGTATGTTTGACTAGGCATAATTTAATTTTCAATTTAATTTTCGTCTTTTTGACAATATGATTTTTTAATTTATTTTCCATTTATCTTCTTGACAATGTTTTTTATTTTTTAAGAGTCAACTATTTTACGAGACGGTTTTTTTTTTATATTGAAAAACTGCATTTGAATGATGTAAAATAACATCGTTTACAATTAATATCATACCCGCGATATCATATCTAGACTTAAGAATTTATTTAAATTGACTTAAATTATCAATTAAAATTATTAATCAATTAAGTATTAATTAAATGCATTAAACAAATGCATTTTCTATCGTATCGAATGAACATGAATTTTACTGTTTTATACTCCTTGTTAGATTTGAAAACTATCGTAAATCATGTCCCCGTGGTATAGTCATTTATTATTTTTAATTAAAACATTTTAAATGAATATTTTAAAAAATATTCAATAAAAATATTCAAAAATATCAAATCGTATCCAATGCTATGCTGAAATCATATCCGATGAACATTACATTCAAATTATATCGTTATATTTAAATTATATCGGATGAACAGTATATTCACATCATATTAGATGATATCATTATATTCAATTCATATAGAATAAACATGATGGATTACATTAATTCCATCCGCCATGCTAGGCTTAAGCAATAGAACACAAGCGTTAAACAATTCACCCCATTAAATAATTCTAAAACATATTGTTATTTTTATCCGATGAGCATTACATTCAAATTATATCGTTATATTCAAATTATATCAGATGAGTATATTCACATTATATTCGAAGATCATTATATTAAAATCATATAGAATTATATATTATCCGATGAACGCCCTTATCCGAAGAATATTACATTCAAATTATATCATTATTAAAGATGTCGTTAAATAGAATTATACATTATTCGATGAACTCCATTATCCGATGAACATTACATTCAAATTATATCGTTATATTCACATTACTTCGGATGAACAGTATTTTCACATCATATGTGATGATCATTCTGTTCATTATTATATATTATAAATTATATATTATCCGATTATTAATTACATATTATAAATTATATATTATCCGATTATTAATTATATATTATAAATTATATATTATCCGATTATTAATTATATATTATCCGATGAGCATTGCATTCAAATTATCCAAATTATATCGGAAGAACAGTTTATTCACATCATATTCGATGATCATTCTATTCACATCATATCGAATGAACATGATGAGTTCCATTAATTCCATCCGCCATGTTAGGCCTAAGCAATAGAACACAAGTCGCGCGCCGAGCATTAAACAACTCTAAATCATGTTACTCTTCTTTTTATTCGAGTTCTTTTTTTCTGCTTCTGGGCGTATTTAACGGCACATAAAAGTCATTGATTGCTAAATCCTTTAGCTCTGGCCGCTGGTCTGCAAAAGGTAATCACCGTAGAGCGGTCGTTGATTTTATAGCGTCTCTTACATAGGACATTTACGAGCACCATGGCCACATTGCATTGCTTCTTCCCCTCCGTTGAATAATGTGCTTCTGGGTGATGTGTGGGTGGGGGGTTTCTACGGGGAAAATTTAACCCCTCGATATTCTTGAGTCCAAGGAAAGTGGTGGCTATTCTTCTTTCCTTCGGCCAATTGGTGAGATTAGAAAGAAAGAAAAAAAAGAAGGATTTGTTGGAAGAATTAAAGCCTTCGCTGAAGATAACGCCACATTCCTGTTATTTTAAGTTGATCGATGGATTTGAATCACTTTTATGTTTTATTTAGTGAAATTGAGCTTTTGATTTGTATAACATGTTTATTTTGACAGACTTGAACTTTTAGTTTTATAAAGTTCTCTGATTATAAGGTTATGATTATAATTATAAGGTTGGATTATAAGGTTAATGATTATAAAGTTGGTTGTATTCTGTCAATTGTGCGCATAATGATAGAAAATAAACTTTCTAATTTAATGATGTTAACTTATGCAGTTATTTTTGTTATATGTAACTTTATTGAAAATCTCTTCTTTAACATTTTGCGGCATGATGGCCAATTGCCTAACGTTCTGGCCTTTGGTACAACAGGCTTCAGGTGGCAGGTATGTTTGTGAGTGGTTCGGAATCCACATTAAACTGTTGGTCACGGTCTAATTAGCTCAAAGTGTGCTCAAGATGATTGTAGAGCGACTAG
The DNA here is from genome assembly GCA_021605075.1 of Caerostris darwini. Taxonomy (NCBI): domain Eukaryota; kingdom Metazoa; phylum Arthropoda; class Arachnida; order Araneae; family Araneidae; genus Caerostris; species Caerostris darwini. The sequence goes on from BPLQ01010387.1 coordinate 853,639, forward strand.
AATTTAAATTGATATAACTAAACAATTAAAATCAGTGATGGCGATCTTAATATCGCATCTTTTTCTCTTTTTAAAAGGAGTTAATTCTATATCAATGATAATTTTTTTTGAAAATTAATTATGCAAAGAATGTATACAACGTTTTTGCGAATAACTTCTGTAAACTGATGTCACAATAAAAAATTACTAAATATAAGTTCTAGAATTTAAAATAATATAATAAAGTAATTAAAAATCATTTATTGCGATCTTAATATCGCATCTTTATCTTCAATATCGCTCTTTATGTAAGATGATGATTGAAGTTCTATTCGACAAATCAATTCCGTTCAATATTTCGTCAATCCTTTTAACATGTGTTGTAAGAAATTTTGATAACGCAATCATTTCATTGATATAATTATCGTTTTATGAACTTGTGGCGTAATACAATCTGTAAAACTTACAATGCCCACCCCTTAAAAAAAAAAATGAACTTCTTCATCAAAAAACAATTTTGATTCACCTAAATTAGTATCAAAAACCAAAAGGTGTTGCCTGAAAATCTCATTCACTGAGACTATTTAGCACCGACGATTGCCATGGACGTAAATATTTTGTAAAGTGTTTATCTTTTCATCACTGTTCTGTAATGAGATATGCGTGCTATCATTTGCAACAACTGGAGGTTCGCATTTATCTGGCATAAATCACTGTGACTTCTTTCAGTGAGGCAAATAGAGCGAGCTTCACTTTGATAAGCAAAATTATTCGAGCCCAAACACAGTAATTAGGTGCCCAGAAATCAGTCATCAATTTCTCAATCACAGATTACGTATACGTATCGTCTCGAGGGAAGGCGATTTATTAATGACATTTGTCAGTGGTTAGAGTAATTCGGAGATGTGTATTGATGAGATAATAACTGAGATATATGTATAAAGAATATCTGGAAGGGTTAGAGTTATTCGTCTTTTACGTATTCAAATTAATTCAGTGCTTTGATTTTTTTTTTTAAGGTTTTAGAGGTAAGGTTGGTAATTTAAGCGAGTAAATTTGGAGGAATTATTGATGCTACAGTGTATATAAATTATTAATAAATCAATATAAGTCCTCAATATTTTTCCTTTTTGTAGTTTTTATTTCATTGACTTTTGTAGTAAACATCAAACTTTTTTTGTACTCTCTCACTAAAGATATTATCCGCTTACAATTATGTTTAAAAATTATCCCAATTTAATCCTATAAAATCGCATTTAATACTAATCGAACCATAAAAATAATAAATAAACCATAATAAATAACCCTAATAAATAAATCATAATAAATAACCCTAATAAATAAATCATAATAAATAAATAAATAATAATAAATAAAATAGCCATAATAAATAAACCAACTTCTACATAGATTCATTCATATTGTTTTAATCTTTATCGTAGTCAGGCCTAGCTATCTCGCAAAAAATAGCCACGTGGATAAATCAGACGGATTCAAACACAACGCTCTAATAGGGTAGAAAGGTAATTTAATAGGGTGTTTAAAAAGAAAGAAGGTTTAGAAAGGTGTTTTAATTATAAAATTAATTTTTATTTTTAAAAAATTAAAATTTTAAATTGTATATTTTTAAATAAAAAATTGGATGAAAAAAATTTTACAATAATTATTACATTTTTTTTCTTTAAAAATTGCATTTCGTCGATTATGTCTGACTAGCACCCCTAATAAGTAATCGATTCATCTGTTTCCATTTTTAAACCGGATGTTTACCGTTTAGCTGAATAGCTGATAGAATAATAATACTGCACTTTGATAATAATTAGTTAATTAATCTTACGTAGAGTCTTGATGCCAAATGAGTAAAACAAAGCTCATTTTGTATAACTTAATATTTCATTAAACTTTAATGTTTCTGTATTAGGAGTAAATTTAACCTTTTAAATCATTTTAAAAGAAAATATTACATTTTATTATAAAATGATAAATTTTTTGAAACATATTTTCAGTATTTATAAAATTAAATAAATACAATTACTAAGTTAAACATTGAAAATTTTGTTATTTAACTTATTTTGGATAAGTAATCTGAATTTAAATTTGTTTTTTTATTGACTTAAATGAATTTAGTATGCATGCATGAATTTTTACTCCTTATTTTGTTTCAAACGACCTAATTCTCTTACAAAAATTTTTTTCTCTTGCAAAAGTCTTTATACGCAAAAAAGGGCAATCTATTGTATACCACTCTTCTCTTTGGGCTACTATATATTGAAATTTCTTGAGTTTTGGTGAATTAATCTTCATATTTTATTAAAAAACTGGTTATTTAATAAAATTTTATCCAAACAAATTCTTATATAAAATTGTTGAAAGTTCTCGATATTTTTACATCTAGAAAGATTAGTCTTTCGTCCTGATACCAAGTGCTATATTTCAACCGAACCGAAACCTGTGTATAAACATCTAAGTCCTCCCAAATTTTCATTCTTCCGGTATTGTTCTCCTCTTACAAGACAGGAAAAAAACAACTAGAAAAAAAAGTCTTCATACACAAAAAAAGGACACTCTATTGTAGTATACCACACTACTCTTTGGGTTATATTGAAATTTCTTGAGTTCTGGTTAAAAATCTTACATAAACTCTCTCGACCATAGATAGGGTCGAGAACTTCTTATATGGATGAAGCTTTTAAAGTGAAACTTCCAAGAGATGGTGGAAAGAATGAAAGACAAGAAGAAAGAAAGAAAAAAAAAATTGTTGTTTATCTCAAGGATGGATTTCGTCGGACACGAAGCGATTGCGCCTTTGCTTGCTTCAAGACTGGTATTGCACGAAATAGAAAGAAGATATTGATGCCGGGAACTTTCTTGGATTAATTCTTTTGTCCCTGTTTGCTAGCATTTTTTTTTTTTATTTGACGGAAATTGCTTCTTTCCAGGTTTATGAGAAACGCGTTGTTGTAAAGCTTATGTGTGTATTTAAAAGAACTCCTACGAGCAGAGCTGGGGTTGGTAAAGAATGTTGGAATATCTCTGCAAGTTTCTCAGCATTTGGATATTATGGAATATTATTTTGTTTTATGTTTTTAAAGCTATATACATGATTTTTGCATACATTTTGGATTTTGAACAATTTCTTCCTTTTTGTATTGAAGTCTGAATGTGAGGCCACTTCAGGATTTTTTGTGTTGCGAATACTTATAATGGTTTTGTTATACAATTTTGTGTGGCGAATAGCATTAGTAGTTTTTCTGTGGAAGATCGTTTCTAATTTTCTCTTCTTTGATTTTTGTTCTCGTGTATTGTGTTCTTTATTCTTTATTTGTAAAGAAGGGATTATTAAGAAACTGTTGGTTGTTTAATTGTGTATAAATTTCTTTAAACTTTAACTTAACTACTTTGAACTTTAAACTAGTATCCAGTTATTTTTTAATTTTATTTTTTTTTTTTTGACGGGTTCACTTGTTTCTTGTATTAAAACTCTAACAATGAGATTTTTATATCAACTAATATATATATGTATATTACTTGATATAAAAATCCCATTGCTAGACTTTTGAATTACTGTCAGTTATAAAATTACAGTTATCCAGGATTATTTTTTTAATTTGAAACTTGGCTTTCAACTATAACTGTAACTGTATTTAGAAGATATCTTACAAGAGGTTACTAGCAAAGTAATTTGGTTAAAAATACTTGTGATAAATATGTAGTTTTTTTTTCAAAGGAGCTGTCTGTATCTTGTAAATTCAAAAAGAAATTTTTATGTGTTTTAAAAGGTCACATGATCTGCTAAATAAATATCAAAACCAACAAATAATCAATTCAAATATACCAAACCAAACGGTATTAAACGGTTAATTAACCACTTTTATTCTTTTGAGTATATTGAAATTTACTCAAATATATAACCATGTGCACAATGCAAATTTTGTGAATATAATCAATTATATTCAATTTAGGTAAGCTTTTTATGCTGTTTTAATAGTTTAAAAATTTATTTTATTTCATTCAAGCATAACATCCGTTCGCAAAAAAAAGCATAAGCATAACACCCAATCGCAAAAAAAAAACCCCATAAGCATAACATCCATTTTCTTGCTGATGTAGAGATTTAAGCTTTTGTTTTAATTCATTTATTCATGAAATATTAAAATTACATATTTACCTAATTAATTGGATCCGTTATATCAAATTGATTTTATAATTCATTAAAATGTATTTTACACTCAGAATATTTCAGAATTATTTCAGAATCAATTAAATTTATTCAGAAATTTATTCAGAATCAATTAAATTATGAAAATTATATAATTAAAAACACTTAAAAGAACTTTGTAAAAATGTTAAGTTTCTCATTTGCTTTCTAATGCAAATGTATATTATGCTTTTTTTTTTTTTTGTTATACTTATTTCTTATTCATTTTCTTTTAGGTAAGTTCAATTCTATGCCCTCTTCGAACTAATCGTTGGTAACGTATACATATTTTTGTTTTTAATTATTATATTTTTCAATTAAAAATGAATGAAATTTATCAAAAAACTATTTCCAATTAATTTAAGCTATTGATAAACGTTTATTAAAATTTGTTTACGAAAATAAGTTAGTCAAAAATTTTTTTGAGGTCTTTTAAAAAAATGATATTGAATATATGAATAATGAATATTTTATTCATTTCACTTATATATATACTATTAGAAATTATATAATTATAATCATAATTTTGTCATTAATTTTATAATTTTTAAAATTATAATGATAATTAACCAATTACTTTTAAGATTTTGCTTCAATTAAAATTAATTATAAACTATAATTTTTTAAAAAAAATAACTTGTCAGTAAATTTTAATAACTTTTAATAAAGAAAATTATTAGTTTTTATTATTTATTTTTTAATAAATTTTTATAAAATATAGTTAAATAAAAATCAGCTCAAGTATTTAATTATACATCGAATTAAAGTTTATGAATATAAATATTTAATCCATTTTTAATCTGTAATAATAAACTCAACAATATTTCAAAACAGTAATTAATATCAAATTCATACTTATTATTTCACATAAAAATTATTCAAACAAATAATTTAATTTATTGAGAATTAAACTAATCTTATCGAAAATCTATGGTACTGCTTGTACATATGTAATATTTTACATGGAAATGGAAATGAAGTACATTATTAATGTAATTCTTTTGGTATTCAAATTAATTTATCTAATACTAAATATTTATTTGTCTCTTATCTCATAATTAATGTCTTAATTAAATTTAGAATGGGGGACACTACCGTTTTCGTTAAGCATACACCACTCGAATTCTGTATCAGTCATATGAATTTCCATGAAAACAAAAGCTGTTTTCGAGCCATCACTTACATGAGGATTTTTTCGCTCTTATCTCTGGTATAAGCGGTCGGTATTTGCTCAGCAAGGCTGCAAGGTACACAGCTGTTGCAATTCTCATGCTCTTTTTTGCAAATACCAGGGCAGCAGGCAATACTGCGTAATACATTCATTCAAATCCAGGCACTCGAAAATTGAAATGTTACTTTCTGCAATGGATTTTTTATTTTTTTCATTTTTATTATTATTATTTCTTCTTCACCATCCAGCCTCTTGTTTTTTTATTGTTGTTGGTATTCTTTATTCTTGTAGCTGGTTGCGTGTCGGTTGTATTTGTTGCATGTTACAAGGCTCGTAGCAGCAGTTATTGCGAAAAATGTTATTTTTACGAGGATTTAAACGCTTGGCTCATAACTGTGGCCATTATTTTGTGCTTTTCTTCCCTCTCTGTCTTGAGGTGGTTAATTGTTGTAAATTATTCCGTCGATTGGGTAATTCTTATGTGGATATCTTTATGGATGATTTGTATCTCTCTGAATGGGTTCAAGATATTCAAATTAATTCCGTCCATTGATTTTTTTAAGAAAAGATTTTAGAGAGTATAGAGGTAAGGTTGGCAATTTAAGCAAATAAATTTGGCTGATTTATTGATGCTGGCAATTTAAGCAAATAAATTTGGCTGATTTATTGATGCTGCAGTATATATAAATCGTTAATAAATCAATATAAGTTCTCATATTTTTGTAGTTTTTATTTCACTTACTTTTGTAGTAAACTTCAAGGGTTTTTTTTTTGTGATCTCTCATTAAGGATATTATTCGTTTATTTGCTACACAGTTATATATAAAAATTGTCTTGATTTAATCCCATAAATTCGCATTTAATAATAACCGAAGATATCAATTTTGAATAATATAAAAAATAACCATAATAAATAACCCCAAATAAATAAAATAACTAGAATAAATAAACCAACTTATGCATAGATTCTTTCATATTATTTTAATCTTTAACATAGTCAGGCCCAGCTATCGCATAGGAAATTCTCACGCTATTTTTGCAAATAGCAAGGCAGCAGGCAGTACTGCGTACATTCATTCTAATCCAGTCACTCAAAAATTGAAATGTTACTTTCTGCAATGAATTTTTATTTTTTATTTTTATTATTATTATTATTTATTCTTCACCATCCAGCCTTTTTTTTTTTTTTTTTTTTTTTTTTTTTTTTGTATTCTTTCTTCTTGTTGTTGGTATTTTTTTGTTTTTTAAAAAAGATTTTTAGAGGATTTAAACGGTTGGCAATTTATTTTGTCCTTCTTCTTCTTAAATTTGGACGATTTATTGATGTTGCAGTATATATAAATTATTAATAAATCAATATGAGTTTTCATTTTTTTTTCCTTTTTTGTAGTTTTTATTTCACTGATTTTTGAAGTAAATATCATGTTTTTTTTCTAAAGATATTATTCGTTTACTTGCTGAACAGTTATATATAAAAATTGTCTCAATTTAATCCCATAAAATCGCATTTAATAATAACCGAAGATATCAATTTTGAATCATATAAAAAACAACTATAATAAATAACCACAAATAAGTAAAATAACTATAATAGATAAACCAACTTATGCATAGATTCTTTCATATTGTTTTAATCTTTAGCATTGTCTGGCCCAGCTATCACGTAGAAAATTCTCATAGTCCTTTTGCAAATACCAAGGCAGCAGGTAGTACTGCGTAATACATTCATTCAAAACCAGGCACTCGAAAATTGAAATGTTACTTTCTGCAATGGATTTTTTTACTTTTATTATTATATATTCTCCATCCACCTTTTATTTTTTATTGTTGGTATTCTTTATTCTTGTAGCTGGTTGCGTGTTGGTTGTATTTGCTGCATGTTACAAGATTGTAGTAGTAGCAGCTATCGTGAAAAATGTTATTTTTACGAGGATTTAAACGCTTATCTGCTCAGAAAACTGGCTCATAACTAGGGCCATTATTTTGTCCTTTTTGTTTCTCTGTCTTGAGGTGGTTAATTGTTGTAAATTATTCCGTCGATTGGGTAATTTTTGTGTGGATATCTTCATGGATGATTTGTAACTCTCTTTGTCGTGGCGTCTGAGCGGTTAGATGGCTAATAAATTGTGTTCCACCGCGATGAATAACTTAAGTTAAGCTAGAGCTACAGTGGTGTGAGTTGGAAGCAGTAAAACCGTTTAATCTTTTTGCATGATTTGAGTTAATGGTATGTTTATGGAATCATCAGTTTAGATTTATGGTTTTTGTATTACATTAACGTTTTTTTTATTCGATTTTCTGTTTTTTTTATCGAATTTATTTTTAAGTAATAATATTAAACATGTTTTAAACAAAAGTTGTTAAATTTTAAAAAGGAAAAAATATATGGTATGAAGTTATCTCTGAGGTTAATTAAACGCTTCATATTATGTTTTTGTATTTAATTCTACAAGCGTATCAACAAAATATGAGTTTTATATTGAAAACTCAAAATAATTTTGCCGTTGCACTTGTAAAGTTGGTTATGAAAATAATATTTAACAATATTTGGGTATTATTATTTATTATTAATAAATATAGAAGATTTACAATGAGACTAGTAAACATCAGTTATTGGGAAATATATAATAAAATATACTTAGTAGAAATCTAGCTATGAATTCTCAAGCGTCTCAACCCAACCATGCTCAGTTACAATCTGGTTGCCCAACCTGCACACTACAAAACAGAAATTCAGAATCAGAAAATATCCAGATATTTTTATCATGCGGGATTTATTTATTTTAAACTCGAGGTGGAGGACACATAAAAACCTTTCATGGGCATCTTAGGTAATTCTGAATTTGCTACATATTTGTCATTTTAGTGTTATATATTTGTCATTCTCGAGTTCAAAGTACTAAGCATTTGAAAATAGTATGTTCATTTTTCCCTTTAATATTTTATTATATGGTTTCACATTCCTTTTTATTACTTAAATAAAGTTTTTCATAGAGATATGGCATCATTAATATCTTAAATTTTTTATTTATTTATTAGCCGTACTGGCAATAAATTCAATTTTTGATGTCCTTCGAGATTTACCTAAAATATTGAATTTTAAAACCAATCTCTCTATTTCTTATACCCTACATTTGAATCTGTACTATGTATCTACATTTAAAACTAGCTATTTTTTTCCTCGTCCGCTGAAAAATTCTGAAATATTTGTATTCATAGTTATTCCTCAATGTTCGGTCTCTCGCCAACACTGTCGCCAATATTCGATCTCTCACTGCAGAAGCGTATTTTCATCTCTATAATGTAGTCATCTTAACAAAACACTCTCTTCAAGAGAAGATGTCTGCGTCTTCCGATGTTTTTCTAAGTCAATATCATAGATTCCGTTCGCTCCTATAAACGATTCAATATTTTTCCATTTAACAACGAAATCGGACAAATATAGGAAAAACAGGAAAAAGGAAAAAATAAGTAAGAAGGGTAGGGGAAAAAAAGAAATCAATGAAATATTGTGTTTCCTGTCTTTTCCCAACATTTCACTTTCGTCTTCGATAATAAATATATAAATACGTGAAAGGGATGCATTTTTCATATTGAATCTAAAAATGCAATTTTTATTTTTTATTTTTTTTTATTTATTTCCTAAAGAATTTCGTTTTTTGAAAGATCTGGAAATTCGATAATGTTTGATCAAAATGGTTGCTTTGGTTTGATGTCTTTTGCATTAAAAGCATTGCATTAGAATATTCACGGAATAAATGAAAGCAATTGTTTAAATTTTAAGTTGCTGTTTTCGAATGCTGTACACTTTAACCAGTAGTTACTTGGTTCAGCATATACATGGCATATTGATGGGATATACACACGGTGTATGTATCATGGATTTGATTTTGTTTGTTGCTCTACGGTGATTTTGTACACACTTTGGGCTAATTGGACCGGGACCTACACTTTAACGTGGATTCCAAACCACTAACAAAAAATCCTTGCATCCTTGCTGAAGCATGTGGTACTTCATGTGTACCAATGGCCTGAAGAATATGTACCAATCTATGCAGAGGCATGTGGTACCAAAGGCCAGAGCGCTAGCAAATTGGCCACCAGGCCGTGTATGTATCGTGGAGGCCTGCTACACTGCAGCCGTTTCGTATTGTGTTTAAGCAAATACTCCAAAGTCATTTTATACAGCAAATACATAACAGATTTAGTGGTATACGCTGGGTGTTTATATCATGGAGGTCTGCTACACTTCTGCCACTTCGTATTGTGTTTAAACGAATACACCAAAGTCATTTGATATCGCAAATACATATCAGATTTAGTGGTATACACAAGGTGTATGTATCAAGGAGTATGCTACACTGCAGCCACTTTTTATCGTGTTTAAACGAATAACCCCAAAATATAACATTTCAGGGATCGGCACCCTCTTTTTCAACCCATAGGAAGGACATTCAGGTCTACGAATTTATCACTCCTATAGACACAAAAATTTTCTATTCGACTTCAATTGTTTCGAACTCGGCTTCTCCAATTCAAAAATTCCAACATGCCATACAACTCATTTCATCCCTTTTTACGTTTTAAGTAAGTGTGAACAAAATAAATCTTCTAATAAATAAATCTTCTTCTAATTTGCCAAAACCCTTCCAGCTGACAACAATCTATATATTTTTATAATCGATACAAAAATAGATATTTATAATTAATTTTCATTTGAATAATTTTTAAATAAATATTAATAAAATTCTTTAATAATTTAATTTATACGTACTTTTATACGTTAAAATTTTAATTATTTAAAAATAGCAATAATTGATTGTAATAATAATAAGAACAATAAAAACAGAATTTCATACCTTAGTTTTTTCCCTCTGTATTCTTCCTATTAAAAAATTTTAAGTAAAAAAGCAATGCAATGGTATGCATACAATATTTATGCTTAATCTAATTTGCAAATATCATTAAATATTTTAGTCGCTGTTAGCCCTTTATCACAAACCGAAAAATGTCATCCAAAGGTAATTAAAACAAATCAATCCTTAACTGAACGACATTTTTTTCTACTTACCTAATTCTAGACTATGCCCTAATACTATATAATCCCCTAATTCTTTCCTTTTCTTTTCAATTGTCAGATCGTAGCAAAGCACATGTCGAAAAAGGAAACATTTGTATTGTGGCACTGCATTGGAACAAGTTAAAATAAGTACTTCAACTTTCCCTATTTTGTCAAATAATATCATATAATGGAAATATTAAGCATATTTTAAATAATCCATAAGAATAATTTTGTTCTAAAACGTGATTCCCGTCCATTTCACTCTTTTCTATATAATATTCCTCGTAAAATCATATCAGTTTTGGGGTTGTAGTGGTCAGTTTGGCTGTGGAATATTTCACACTTTTCACTCATTTATTTCACTCACATTTCACTATTTGTTGCATAGTATTCCTCGTAAAACCAAACAGGTTTTGGTGTTGTAGTGATCAGTTTGACTGTGAAATATTTTTTCAGGTCACAAAAAAGATATTTTCCGAGCACACAATTTTTTTTCAACAAAAAGAATAAAATATTCAGTAAAGGGTTAATAGATGATTGTGAATTCACGCTGTGTTATCTTCAACTCCTTCTTCAACAGTTCTATTCTACAATGAGAAAGAATTGTGAATGCCTGACTTGAAGTCGGCCAACACACTGAAAGAAACTTTTAAGAATGCAGGAAGAAAGATAATTTTTTTTCTTTCTTCTTCCGAATTATTCTTGGAGGAACGGTTTAAGCATGGAAAAAGATTCCAAAATTCTAAATCTTTCTTTTTAAAAGATTTATGAAAAGTGCTCCTCAGATTAGCTCATCCACGAGGGCGCTAAAAAGCATTACCAAAAGAGCGATTCCGTTTTATGAAGGAGGGGGTACCGCCCCAGCCTTACTGTAGTAGTCCACGATCACAAACAACAGCTCTATATGCATTTTCGTTCTCTTCTTTATGCCATTCTTTCAATCCTTTTCCTGAATCAACAATCGGTCTTCGGGGAAGAATGCTCGAAAAGAACGAAAAGAAGAATAAAAGAAAAAAGAACAAAAACGAAATTCATCGAATACTAAAATTGAAATTGGATGCTGCCTGCAGTTTTTGTTTGTATGCCTTGGTGGGATAGAGGGGCTTGTCTGTTCGACTTTTTCTTCCGACTGCAAAAAGGGCCTCCAAAAAATCGAACCCAACTTGAATAAGGGGGGCATGGAGGGATGGTAAAGAGGGGTTGCAAAAGGATGGAAGGGATGAGAAAACACAAAATAGGTGCACAAAACCACCGGATGTACAAACATGCTGTATAAAAGAGACCTGGCGGGCAAAAGGCTAGTGGGGGCAAGCGAGCAGGAGCGCAGAAAAAACAACACATGGGCTGAAGAGGAAATCGCAATTTGTGCGCCAGATCTGGCGTATTGATGATGTCAAAAGCCACCCCCGAGGCACAACTGCGCCAAAAAAAGAAGTCGACTTTTTCTTCCACGTACACCCGCTCGCTCGTGTGCCATTTTTTTTTCTTCTGTAGTCAACCCCCTTCTACAAGGAACGATATAAAAGGAGGTAGGGGATGGTGCAGCGAATAGAAAACTCTCCTATGCAGAAAAAACAGACGGTTTAAGAAAAGGAACGACAGACGAGATAGCAGAAATAAATAGAAAAAAAAGAAGAAAAGAAAAAAAAGAGAGGGTGGTGGAAGATGAGATAGGTGAATTTTGGAGTACAAGGGGGAACGATTTTTTCCCTTTACAAATGTTTTACCAGTTGACAATATTTTTCTTTTTCTTTTTCATTTCCTTCATACCGACAGACATCTTTCCTGTATTTTTTTTTTTTTTTTTTCTGCTTTTTTAATATTTTATTTAGAATAGAGTCAAACATTCTGAGGAGGAGGAGGAGGAGATATTATAGAGCAGGAAAATGGCAATATTTCTTGCCTCCAAGGCAAAGCTCGAATAATATAGTAAAGAATAAAGCCTCAAAGAAAAATAAGAGCGGGAAAAGTATCCTCTTTCTTCAAACCCATGTCTGAAATGGTACTTCAAAACTCACTTGATGATATCGCTGTTGAACCCTAAAATGGTGGAAGGAAGTTTATCTTTCCCCCCTCCCTCCACCCCCTTATCTCTCTTTCTTCGATCTTTTTCTTCTCTTTTATGAGAAGAAAAGTGTTTCGAATTTTTAACACTTGTTCTTTCTTTTTTTTCTTTCTTACTTCGATATGTGTCAACTGTCATTTTTTTCTTTATCTGTCAGAATCTAATTTGGACTATTAATATTTTTCCCAATTTTTCTTTCATATGTAGCGGAAGTACATTTGCTAAGCCATTGAATTGTTGTTAATGTTTTTAGGGTTTAAATATTTATATTTTAATTTAACTTTAGTCAAATTTTATTTTAACCTCTCATTCAAATGGTTTATTTATCGATTGCTTCTTTGATTTATTTTAAATAGAAAGTTTTTCTATTAAGCTGCTATATTATATACTCTAAGTATGCATTTAAACAGAAAAGTAACATGTAATCTTAATACGTTCTTTATTTTTATTTATTGGATTTAAATGTAATTTATTATCATTATAGTGTTAGAAGTACGTATACTTGTTCGCATGTGTACTAATACGTGTACTACGTCCTCAATTCCTACTTCATTTTTTATAAGTCGTCATAGTTTTGTCTAGTAAGATAATTTTAAGAGTTTGAAGTAAGGAATAAAAAAAAGTTTGAAGTTATAGAATGTACAAGTCATACAATGTTACATTCAGGAAGTCATACAAGTCATTGCAATGTCAATGTCCACCACGCATACAATGTTTTGCGTGGTGGAACTGCTATATGCACCATATTATGTAAGGATGGTACATATACATTCATGTAACACCTGTTTTTGTTGTTAATTTTAATGATTGTCTTGACTTAATTAAGATTAATTATATTTTATTGAGGTCTTCATCTATATTTGGCTTATAAACGCACAAACTTCGAGTAATAAATTATAAGCAAAAATTCTAATACTTGTCTGTATAAATTCTAAAACTTGTAGTTATTATAAAATCAGCATAAATATAATAAATCTGATGTTATCTTCGAATTTATATTGATTGGTGAATTGATCGAAAAATGTCATTGATAATGACATTTTTCACTATATTAATGACTCTAAACTTTGTCTATTGACCATTCAAAAAAATGTGTGCAATTATTAAATTTTAAAAGGCTATTCGAGCCTTTCCCTGAAATCCAGACCAATAAAATATTATCAGAAGCGTCTTCTCCAGCATAAAACATATAAATTTCAGAGAGAGAGAGTTTGGGCTAAATTGGGAAAAATCTTAATGCCTCCCAAATATTTATGAAAAATGAATCCCAACTATAAAGTTTCACCATTTCCAAAACTGTGCTAGCCCATCTAACAGGTTTTTCTTTTTTTAAAAACGCCAATTTAATTAATGGCAATTTCTTGAGGAAGAATCTTCTTCCCTTTGCCCCTAACCATCGCTGCCACACACTAGAACTTATCCAATCAAAATATTTGCATAAACTTTTCAAAAGGGAGCACATTTTTGGGAGAGATTCCCTCTGAAGAACGCTTATGCATATTGAATGTTGTCATTTCCCTGCATCTATTCGAGTAGCGAAATCCTATTTCGTAAAATGGGAGATGCCAGGGTTGGAAGATAGTCATTGAAAAAGATGTATGTATTTCTCCAACTCTTTACCTATTGCTATTTCTTCAAAGTCACAGTCAAAGTCATTGAGTCACAGAGCCTAATCAGACTTCTCACCCACATCATTCCCAAACACTAAAGGGACAGCTTGGCTCAAGCCACAGTGATGTGGTGTGGTGTGATGTAGTAGTAATACTGGTGGTTCGGAATCCACTTTAAACTGTAGGTCTCGGTCTGTTTAGCCCACGTGTGCACAAAATACGTATTTATTTCAGCATCAATTTCTTTAATATAAAAATTAAAGAAATTAACTTCAGTTAACTAAAAATAAAAATTAAGTTAAGTGAACTTCAGTTAACTGATGTTATCTTCGAATTTTTATTGATTATCAACGACATTATTCACTATACTAATGACTCTAAACTTCGTCTATTGCCCATTTGAAACAAAATTATGCAATTATTAAATTTCAAAAGTCTATTTGAGGCCTTTGTCTGAAATCCAGACCAATAAAAGATTATCAGAAGCTCCAGTATAAATATAAATTTCAGAGAGATCTTGGGCTAAATTGGGAAAAATCTTAATGCCTCCCAAATATTTATGAAAAATGAACCCAACTATAAAGTTTCACCATTTCCAAAACTGTGCTAGCCCATCTAACAGGTTTCTTTTTTTAAAAACGCCAATTTAATTAATGGCGATTTCTTGAGGAAGAATCTTCTTCCCTTTTGCCCTTAACCGTCGCTGCCACACACTAGAACTTATCCAATCAAAATATTTGCATAAACTTTTGAAAAGGGAGCACATTTTTGGGAGAGATTCGCTCTGAAGAACACTTATGCATATTGAATGTTGTCATTTCCCTGCATCTATTCGAGTAGCGAAATCCTATTTCATAAAATGGAAGAAGCCATGGTTGGAAGATAGACATACATAATACATCTTTTTCAAGGACTTTCTCCAACTCTTTAACTATTGCTATTTCTTCAAAGTCCCGCAGTTTTAAGTTTTCCCCTTTTCCCATTTTTTTTTTGTATATTCCGTTCAGTTATTTTATTCATATTTATCTATTCATTTTCTTTGCCTTAATCCGTTAAGTCCACGGCTGCAAGATAAGACTTAAGCGAAATTGAGTTTGTTAAGAAAGCATTGCTGTGCATGCTGTGCTGTAAGAAAGTAAACCGGAGCCATGAATTATGCAAGTTTTCGTTTATCATTCTCTGTAATGATGCTGCGTATTAAAGTTTATGGTTTATTCAATATAATGAAGTCAATTAATGGTTTTTATAAAGATTTACCGATCTATATGATGTTCTTTAACATGCTCGTATATCAGGTAAATATTATGAAAAGCAATTATCCAGATAACACGCATTTATTATTTAAAGCGATTACTTAAATTTATTTAAGAGTTTAAGTAAAAATGTGAGAATTTTTAAGAAGTATAATTTATTTTAAACTGTAATGGTTATCACGTTGCCTATTAGTTACTTAACTCATTTTTAACTTTCAGTTTGAATAATGTTTATCTATTAATTTAAATTATGATTTTTAATTTTATTTTGCTAAATTTTTAAAATAATAATGACAATATTGCTAATATTTTCTTTATATAAATTTTGCAGATATTCTCTATTCTCTTAGAGCATTAGTCAAGCTATCAGTTAATATATTATTGGATATAATTAATAAATTTTAACAAATTAAATATTTTTATTAATTTGATTGCACAGAAATATTTATGGTGTATATTTTATTTAAATTAACCTCTTCAAAGGGCAATAGATAAATATTAGTTATTTATATTTAAAATTTACTATTAACTGTTCTTTAATTATTTAAGAATATATACTTTTAATTTAAGTATGTGCTTATATATATTTTCTTCCATTAAATTACTATAATTTATTCCATTTCAGTCTCAATAATGTTTATCCATTAATTTAAATCATGATTTTTAATTTTACTTTGCTAAACTTTGAAATAATAACCAAAAATATTGTTAGTGTTTACTTTAAATGAATTTTGCTGATATTCTCTACTCTACCTTTTAGAGCGTTAGTCAAGTTATCAGTTAATTTCTTATTGGATATAATTAACTAATTATTCAAATAAATTTTAACAACTCAAATGTTTTAATTAGTTTTATTTTGTAAGTGTATATTTTATTTAAATTAACCTCTTCAAATGGCAATAGATAAATATTAGTTATTTATATTTAATATTTACTATCTTCAAATATTTATGAATATATACTTTGAGTTTAATTATGTGCTTATATATATTTTATTCCGTTAAAGTTAGGAATGGCATAGAAAACTTTATTTAATAAATGAGTTTGTTGCCCCAATTATATAAATTTGCTAAATTAATTTGCCTTTCTTAAATAAACAGTAATAAGACAGAAAATCCTAATTGGATCTTCCTTAATGTTATACTATACAATCCCTGCATTTAAAGAATTATGTTTTTAGTTTCCCTTCTAATTACTCGGCATTTTTTCTTGAAATAACATAATATTTTGCATAAAAATTCCTGATTCATTATATATTTTTTTTTTTATGAAAAACTAGCTTTACGCTATTTTTAATTAGAAATATTTTTTAAATAAATTTTCGGAAATCTACAAAGCCAGCACCAGAATATCTGTCAACGTTCTAACTAATGCTAATTAGTCGAAATTATCGGTAAGCTAGATAAAGACAACTTAATGAAAGACTAGGGTAATTTATCCCAGCATTTATACGTATTAAATAATTTATCTCAACCATGAATTAATAATTCGCTACAGAATGACTGGTTATTTGTCTAGTACCACATATATAATGGATGAAATCGTATTTCCTTATTAAAAGGATAAGCAGTATTTCCGGAAAAGATTATTCAATTTATTATTTTCTCATCCGGTGTTTCGGTAATGTTGAATATATTTAATAAAGGCATTTTTTTACCCGCTTAGGACATGTTCTAATGTCAATTTTTTTATAACTTTTTTTGCCTGATAATTGTATCTTTTTTTTTTTTTTTTTCCCTATCATAAATTGTATTACCTGTTGGTTTTTTAACCGTCTAGGCGCCTTTTTAAATTATAAATATTATTATTAAATTTCTTTAATACGATTTTTTGACCACCTTAATTTTTTGCCGATTTTCTTATAAAAGATTATATATATATATATAAAAACTATATATATATAAACTATATATATATATATATAAACTATATATATATATATATATAAATATATATATATATATATATATATATATATATATATATATAATATAAATATATATATATATATATATATAAACTATATATATATATATATATATATAAAATATATATATATATATATATATATATAAATATATATATATATATATATATATATATATATATATATATATATAAACTATATATATATATATATATATATATAAACTATATATATATATATATATATATATAAACTATATATATATATATATATAAACTATATATATATATATATATATATATAAACTATATATATATATATATATATATAAACTATATATATATATATATATATATAAACTATATATATATATATATATATATATAAACTATATATATATATATATATATATATATAACTATATATATATATATATATATATAAAATATATATATATATATATAGAGAGAGAGAGAGAGAGAGAGGGCTGATTAATGTAAGTTGACCGAGTAACTAGTGCTCTGGCTCTCGGTGCTACAGATTTCGGGTTTGAGTCCCGAAGTGCCATGGATGTTTGTGGTGGTTCGGAATCCACTTTAAACCGTAAGTTCTTGCCTAAAAATGACCGTATTGGGCATAGGGCTGACAACTCTACCCCGTAAAAAGATAATATCTTATGTCTCGAAATCTGCCAGTAGGTAGATGGCCTTGGCCCACATGAGGCTGCTGCGCCACTGATGATGATATATATAGGCGCCTGATGGCCAAGTGACCATCGCTCTGGAGCCACCGGTCTCGGGTTCGTATCCTAGCGGTGCCATGTATGTTTGCAGTGGTTCGGTATCCACTTTAAACCATAAGTCCCTGACTAATATGACTGTTGAACATAGGGTTGGCAGCCCTTCCCTTTAAAGAGAAAACACCTCCTGTCTCGAAATCTGCCAGTAGGCAGACGGCCCTGGCCCTCCATGGAGCGCTACGATAATGATGTTGATGTTGTTGTTGTTGATGATGATGATGATGATACATTTTATCAGCTTTAAATGTTAAGAATGTGCATCTTGCACTATCATTTTTTTAATTGTTAAAAGTTAATTAATTTTTTACTTGAAATAAATTTCGGAAAATTATAAAAAAAATTTAAATCTTCAAATTCTTTTATTTTCACAGGCAAAAACATTTTCTACATATTCACTTAAAAATTTTATTCATAATTACTTTATCATAACAAAATCTAACTTTCATATATGAACATTCTATCATCATATATACTTTATGAAAAAAAATATCCAATAATTTATTTTTTAATTCTAAAAAAAGTGAAAACAATGTATAATCTATAAAGTAACATTAATCTTTCTTTCCTGATTTAAAGAAAAAAATTACTTCGATTATAATAAATTACTTCACGTCTACATTTATATTTTATTTCGTAATATTTTTATTCAAAAAATAATGCTTGAAGGCATATTATTGGTTTCTTAAATTTTTATTCATGCATTAGTTATTACTTAATATAAATATAATGAAAAATACATATATAAAAGAAATGTAAGAAAATATTTTAAATTAAAATGGATGTATTATATTTCTCCATTATTTTTCAACCAATCAAAAAGATGTAGATTTAGTTTTTAAATATTTTACTCTATCGCATAATTTGATAAAAAAAAATTCATACGAAATCGTCTAGATTTATGTTACAATCAATATAGTGAATTTAGTGCCTAATCAATATAATGTTACGAAAAATTTTTTTAAAGAAATTTTGTTTTTTAAACATTTGGAAATGATTAAAACATATTTATTATGAATTTCTGTGAATTATGTTTTGTTTAAGAATGTTTAAAACGTAATTTCTTCAATTTTATTGAATTTATTCAAACGTAATTGAATATTACGTCTTTTTTTTATTTATTACATTTAATGTATACCATCAATTTTTTTTTTAAATCTAAAAATATAAAAAACAGCAAATTTTCACTGAATAAAGATATTTATAAAAAATCTATTGTCATCACATTTAATACTTTATTTAATACTTTTATTGCATTGATAAAATATGATATGTCTAAGTTATGTTTCAACGAGTTTTTAGGCAACATTTTTTATTTAATTATCTATTCAATTAATTTTCAGTCTTATCATATTTCTTTCAATTCAATTTCTTCAATTTTGTTATGTATTAAAAGAAAACTCAATACAAAACAATAAAAAATATAAGCACATTTAATTTTTTGTTATATATTTTTTCTTAAGAAGTATTATGATAATAAATTCATATTTGTGCTATTTCCGCATTATTCACTATATCTATGCAATAAAAAATTACTAGATAAAATTTAAATAATTTTTAACGACAAAATTCATTATAATTTCTTAATACTTCTTTCATAGTATATATATATATACACTCAAGAGCTAAAACATTATGACCACCCCTACATTTTGCAATGAACTCGCCTGGATGACGTGGAAGGCACGTGATCAGGTGGAAGTGCTGTTTAGCTGGTATTAAGTGGTGGTATTAATCAATGCCAAGGCGGGTTGAAGCCATGTTTTATATTTTTTATTCGTTACTGATATATCATAATGTTTTATCTTATATATATATATAGAGAGAGAGAGACAGAGATTGATTGATTATAATTACAGCCCCACTTTCAAAATGCTGTAAAAAAGAACCACTCGTCATAATGAGTTCAAATTTGAACTGAAGATACTTGAAGAAGGGGAAAATGGTATGGCATCAAAAAAGGTTCCACCGATTATTCCCATCCAATTTGGTATAACCTTGCCGTGGTGGATGGGCTTTCAACTAACAGTGTCACAACTGTTGAATGACTTGAAAGTCATTTTTTTCCGTCAAAAAACCGAAACATTCAAGCACATTGAACACTACAGTTGGTTTAATGTGCAACTCATGCCAAATGCGTTGTTATTTCGATTCAAAATATCTTTGCCAGCCGAATTCACTTTTGTTATTTCGCTTAGAGTGCATTGGATTAATAGATTTTTTTTTCTTTTGATGCCGTACCGTTTCCTCCTTCAAATATCTTCAGATCAAATTTGAACTCATTGTGATGAATGGTCCTTTTTTTTTATAGCATTCTGAAAGTGGGACTTTAATTATAATCGCCCTGTATGTGTGTATATATATATATATATATATATATATATATGTAGAAAGAGAGAGATTCAATGGGATGTATAATTTTAGAGAATATCATCGGGTTTTTTAAAGAAAATTTACTGTAATATTCGTCATTAAAAGCAATGCTAAAAACACGAAAAGTGAGTTTCTCATTATTGTCATCGAAAACCTTCTGGTGGAACACATATATATAACTCGGCAAAGCAATTCTTTTGTCTTTCCTCACCTCATACCCATGTCACCTGTTCTCAAATTGAGAATTTCATGCAATTTCGACCCATCCATCCTACATTCATTATTTTTAACATTTTTAACGACTCTTCTCGTTACAGAACTCTAAAGGCACGTTTTCCAGTTCAGTTCCAACCCCTGGTTCCTAATGTTCCATTCGTAACGTCTTCTCTCTTTTAGAACAAAATGGTAAAAGGAGAGGGTGCAGAAAAGAACATTCTAAACGTAACGTACCCCATCAGGAAGATAATAAAACCTCCCCGACACAACATTCCTTGGCGGCAGTGTCGTCTAATTCTGGACGAAAGGGACCATTCGCCATTGTCGTAAAGTTTCTGTTGGTAATAATGTGTCCCTGCAACAGATGAAGACAATAATGTTAGCAGCGGTGCGCTTTTGAACGTTTACATTTTTATTACTGGCCTTCTGGCGATGCTTCTTGAAGAACTTTTTGGAAAGCTGCTTCAAGTGCTGGGGTTTATATTCTTAAGATAACGCCAAAGTGGCACATTTTGAGATGGAGGTGGGAAACGGTAGTTTTGCCTAAATTAATTTAGATACAGAAAATAAGATTAACGATGATTTTTCTATATTTAATTCTGAAATGCAACTAATTCAATGCAGTTGCAAATCCCATGACTTGGACAATGAAATCAAACCAGCAGCTTTCTGGCTTCTTATTCTGAAAGTTTAACAATAACCTTATAATCTAATCCAAATGTTCACCACTTACTGACCATCCAGAAATATAATCCATCCTAGAGCCATCTAATGTCATTTACCACAGATGAATTAGTTTGTCGTTTTCTACAGATGAATTAGGTTGTCGTTTAGTACAGATGAATTAGGTTGCCATTTTAAACAGGTTGATGCAAAATTCCTTGTATTTGGATCATTATAAAAGCATCGAAATTATTAATCACTTACTAAAAGGTGATATGAAAGATTTTTAAAAAATAAGGCATAAAATAACAAAAAATGTTTATCCTTTGCAATGTCACATAACTATATTATGTTGTATATATTTTTTTTTTTTTTTTTTTACGTAATGTAAATGGATTATATTATTGTATATTTAAACAACAAGGTAAAATAGTTATGAAACATAGATGCCTTTTAAACATGGATGTTTAAAATAATTTTAAACATAGATGTCTGTGAGACTTCATAATATTAAATGGTTTTATTTAGATTCTTGTTTTTATTATTTAAATTTTTCTAACTATGATATTTTTTGCAAAAGATATTGCTAATGAATGAAATCTGACAACAATGGATTATATTATTGTATATTTAAACAACAAGGTAAAATAGTTATGAAACATAGATGCTGTTTTTTTAAACATGGATGTTTAAAATAATTTTAAACATAGATGTCTGTGAGACTTCATAATATTAAATGGTTTTATTTAGATTCTTGTTTTTATTATTTAAATTTTTCTAACTATGATATTTTTGCAAAAAGATATTGCTAATGAATGAAATCTGACAACAATGGATTATATTATTGTATATTTAAACAACAAGGTAAAATAGTTATGAAACATAGATGCCTTTGTTTAAAAATTTTATGGATGTTTAAAATAATTTTAAACATAGATATCTGTGAGACTTCATAATATTAAATGGTTTTATTTAGATTCTTGTTTTTATTATTTAAATTTTTCTAACTATGATATTTTTTGCAAAAGATATTGCTAATAAATGAAATCTGACAACAATGGATTATATTATTGTATATTTAAACAACAAGGTAAAATAGTTATGAAACATAGATGCCTTTCAAACATGGATGTTTAAAATAATTTTAAACATAGATGTCTGTGAGACTTCATAATATTAAATGGTTTTATTTAGATTCTTGTTTTTATTATTTAAATTTTTCTAAATATGATATTTTTTGCAAAAGATATTGCTAATGAATGAAATCTGACAACAATGGATTATATTATTGTATATTTAAACAACAAGGTAAAATAGTTATGAAACATAGATGCCTTTTAAACATAGATGTCTGTGAGACTTCATAATATTAAATGGTTTTATTTAGATTCTTGTTTTTATTATTTAAATTTTTCTAATATGATATTTTTTGCAAAAGATATTGCTAATGAATGAAATCTGACAATAAAAAAGCAGAATTATAAATATTAGTAAAATGTTAAAAATTATAAACGTCAAAATTACCCTGATAGGCCTGAGGTATTTCAAAAATAAAGAAAACTATTGAGTATAAATCTTTTTTATTGATTGATTTACTTTTGATTTCATACTTTTTATGTATGTTGATTATATTGTTAAATAAAACCATGAATACTATTACATTTATTTATTATAATAGCTTATTCCATTGATTTATTATATTTGTTGGCATTAATTGACTTTATTGTATATTACAATCGATATAAAAATTTTCTTTCTCATATTAAAATTTATCATATACAATTCATGATATTTTTAAAAGAAGTAAGTCATTTAATTCCGAACAAATAGGATTTCCATAATAAAAAAAAATAGTTAAACTATCATTTTAACTATTATGAATGCATGTTTTAAACTATTCAACAACACTATTGAATTTACTTAATTTGCTGCTAAATGAAACTAAACATAAACGTGATAATACTATATTTATTCGTGAATTTCTGTTGCATTAAAATTTTAAATCAAATATTGCACAAAATTTTAAGCCAAATTATTCATATCCGTCTTTATAAAATCTTCTGTATCTGTAAACGTAATATTTCTTTTTTTAAAATGCATGTCTAAGGAAAATTAATAAACATAGTCTGATGTTAAAGCAAGTATAGAAATATTTTAAGAAAATTGGAAAAATAGCTTAGTCATATAAATTGAAAAAATTCCATTTAAATCTACAGTCTATATTGCAATGGATTTTTAAATTCCATTTTGAATCTACAGATAAATAATCTTATTTAGTGAAGAAACGGAATATTTCTAAGTATATCCTTTTATTTTATAGACTTATAATTCACTTATGCATGCACAAGAAGATTATATATGAAATTTTTAAAAAAAGTATTACGAACACAAAACTATTTCCAAAACATTTTATTATGCATATATATATCATATATAAATTATCAGTAACATTTGTAGTGTCTAGATAAATTGTTTAAAATTGATTTATTGATCGCACTCTGTCACATATGGAATTGAAGTTCTTTTTGTCATAGCATAAAAAGTGGAAAATAAAACTTTTCAATCACAAAATTATATAGTTAATTTCTATGTATATCCAAACTATTACAATTGAATTTATTTTATTTTACTGTTGTAGCATTAACCTTTTCACGGATAATTTTTTGGAGCGAAAAAATAAATGACATAATCTTGTTTATTGCATTTCATTAATTTTTATAGCATTCAAAAAAATTATAAAATTAATTTAATAAATATAAAAGAAAATATTATATACAATTATAACTGTTATACATTCAAGATAACTTATTGCCCGACTCGTGGCTCAATAGTAAGGTGAGCATTAGGGTTGAGGTTCAATCCGCTATTAGCATTGTAGACACTGTTTCAAAAACGAACAGACTCGACAGCGTTTGTCATATTCAACATCTTGTCTCGTTACTACTTACCTGGTGGGAGTTATACGAGTTTTTCTCACATACGACACGTAAATGCAGGGTAGTAGTTCCCCCTACAAGTCCTTCTGGAAGACACTGCACACATAGATCCAGGATAAAAATAAATGTAAACAAACACAATTTTTTGCCAAATCTTATTCGACAAAATTCACCACCACAGCTTTCAATCGGAAGCCCGCTTCATAATAACTCCGCCCTCTCGTGGTATTTATAGTGTTTTGGGACCCAGTTGAAGTCAGTAGCTCCATCATTCCCGTGTTGCTTGCACTACCTTTCCTTTTTTCTTTCCCTCTTAATTTTTTAGAGTTTTTTTAACTTTTATGCACTGTGCAAAGATTAAACTTAATTTTAAAATTTATCCTTCTACCTAGTTTTGTATTCCTTGTAACAACACTTAATTTCTAAGAGCAATGCTGCTTTCTTAACGTTAATTCTTTTTATTTTTAAATTTTTTGTTTTTATCTAATTATGCAGTTTAATTTTAAATTTTAACCGGAGGTGCGGGGATTTTTTCCCCCGGTACTCCGATAAATCACACAACTTTGTACTTTTGGAAGACACTGCCCTCCTTCTACATCAACTCGGAGTCAAGTCAAACTTCTAGGTACGGGTGCTCCACCACAACAGAAGTTGTCCCCCTTCCCTCCATCCATGAGTAGACTGCTCATGGGGTATCCGTCTCGCAGTGATGGACTATACTGTGGATTAAAATAAAGTATTATCAATGCATGCGACTAATTCTAGCTTTGTTTTTAGCATTGAGGGATTTTTGTGGGAAATAGTTATCCAGCATATTTCATATTATTATTTTTTATTTGGAATATATATATAATTTACTAAAATTTTAAACGTAAATATATTTTTCAGTGTCATTCAAAAAATTAAATAACCATAACCGTGGCCATTTTTTCATAACCATGAAAAATGACTATTTTTCATGACCATGACATTTTTATATTTTTCAAATTAATTATGAGTAAATGTGTGAGTAGGGTTTGTTTTAATTTTATTTAACCATTATGAATTTTAAAATAGTATACTATAAAAGATTTTTAAAAATAGTTATTATATAATAATTACACGTTAAATGTCTACCATGAGGCTGTTGTGTCGTTAACTGCTATATAATAGTTTTATGAATTATTTAAAAAAAAAAAATATTGTGCTAAAAAAGATTTAAAAAAAATAGTCACTACATATAGAATAATTAATTAAAAATAAAGTTAATTATAATAATTACATATAGAATGATACTTAAATGTGCACCATAAGGATGGTAATGGCGCGTTAACTGTTATATAATAGCAGTATGAATTATTTTAAATAAAAAAATTGAGGTGAAGAGCAATATTTGCTAAATTTAAAGAAAACGACTTCTCGTCCAAACCAACTTTTAATTTTAGTGATTTATTCAACAAATAAAACGCTAAATCACATAAATATCCACAGTAGTATATTAATATCCACAGTATCCTGAGTGATTCCCTCACGAAATATGAAAGAAGTCCAGAAATATTTCTCTCCTCGTAACGTTCATCTTCCACGAATCTTGATTGATTTCGTTCATAGGGGCTAGTTACACTATTTACTGAGAACCACCAGGGACGAATATATCAGTTTTTGATATCAAATCGATTCGTTCCCATAATTGAATCAGGTTTGGTCATTCCATCCCAAATAGTCCGGATTTCTCTCTCTTTTGCTTACTTACACTTTCTTGTTCGCCTGGCCACTTCAAAGTAAGAATAAGTTTTTCAGGATTTCGATTTTTTAGGATTTTCTGAGGAATTTGTGGGAAGTTTGTCGTCTTATGTGATGGAAATGCCACAACATTTATATTTAGGATTTCTCCGGGATTTTTTTTTTTTAAATAGTAAATCGAAGGATTTGTGAATGAGTTTATTTTATCGGACTTTCGCAGGTTTTTTGAAAGTTAAGAATGCTGATGTATTGGAATTTTTTTTTATGTGATTTTTTTTTTTTTTTTTTTTTTTGTTGTTGTTGCTCATTTTGTATTTTTAAGTTATATTGATTTATCCAAGTAAGCGATTATTTAAGTTTTAAGAGTTGTTTAAGAGTTATCATTTTTTTTCTTCATGAATATGTATTGTAAAAGATATATTCTAAAGAAATAAAATTCTTACTATAAAAATAAAAATTGCTTTTTTTCATATTTTATTGTTATTTCAAATTGCATATGTCTACGGAGTTTGTTTTAATTTAATTAATTATTAGACATTTTTAACTATTTTATAAGAGTAATAAAAGAATAATCACCCATGAAATGCTGAATTTTACCATGAGATTGCTTGTGGTACCATCTGTTATATGAAAGCGAGGCTAAATATTTACCCTTTAAATTACCTTAAACTTTTACAGAATTAAAAAAAAATATTTTTTAAATTTATAATGGCCTACAAAATAAATTAAATTACCTGTTTTGTTATCTACTATTAAGTTGTAAAAAAATATTTTATTCAAATTTTCTCCAAAAGTTCAAGTTAATTTAAAGGTAAAATAATTAGTCCCACTATCATACAACAGATGGCACCACAAGCAATCTCATGGTAAAAACTATCATTTTATGGATAATTATTTTATTTTTACTTACGAATTATCTTAATATTAATGCTACATGTATATGCTTAGTCATCAGTTACATATCACTTCATTTATTAAGAAAATTTCCACACCATTTGTTATGAGATCGAATCCAGAGATCTAAATAATGGATGTTCAACTTGAACTTTAGAAGAAAATTTATGACTCAAGGGAAGGCTACTGATATCTACAAAAACAAACCCACCAAAAGAAACAAACCCCGTCAATCACTGCAACTCCCACCCCTCCCTTTTACCCATTCCGCTCTTACATTTTCTGTTAGCATTCGAGCAGAGAGAAAGAATGGCGTTTGTTCATTGTTTATTCACGTTTTAATTTCCTTCTGAATCATGTATTTGGAGCACACCCAGACTCTTGAAAAGGATAACTCTCAACTTTTCGCATACATCATCCCATACAGGGGGCAATGAAGAATGCAAGTGTGCGAGGAGTGAGAAAACTTTTCTCTGCAAGAGAGAGAGGGGAGAGATCAATACATTGAATGCGCGTTTCGGTGATTTAAGTAGAAGAAACTGTTTTTATTTCGGGACGTTTTCTTCTTCTTTTTCTTCTTCTTCTACTTCTTCTCCTCCATCTCTTCCACCAGCCCTCTTCTTCTCTGGTATGCATCTATTTCCTCAGACTGATGTCCCTCCCTCTGAGGCAATAAATCTTCTTAACCCACTGGAACACTTGAATAAAATGTCGTTTTCTGGCGTTTAAGAATCTCAGTTTTGATTCTACTTTAAATCTGGATGTCGTGGGGGCAGGAGGGGTTTAAAGGAAGGGAGGAGGGGGTCCACAGACGTGTTCCATCGTAGGTTTTGTAACGCGGGTGTCACGTATGACAGAAACCGTGATGTTCCCTTTTACTGGTATGGAAGAAAGGGGGGTTGGAATCACTCTGTCTTTTTTTTTCTTGGGGGGGAGGGGAGGGACTAAGAATGGAGAAATCAGAAGTGACATAAGTTTTCCTTAAATGCTTGGAGTTAGTTTGATTTAAAAGCTTTTTAATATTAAATTTGCAGTTCGTTCTAAATGTAAAATTAATGGATTTTACTACTGTTCAGCTATATACGAAAGAAGTTATTACTAGATTCTTTTTTTTTTTTTTTTTTTTTTATTAATGTTGGTTTCTTTCTCTATGATTCAATTAATTTCTTTTTCACACTTTCTTAATTGAAAAAGTCTGTCATTTTTTTATGTTCAAATTCAAAATCGTAGTGATTCTCTCACTTTTTTTTTTTTTTTTTTTTTTAAGTACACCAGTTTGTATGACAAGTTTAAAAACATGTATGACACTTTGACTCAATAGTAACAAAACAGCCATATAGCCAATTGGCACAGTGTGCACAAAAGGACCGTAGAGCTACAAGCCAAATCAACAATAACAAAAAAAACTTACTTGTAATAAATTATACGCTCAAATGAAAATTTAAGCATAGGGTGGGGGAAAATAATAGGCTTAAATGATTAATTAATTAAATGATTAATGTCTAATTATCACAATATAATACGCTTAAATGATTTCATATTCTTTTGAAGTATGGTGTCCCAGCTAAAACGACACATATGTCGTAATTTAGCCAAACTACGACATAGACTGTATATACACAGCATATGGTACTAAGATAAATAAAATTGCCGGAATTAAAAAAAAATCTAGGTTTTATATTAGCATTTATTTTCAGATTAAATTTTTTTCTAGAATTTTTAATGTATTAAATTTTTTATCAGCACTCAGCATTCATTATGGCATTAGCTTTAGTTTTTCTTCTTCATTTTCACAACAGCCCCATGGTGGGCCACTGCCGACTGCCTATTGGTAGATTAGTTTTAGTTAATGCAATATTACTATTTTGAATACGTATTATTATTATATTGTAAACATAATTGATTTTATTTGGAATAAATTTATTTTAAACAAACCAAAATTTATTAAAAATTCTTACCATTTAAAAAGACAGCTTTGCTTACTATTCAACTTGCATTCAAAGCTTACAGCAATTCACTAAACTGAACAGAATTTTTCACAAAATCGGTATTTCTAACTTGGGAAAGACCATTACAAATCCCCATTAAAACTGCTCCACGGATTCTCACTTTGAATTACGCATATTTACCATAGTCCAGGAAAACAGCAGATGGAAAAGTCCACTGCCATCTATCTCAACCACTTAGATGGCCGGCTGTCAATGATAACATTTCTCCTCCATGAATAGAGGGTCTGATAGAAGACGTCGCCTGAATGTCGGATAATCCAGCTCTCGCCTCTGCTAACCGGCTAATTATCCGGGTCACACCGCATTGACAATTGTCCTGGCCCAATGATAGATGATCCTGAAAGTGAATCCTTGTGTCCTATTAACGTCGGCACGTTTCTTTTGGTGTGGAAGAGGAGTTACGGTGTAATTGAAGAAGAATCCACATTCTGAATAAAATCTTGCTAGTTCTCTTTTTATATGGGAAAAGTGGAGTTTTTTTTATTGAGAATCCGGGAAGTCTTTTTGTGGGTGATTGTCTCAAGTTTTTAGATTAGTTGATGACAGGGCGGGTTTGTTTTTTATGTTGGTGGATGAATTAATTGCAAAAGAAAAGTTACCAGTGGAGTTTCCATAAAGATAAATTCTTTCAATTATGTCTGCCGCTAACCTTTGTGGAAGTGCTCATTATTAAATAAGTGCTATATTCTAAGACTTCGTATACACATTCCTTTTGTTTATAATAGTATTCTCCTATTCAAATTTTCCTGATGCATGCCTCCAGATTTTGTAAACCATTTTAATCAAATTTTTTCAAAATTTTATAAAAAATATATTTCCTGTCAGTACAATTATTAAAAAAAATTCAATTTTAATAATTGTACTGGTAAAACAAAACGAATGTGTATACAAAGTCGTATAGAATTTTAAAATTAAAATGTAAAGTTATTTAAATAATGTAAGTAGTATAGTTGTAAATAGATCTTTTTGGAATTCTCATTATTAAATAAATGCTATACTATACGACTTTGTATATACATTCCTTTTGTTTATAATAATATTTTTCAATTCAATTTTTCTGATGCATGTTCCAGATCTTGTAAGCCATTTTAATCACATTTCATCAAAATTTTATAAAAATATATTTCATTTCAGTACAATTATTAAAAAAATAAAATTCAGTTTTAAAATTGAAATGCAAAGCTGTTTAAAATTATATATAATATAAAAGTAATATAATAAAAATATAAAATAATGTAATAAGTATAAAATTTCAAAAACTGCAACTATACTTGATTTTTCCGCCTAATATTTTAAACTCTCTATGTAATGATATATTTATCGAAAAATAGATTTTAACCATTCCAATGTAAAATTCTCAAGTTTAAATTCAGATTATATTAAAAATAATAAAATATTGCGTTTATAGAATATTGGTTTATACTTGGTGATTTGGTTATACTCCTACCATGAAACCACACGGGTTCTTCTACTTGGTGTAGATGGTGCTGTCTACCATATGGGTTAAGAAACAGCACTATTTCCTTTCAATTAACTTCTTCAATTTGAAATCAGCAGAAATGTATTTATTGCACTTTTTAAAAAAATGTTATAAATATTTTGAAATTTTCTCTCTCTTCTCGTCACATTTGAATAATTTAGTTTTAAAATTTACTAGCCGTATGAATTTATTCTCTTTTGTAAAAAAAAGTTAATGATCAAGTATTTTAATATTGCACTTTTAAATAAACCTTAATTTTCTTATAAACCTACATATTAACGCCCTGTTTAAATTACCTTATGAATAAATTATTCACGGTTTAACAAATGTTTTACGATTTATTTAATTAGCTTAATGCCACTTCTTAGTAGTTGCAAAAATGGCAATGGCAACTTATGGCAATTAAAATATTAATGTCGCGCGACTTATTTAAAACGAGTGAAGAATATTATCGCATTCCATCTGCAGTTAAGCCTGCATCCAATTATTTCAGCATCACCAGAAAGGATTAATTTTAAACTGTTGCTAGCAGCAGCATTCGAATGAAGGTCCCTTTGTTGGTGCCTTTTAATCACGAGTGCAAAACATAAGAATCGCAGACGAACGAGCTTAACTCGGGCCAGTCATCGATACACCTATTCGACTGTATCGATATTATCAGCAGGGGCGGAAACCTTATTAGTAGTGCACAAGTGCAGAGCGTAATGAGCCTAGCTTAGGAAGCATTAGATGTTAGGGCGCACTGTTCGGCGACTTTGAGAGGATTAAGTCGGGCGTGGGGCGGGTGCGGCGGTGGCGCCCCTGATCCAAAGGAGATGTATATGGTTACTAAAGCTGCTTTTCTACATTGGTCGGACACGCGAGAAGGTTGTATTGCTGTTTCCGCCGCGTTTTGTAAGAGATCAGCGATGTGTTTTGTAAGGACATCTTATTGGTTTTGTCCAGATTTTTTGTCCCCAGACTCATGTTTTCAAAGGATAACTTGTTTTGGTTTGGGTGATTTGATGTTTTAGCTTGTTATAGGGTATTTTTGGATTGTATGTTTTAATTAAAATTGTGAGGTTTTGATGTGTTTTATAAGGGCATATTATTGGTTTGTCCAATTTTTCTTCTGACTCGTGTTTTCAATGGATAACTTGTTTTCTAAGGATAATAGAATAACTTGTTCAGTTGATTTTGGGTGATTTAATGTTTTAACTTGTTATGGCGAATTTTTAGAAGGCATATTTTAATTAAATTTATCGGGGGGTTTAATTTGACGGTGTATTTTATAAGTACATCTTATTGGTTTGTCCATTTTTTTTTCTATTCAATTCAAACAATTCATGTTTTCAAAGGATAACTTGTTTTGGTTCGGTTGATTTTGGGGGATTTTATGTTTTAGCCTGTTTTTTCAGATTGTATATTTTAATTAAAATGGTGGGGTTTCGTTATGATGACGATGTGTTTTATAAGGACATCTTATTGGTTTGTCCATTTTCCTCCCCGACTCATGTTTTCAAAGGTTGTTTTCAACTTGTTTTGGCTCGATTGATTTTGGATGATTTAATGTTTTAGACTAATATGGTTTATTTTTAGATTATATGTTTTAATTAAAATGGCGGTGTTTTGATGTGTTTTGTAAGGACATCTTTTTGGTTTGTCCATTCTCATGTTTTCAAGGGATAACTTGCTTCGGTTCAGTTTATTTTGAATGATTTAAAGTTTAGTCTGGGGTATTTTTTTATTGTATATTTTAATTAAAGTAGTGAGTATTTTTTATTGTATATTTTAATTAAAATAGTGAGTATTTTTTTTGTATATTTTAATTAAAATAGTGGGTATTTTTTCTCTTTTCGCATATTAGGAAATTGTATACTAACAGAGTATGATTCATGATTTAAAATTCATGATCATTTCTTGCATGATTTAAAAAAATGAAATTTGAAAATTAAAATATATTTTTTTTTCTTACCATTTTATTTTATTTTCTTTATTTTTTAAAAGCAAATTTATGTTAATTTGATGTTTAAAAATTTACAGAAAATTTATTTCTAAATCAAACAATCCATAATTCTGCCAAGCTAATTGAAATTTCAAAAGAAATGTCTTTTTTTCCGCGAGTTTAGCTTTGCACAGAAAATAGTATTCGAAATTTAAATCTAATTATCGCTCAATTAGATCCAATCCCCCAAAATAACAGTTTTATTAAATTGAAATGTTGATTAATCTTAATTCTAAGCAATATTATATTATGCGTTATTTCTACATTAATCAAATTATTTTTTTATTGATTTCTTCTATAGCTATGCAACGTTTTTTTTTTTAATAGTTTAAATTGTTCATGCCTGGGAGAGGTGAACATTCGCGTAAATGTTTCTAATCTGAACGCTACTTTATATGTTCCCATTAAACATATTTTTAGCCCTTTACACATTCTATTAACATTTCTCAATAAAATATCAATACTCTCACCCTAATTGAACGATATTTAATCTCTCAATATTTCAATCTCATTATTTATTATTCACCTTACTTGTTTATTATTCTCATTATTCACCTTACTTATTTATTATTCTCATTATTCACCTTACTTATTTATTATTCTCATTATTCACCTTACTTATTTATTATTCTCATTATTCACCTTATTATTTATTATTCTCCTTATTCACCTTACTTATTTATTAGTCTCATTACTCACCTTACTTATTTATTATTCTCATTCACCTTTCTTATATATTCTCATTATTCACCTTACTTATTTATTATTCTCATTATTCACCTTACTTATTTATTATTCTATTTACCTTACTTATTCTCACTATTTACCTTTATTATTCTCATTATTTACCTTTATTTATCTCATTATTTACCTTACTTGAATTATTATTCAATCTCATTATTTTAATCCCTTGCTGCAAAGCTTCCACTGCACCTGCTTTAAATGCACCTGCAGCAGGGAAGACCTACAAACATAAGTAATTGGATTTGTATCCGACCCCTCTTGCACCCGGGTGCTTGTTGCTGTCTCACGTCAGCCCGAATCCCTTCCCGATGCTGATAGACAGGTAATAACGGGAAACATTTCGGGAAAAGTAATAGTTTCGGTTCGGACACTCTCTCCGGCAATCACTGGATCCTATTCTTTTCATCTGTACGCTAATGAAAAAGCGCTGCCTTATTTGGATATTATAGATCAGCCTTTTTTCCCCTTTCTTCTTTATTTTTTCCCTCTCTCTATTCCCCATCTTGGATAAATTCCAGGGACACAAATATATATTCTTTATATGGAAAAAAGGGAATATGTGTTGGTGGCTTGCCTTTTCTTGCGCCATACCTTCGTGAATCGAGAGTAATTTGTTTCAGTTAGGGCGATGATGCAATGGTGTTTTTTTTTCTTTGTGTTTGTATGTTTGGGGTAATCGTAATGTTTGTGTCTTCTTTTTTGTCTGAAAGTAAATTGATGATGGTTTTTAACTTGATGTCGCACTAATATATTTACTATGTAAGCTTACATTTTTTTGTCTGATATCCGATGGACTTATATAAAAAATAAAATCGGAATATAGTATGACTGGCATTGGATTATAGACATGGCTTATTGTATATATATTTTTCCTTAAAATATGTATATAAAGATAATATTTAGATTTCTCTTCTGAAATTTTTTTCATGTCCAATTTTTTATGAATGAATTACTTATGTCGTATTCATTGAATTTTTTTTTATGTAATTCAGTTTCATTTGAATGCATAACCGAGAATCTTTTTGAAGATCATTTGTCATGAAATTAAGAGTAATTTGTTTTAATTAGACAAATATTGGTTATTATATTTGGATAATCCATGGATTGTAATGATTTTTTTCCTGAACTAAGTTGATATCCTACTAGTGTCATTCTTGGGAAATTATAATGCATTTTGCACATGGATTTATTTTAATAATCTAAACATCGTATAAATTGATTTATTGAAACATTTTTTTGTTGTTAATAGACCTTGATTAACAATTGCGCATTTGCAAAATTAGTGAATTTATTTTTCAGTCAAACGTTATTTAAGCAATTGCAAAACTGGATAATGTTATTCATTCAACTTTTATTGATTGGTTTCTTAAATTTGCAGTATTAGACGAATATTTTTTTCCAGTCTAACCTTGATTAACCAGTGCACAATTACAGGACTAGATAGATTCAGTCATACTTTAGAATTGGCTTTATAATTTTTTGTCTTAATAGAGCTTATAATTATTTTTCTTTATTCACATTTAATTGATTTGACTTATTTTCCTTAACCTTTTTATAAATTGAAACATTCTTTGTTGTTGGCATATATTGATTAACAATTGCGCTGCTGCAAAATTAAAGAATTTATTTTTCAGTCAAACGTTATTTAACCAATACGCTATTACAAAACTAGATATATTTATTCATTGAATTTTTATTAATTGGTCCATTAAATTTTCAGTATTGGAGGAATTTTTTTACCTGTCTAACCTTGATTAACCAATACGCTATTCATTGAATTTTTATTAATTGGCCACTTAAATTTACAGTATTAGACGAATTTTTTTACCAGTCTAACTATTAACACCAAATTAACCATTGCACAATTACAGGACTAGATAGATTTATTCACTGGGTCTTTCTTTGTTTTCATTAGTATGCAATTAAAAAATTAATTGATTCATCAATAAAAATTAACACTAATTTAACAAGTAAACAGATAACAACATCTGAAATATATTTCCTTTTTACAATCATTAATTGATAAATTACTTTTATTTACTTCATAATTTAGTATTAAAACTTACGAGACATTCTTTAATTACTTATTTAGCCAAAACTAAAAACAAAATGGTATTGAATCATAAATTCTGGTGTTACCTTAACCATTTCGAGCTGCAAACTTTCTCAACAGTTGTGCACAAACGAGATTCCTTTCAAGTGCATCAGTTGCACTCTCACGCTAAACGTGATCGCTGTGATGGATAATTCGAAGATAGGAAAATTTCTTAAGATGGATTCTGCAAATTTAGCTCCAAAAAGGAAAACTTTTCTTGGCATGCCATTTTCCATTTTCTCAGCATTGATTGAAACATCCTTGAAAGTGATGTATGGAAACAATCTGTTGCTTTATTATTATAAAGTTCGATGACTGTGCTTTTATATCATCATAATTTGAATTTACTTTAATTTCTATTATTTGTTTGGTTTTTGCTGCGTTTAAACATAATTTTAATTTGAATAGTTTGGACGTTTAACCATTTTGTATGATTTATTGTAACTTAATGAATTGTTTAATGAATTCCTTTTGAAATTATTTCATACAGAAAAAAATAATTGAATAACTTTATTAGGTACATATTTTTCTTCCTATCTTCTTTATAAATTGCGATAATTTTATTTAGTAAATATAGGGTTTCTTATAAATTAACGTATTCACAATTTTTTAATAAATTCATATATTTTTAAATGCATATCTTCCTTTTAATCATAAAAAATAATAATTTATTCATAAAACTATTTTTGTGACATAATAATAAATTTCTGCTATTTCCCTTTGTTGCCAATATTATTTAAGATTTATTTTTAAGATTGTTTTATAAATTTGTCTATTAAGTTTTACTCTTATCCCAATAGTAGTGTAAGATATCTAGTCAGCAAGAGGTTAAAGATTCTACTGATGGCATTGCTCTGTTGGCTTGCTTGCTCTACGGTCATTACAACTGGTGGTATAGTCTACGGTCTTTACAATTGATGGCATGGTCTTTTGGAATGCCATTAATGGTGTCAAAAATAAATCTTAGATTGTTTTATAAATTTGTCTATTAAGTTTTACTCTTAGCCCAATAGTAGTGTAAGATATCTAGTCAGCAAGAGGTTAAAGATTCTACTGATGGCATTGCTCTGTTGGCTTGCTAGCTCTACGGTCATTACAATTGATGGCATGGTCTTTTGGAATGCCATTAATGGTGTCAAAAATAAATCTTAGATTGTTTTATAAATTTGTCTATTAAGCTTTACTCTTAGCCCAATAATAGTGTAAGATATCTAGTCAGCAAGAGGTTAAAGATTCTACTGATGGCATTGCTCTATTGGCTCGCTTGCTCTACGGTCATTACAACTGGTGGTATAGTCTACGGTCTTTACAATTGATGGTATGGTCTTTTGGAATGCCATTAATTGTGTCAAAAATTCATTAGATTGTTTTATAAATTTGTCTATTAAGCTTTACTCTTAGCCCAATAGTAGTGTGAGCTATCTAGTCGGCAAGAGGTCAAAGATTCTACTGGTGGCTTTGCTCTGTTGGCATGCTTTATGTCATTAAATTGGTAGCAGACTCTACGGCCATTAACAACTTGGTCATGGTCTTGTGACATGTCCTACAGTCATTACATCTGGTGGAATGCTCTAAGGTGATTACATCTGATGGCATACTCTACTGTCAATACTTTAATTAATAGTTGTAGACTTATTGTCAATGATGATAAGACAATTAAAATCGCGTCGTCGATTAAGTCGCATCGACAATTAAAAGAATTTCTCCAATATACATGCAGATGCGGGGCTATTACCCCCGAAAGTTTTCTGAAACTTCTCGCACAAGCATGGGCAACTTACAAAGAACACAAAATGAAAAATTTGAACCAAAAAAAAAAAAAAAAAAAAGGGATTGCTGATTTAAAATATAAATATTTTCGTGCTCACACCAAATATTTCATTGATAATTTGCCAAGTTTGTCAATGATGATCAGAGTGTCTCGCATCGATAATTAATAGAATTTATCCAATATAGTATGCATGCAGATGTAGGGCTATTACACCAGAAATATTTTCTGATACTTCTCACACAACTTCTTCTCTTTTCACTTCTCTAGTACAACTTTCAGACA
Organism: Caerostris darwini; assembly: GCA_021605075.1. Classification (NCBI taxonomy): domain Eukaryota; kingdom Metazoa; phylum Arthropoda; class Arachnida; order Araneae; family Araneidae; genus Caerostris; species Caerostris darwini. The sequence goes on from BPLQ01010387.1 coordinate 890,869, forward strand.
ACCCAAATGAAAAATTTGAACTAAAAACTGATTGTTGATTTAAAGTATAGATGTATTTATGCTCACACCAAATATTTCACTGATAATTTTTCATTTTTATTATACACTGACCAAAACTATATTATAAAAAAAAAACTTTACCAAAGTCAGTTTTTACCATTTCACTCCAAGCTAAGATAAAAATTTTACAAAAAAGCTCCTTCTTTAACCTTTCTCCAGGTTAAGTGAAAAACTATCCACGTTTAATACGCAAAAAATTCAAATTTAATCATGAGGACGATAAATGGAAGACAAGTTAAAAAAAAAAAAAAAAAAAAAAACTAAAGGAATTCTAGAACTCAAATCGTGATGAATGGACCCAAGAATGAATTACTACTCTAAATCGTTTTTCCTTTAATTAGATCCATCTGTTTCAACAAAGAGACAGTCTCTGAGAGAGCGAAAAGTAAAAAAATCATCAGCATTTGACAGTAAAAAAAAAAAAAAAAAATCTGGGATAAAAAGCTGTGATGAAGTTAAAAGTTCCATTGATCACCGATTACATTAGGCTGGAAAAACATTTAAGAAAAAAAGAAAAGAAAAGAAAAAAAGTAAAGTTGGAATCGATGAGAAATTTTTAACTTGGAACAGGTGATTTTAAAATCATAATAGTTCTGGTATTTTTTTTTTCTTTAGACATAGATGCAAGTGCTTGTTATTATGCCGATTTCAATTTAATTTTTAGTTAATATATGCAAAACTTATTTCTATGGGGCTTAATAATTTTAGTATTGATTTCATAATCAATTAGTGTCCATCCATTTATTGAAACTTGTCCAATAAATGGATGGACCGTTCTAATTTCAAGGAACGTCCATCCTTGAAATTAGAATGGAACATTTTTGATTTTTTTTTTTTCAATTTCAGTTAAATGTAAAATATTCACACCTGACTCAATTATCTTTTAGAGTATTTTATATTGCCCGAAATAAACTTTTCTGAAGAACTTTTGCGATTTTCTGGTAGTTTATGGCCTTATGGATTAAAATTCTCCCCACTGTACTAAGCAGCTATATTAAGCAGTTTCCATTTCAGTTAATTGTAAAATATTTAAACTTGGCTCAATTATCTTTTAGATTATTTTATATTGTACGAAATAAACTTTTCAAAGAACTTTTGCGATTTTCTGGTAATTCATGGTCCTATGGACTAAAGCTTCTTCATACTGTATTAACAGTAATGCAGCTAACTGAGCAGTTTTCATTTCAATTAATTGTAAAATATTTAAACCTGACTCAATTACCCTTTAGATTATTTTATATTGCCCGAAATAAAGATTTTAGAAGAACTTTTGCTATTTTCTGGTAATTCGTGGCCTTATGGACTAAACCTTCTTCATGCTGTACTAAGCAGTTAAACAGTTATGCAGCTAAACTAAGTAGTTTCCATTTCAATTAATTGTAAAATATTTAAACCTGACTCAATTATCTTTTAGATTATTTTATATTGCCCGAAATAAACTTTTCTGAAGAACTTTTGCGATTTTCTGGTAATTCATGGCCTTATGAACTAAAGCTTCTTCATACTGTACTAAGCAGTAATACACCTAACTAAGCAGTTATATCAAGCAATTATGTAGCTATACTAAACAGTTTCCATTTAAATTAAATGTGAAATATTTAAACCTAACATTATCTAATATATTATTTTATATTGCCTAAAGTAAACTTTTTTGAAGAACTTTTGCGATTTTCTGGTAATTCATGGCCTTATGAACTAAAGCTTCTTCATACTGTACTAAGCAGTAATACACCTAACTAAGCAGTTATATCAAGCAATTATGTAGCTATACTAAACAGTTTCCATTTAAATTAAATGTGAAATATTTAAACCTAACATTATCTAATATATTATTTTATATTGCCTAAAAGAAACTTTTTTGAAGAACTTTTGCGATTTTCTGGTAATTCATGGCCTTATGAACTAAAGCTTCTTCATACTGTACTAAGCAGTAATACACCTAACTAAGCAGTTATATCAATTATGTAGCTATACTAAACAGTTTCCATTTAAATTAAATGTGAAATATTTAAACCTAACATTATCTAATATATTATTTTTTATATTGCCTAAAAGAAACTTTTTTGAAGAACTTTGCGATTTTCTGGTAATTCATGGCCTTATGGACTAAAACCTCTTCATACTGTACTAAGTAGTAACGAAATAAATACAACACAAAATATATTTTTTAAAAAAGGCCCAGACACTAATGTCTTAGCAAAGAGTACATCCAGACAATAAAACTTTATCTTCTCGAAGATACTTTGGAGCAAACGTGTCTAGAATATAAAAGTTTGATGTTGCCCACACTAAGAAAAATCAGCTTTGTTATGTCAGTCCATAATAACACCATATATTTTATTAGTTTGTATATTGTTTTCATTTATTAAAACTGATAAATATTACTTTTTCTAGATTAATGCTATATTTTAAATTTAATGATATATTTTTTTTTAATTTAATGTATAATCTGCATTAGCAAATTAATCACTGGAACGAAATAATTAAGAATAATTTCTGTATTATTCTTAATTTCTAGTTAGTAAGATATTTACTGTCCGGAGATGGCTTGGATGTTTTTAGTGGTTCTTAATACACTTTAAACCATAGGTCCCCCTTTCTAATATGACAGTAGAACGTTGGGCGTAGGATTGACAACCCTACCCCGTAAAAAGAAAACATCTCCTGTCCCGAAATTTGCCAGTAGGTAGACGGCCTTGGGCTGGATTTATTTAGATTTTTATGGGCCTGATGGCCGAGTGACTAGCGCTCTGGCTCTTGGTGCCACAGATTTCGATTTCGTGTCGCGGCGGTGTCATGGATGTTGTAGTGGTTCGAAATCGACTTTAAACTGTAGGTCCCAGTCTAATATGACTAGAAAGGTGAGCGTAGGTTCTAACAACCCTGCCCCTAAAATAAAAAACATCTCCTGTCTCGAATTTTGCCAGTAAGCAGATGGCCTTTGCCCACCAAGGGGCTGTTGCGCCAATAAGGGTGAAAATTTTTATAATGTTTAGATTTAATTCCTGTTCACTTTACGACGAAGTATATAAATTTATATTTAATTAATCCGTTACAATAATTTTATATATTAAAATGTATGCAAAGGAGGTTTCATTTTGGTTTTTATTTGTCTATTAACTTATTTTTTAATTTATTATCCCAAAGAAAAAGTGTTAAATGTTTTATGGCTGTAAATATAAAAATTTTATTTTGCTGTCATTTGAAAACTGTAGTCTTATAATCTGAATTTATTTTTTATCAATCGTAATTAAGTCTCTGACAATATTTTTAACGTCCAATATAAAAATTATCCTCTCCTAATAACAGGTGAACTAAATTTTGTTCACTTTAAATCCAAAAGTAAACATTTCAAAATAATTAATTGGTTGGGACTTTGCTTTTAAAATTAAAATGTATCATTTTTTTTTTTTGATGAACCATAAATGTTCATGGGCATGGGCAAAAAGCTTAGATCAGCAATTGGTTAAAAATTGTTTTTAATCAATCTCACTTTCAACGTTTTCGCTGTTTGTTCGATCCAACTCAATTTTTTTAAAAATTTTTTTCGCCTTCTTTACTTTTTTTTTCGTTTTCATTTCTTGTTTCGTTTTATTTCATCTTCAACTAAAGATTAAATGGACAGTTTTTATTGGTTGGTCTTACTGCCTGGTCAGGTATTGATTACTAAGCGTTGCTTGGCAACACGCTTTCCGTTTTCTGGAAAATTCTCAATCCTTACGTTTCTTATTTATCCATTTTTTTTTTCAATTCATGAAACGATCTCATTCTACTTCCTTTTTGCTCCGTATTTTTTATTTATTATTATTTATTTATTTATTATCATTCTTTGTATTTGTGCGTTTTCTTTTGATATTAACTTCCGACTAGTGTGAAATAAAGTAAAAGAGAGAGAAAAAAATCTCTTCTCTTTCGACTAGTCTGTTTGTTAATCTTTAGCTGCACGGAAGAAGTTTTTGATTATTATTGTTAGTGAGCTTTTTTCCAGAGCGCTCTCTCGGTTCTTCTGCAATTCCGGATTTTTCCTGTGCGCACGAAGGAAAAAAAAATTATTTTCCAGTTTTTTTTTTATTTTTTATTTATTGATGAAAAATGTTTTTTCCAATTGCCATTCTCATGTAGCATATTTGTAAAAGATAATATATACTGAAGTATATTTCTATATTTTATTGTTTGCCATCAAGTACTACTCATAATCCAGTAGCAAAGTGTGTGTTCCAGTAGAAAGAATTATAAGTATAGCACTTATAATTCTTTCATGTTGTATGGGCTATAATCCTACTTTGAAAATGCGTAGATTTGGTAGTTTAGTTTATAGCTCTACGATCGTTTTTGCACACTTTGGGCTAATTAGATCGGGACCTACAATTTAACGTGGATTCGAACCACTAATGCATGATGCCACTGATCCATGCCACCACCATAATTCGAATCTGAAGACTGCATTAGATTTGGTAGAGATTGTGCTAGTGAATTTTGCATTAACAACCAATCTTCATGTTTTTCCTGTGAGCACGAAGGAAAAAAAAATATTATTATTTTTTTTTAATTTATTGATGAAAAATGTTTTGCTTTCTTGAATATTGTTCACTTTATTTATTCAGTCGCATGTTTCCATGATACAGAAAGAATAAAAACATCGAGAATCGAGATCTCATAAAAGGTACATATTTTTTCCAATTGCCATTCTTGTATAACATGTTTGAGAAAGATAATATATATTTTTATAATACTTATTTTAATTTTTGCTACCAAGCCCTATTGAAAATCCAGTAGTTAAGTGTGTGAAAAACGAAGAACTTATAATTATTTCATATTGTGTTGTTGTTGTTTCTTATCCCACTTGGTGCCCACGAAACTCATGATTTAAGGGGAAGAAGCTTCTGTTGTGATGGAGCAATTACTTTTTCCGTGATCTTACAGTCATAGAAGACCGGGACCTACGGCTTAGTGGATTCCGAACCACTACAAACATCCATTTGAAATTGGCACCGAGCGCCAGAGACACTCGGCCATTTTTGCCAACGGCACGCAGTCCCAGGTTACTGACCGCGCCCAATGATGCTTAACTTCGGTGTTTGTCGCGTTTCATATTGTATACGCTATAATCCTACTTTGAAATTGAGCAGATTTTTTAGTTTGGTTTGTCGCTCTACGGTCATTTTTTTGCACACTTTAACCTAATTAGACCGGCACCTACAGTTTAAAATGAATTCCGAACCACCAACAAACACCCATGCCACTGCCAGGATTTGAACTTGAAGCTTGTGGTACCAAAGAGTAGAGCGATAGCTATTTGGCCGTCAGGCCGCATTGAACAATAGAGAAGATGGGAAAAGCTGAGATGTAAAGGAGTTCCAAAAATAAAATGTTCCAAATGCAATGCACATCTATGCTTCGAATATCGGCGGTATCATGGATATTTGTAGTGATTCGAAATCCACTTTAAGCAGTAGATCCCGATTTCGTATGACCGTAGAGCGTCACAGAACCTAATTAGATTTCTTCTCACCCAGATTATTCCCAAACTGTAAAGGGGCAACTCACCTCTATGCACAGTGATACGGTGTAGTAGTAGTAGTTAGTAACACCAATGCAAATCGTTTTATGGAATTTTATGATTAAGCCTTTTTGCACAGTAAGTACAAACATTATAATCAGTTGTTACTTGAAAGTTACAAAGTGAATTAATTCTAATAAAATTGCTTAAACTGGTAAATATCTTCATATATTGGTTCATAATTGCTGATTTTCCGTTTCTATTTTTTACTATTTAAAAAGAAACATTCGCCCCCATAGAGTGGAAACAATATTAATTTATATATACTACGATCAAAAATGCTTTTGCATAGCATGTAGGAAACGTATCGTATTACTTATATGCAACACATCCAAAATCTTATGAACGAATTCATTCATTCATTCATTCATTCATTCCAACCTCTTCTGAGAGTTGTCTTGATATGATGAAAGAGAAATAAATTTACACTTGATTTCATGCTATAAATGCTCGACAAAAAAACGGAAACATTATCTTAAGCCCTTTTTTATATATATCACTTATTTACCCATGTCTCTGATGCGACTGTCTTGATTAAATGTTATTACAACGTGAGGATGCACTAAGCGAGATACATCTTTGTCACATTCGCCATGATGATTTTATGACTTATGAATCATTATGAAATATGCGTCTTCTTATGCCATCAAGGCAAAGATCAGGGCTCTCATGATCACAAATACGAATACTTCTTATCACAACTTTCGGTTTTTTTTAATAAAGTGTTCAATTACATTTATATGCACCACTTATTGACCTTTTAAAAACGGGCCACTGCTATCCGTCTTTGTGTCTTACCAATAAATAACCTTAGCACCCACTCTTCTACCATGAAGAAAAAAATTAACATAATGAATTAAAACCCCAATCATAATCAGTTCCCAGAAGCAATCTGATGGAGTCCAACAACAAGAATCAAAAAAGATATCTCTGGTTGTCACAGTCCTCCATTCAGTAGTGTGGTAAAAACTAATCTGTTGTATATAAGACGGCACTTGTGTCAACTGACCTTGTCCCGTCGTTGTCCTTTTTTTTTTTTTTTTTTTTCTGTTGTCGTTTTGGCCCTTCCTACATGCGCGCTTGATAATGGGGTTATTGTATTCGCCAGTGCGGCTGAAACCCTTGAAATTAAATCTCTAAAAAACACTCTTCTCTTTGAAGCAGGAAATAATATGATATTCGCCATTCCGTTTCATCAAGCCTGTAGTACGTGGAATGAAAATATTTTGTTGGATGTCTTTGTGTAGGGCATTGTGCTAACTTTGAAATGCGGTTTGATGTATGTATGTAAAGGGGGAGGTGGGCAGGACAACATGGTTATGTTTCTTGTGCGAATAAATTATGATAAGATTTTTTTTTATTATGTGTTGTATCATCAAATATCTGAAGAAAATAAATGGCAAGAAGTTTTTGTAATGTGAGTGTTTTTGTTTTTTTTGGTTTGTCGCTATACGGTCATTTTGTTCACACTTTGGGCTAATAAGACAAAGACCTATAATTTAACGTGGACTCCGAATCACTAACAAGATCCCTGCTACCACCAGATTCGAATCTGAAGCCTATGGTACCAAAGTCCTAGAGTGCTAGTCAATTGGCCATCAGGCGGCTGTAATATGAATGAGACAAATAATCTGAATTTGAGTTCTGAATCACATTAGTAAAAGAAGTTATGAATATTATGTAAAATTAAATAAACAAGAAAAAAAAAAACTACTGAAAATTACATCTTAAACACAGCATTATAATTAATAACTGTATAATTTTATAAACAAGTAAAAACTAAACATTTTTCTTTTATGAAGTGTGAAATTGCTACTTTTGTTTAATATCGAATATAAATTTTAAAAATTAGTATTTATAATATTTCTTAAATTTATTATTGCCAACTTGCAGAAACTTAAATGAAAACGATCAAATTTTTGAATTGCTGTTCTAATGCAACTGGCAACTCGTTATGTTTCAATTTATCACTCCAAAAAAATGTCCGTAGTGGGTCTAAATCTAATATGGGGATATATAATTTTATATGCAGCCTGCGGAGTTAGGATGCATTTTCAAACTGGCCAGCAAGATCATTTTGTTGGGCCACCCCTGCTCTAGACAGAGCATTAGTTTAGTTTATAGGGATGCAGAAGTGAATTTTTATCTTGAAATTATATTATTCTGGTATCTCAAACCATAATAATAATTATTATAAATGCATTAAATTTCTGTTAAAAATTATATCGATAACAAACCTGATTGGTTTTACAGTAGAAAGTTATAAGATAGCGTTTTTCTTATATAACATTTCATAAATAAATCTCTTTGTGGTAATTACATCAATAACAAAACTCTTTGTATAATTACATCAATAACAAAACTCTTTGTGATAATTGCATCAATAACAATAATACTGATTCTTGATAATAGAAAGTCATAGAAAAATAAATATTCCCGCTGAAATAATGTATTTTATTTCTCAGACTACTAAGTATCAATAAGCAAAATTCTCGTGATAATCATATCAATAACAAAACCAGCGGTTCTTCGCACCGCCATGGAAGGTTTCCCATGTCTTTGACAAAACAACTGTTTTCCATCAAACCGAACTCGCTGGCTTGACCTTTCGTACTCCAAGCATTATATCTTTGACATTGCTCTAGAATGAATAATCGGACACATGATACTTTTGATGCCACAGTTGCTAGGAACGAGTTTTTTAAGATAAAAAAAAATATATATGTGTTTTCTTGTAATTCCTTAAGACATCCATGTAGTAAGAAAGGGAAATAAACCGTCGTTTCCGTTTGTTTTAGGTTTGCACTTAAAATGTCCACATTTTTTTTTTCAATGTTTATTAAAAGTCCCCGGAAATTGTCAGTTATATTTGTTTACGCTATCTTTAGCGTGTAGTGTTTGTGCTGAAATACAGTTCCCTTAATATATTGTGACACGATGTTTAATTGAAACAAATTGCTGCAATAAAAACATAACATTTTTTATACAGCAGATAAAGAAAAAACTCTTCCACTGATGCTTAACCCTACAGCTGTCTTGTAAATTGATTGGAAAGTAAATTTATAATTACGAAAAACTTGTTGCAGTAAAATACTTATGAAAAGACTTTTTTGCATTAGTGTTTTATGTAATTACGAATTTTGTAAGACTACTGTGTTACATTGTTCTGTGGAAAGGGTTAACAAATGCTGCATTTGATGTAGTAGTGCTGTATTTATGAATGAAATCTTATTTACTTTAATAATTGTAATAAAGAATTCGTATTTTTTACTGCTTTCTAGAAATGTCATGAATGATAAATTTATTTGATTGGTCAACCTTTTAACGCAATTATCATGTTGATATATTAAGGAAGCACTGTTTTTCTTTTCTTATATATTATTTGTATTACTTCTACAACCAGCTTCTTATAAATGAATGCAGTAGCTAATATTCCAAATGAACAATAGGCATTATTCTTTTATGACAATTTTGGGCTTTTTTTTAATTTAACATTACTAGCAGATACGACCTGGTGTTACAAAGTTATGCAAAATAAAAGTTTTTAGTTTTGGTAAATTTTATTAAGAAAAAATATGTGTGCAGAAATAAAAGTTAGAGATTTTAAATAAATCTGTTTAAATAATATCATATAAATCATTCCTATCTATGAATACGCAATATTTTTTTCACATTTATTGTTAGCATTTATTTATAACAATAATGCAGTATTAGTTTGAAAAGTAAATGGTAACTAATACAGTAAATTTTTCACCTTAGGCTTTTTTACAATAATTTAACTAATAGCGCCAGTGAATATTTTAAAGGTGGAGCCACCTGGTGGAAATAAAAATAAGATTTTTATTTAATTAAAAAAGTAACTATTAAAAAACTTTCGTAAATTTTCATTAAGAATTGCTGGAACAAAATAATAAATTTAGAGGGAAAAAAAACAAAATTTGTAAGTGTTATAGTTTTTAAATTATTCTGGTACATACACAAATTGATAATCACTATTATTTAGTTTGATTGCTTATAATTATATTTATTGTAAATTATACCTTTCATCAATAATTTTTTGTGATAAAAGTTGGTGCAAAGTGAATGATATTCTAGTTACTGTAGAGCTGCAAATTGTTTTAGCAATTGAAGTTTAAGGATAAATTTGAGAAGAATTTACAAATCACTTGAAAGTATAGATTTCTTTTAATCGAACTATTTAATTTATAACTTACTATTTTATATGCTGTTATTCTGTAACAATTAAATTTACTAATTTTTTCACATGGATTTCATAAGTAATGGATAAACTTGTTTATTTTTCTATCTTAATTACTTCGATATTAATATTATCATTTAATTATTTTATTCTAATTTATTAAACAAATTGCGTTAGACAAAAATTTAAATGCGAAATAATTAACAAGTTTTAATTATTTTATTTTTAATTGTTTATTTAGCAAAAGTTTCAAGCGAATTTATAAAAAAACATGTTTAATTATGATAAAATCAAATAAACTCTGATGTAATTCGCTAATTAGGAATTAATCCCACTTGATTACTTAATTTTAATTTTATTCAGAATTTAGTAAACCATTTGTATATTAAACTAAAAAAGAAACATCAAAATTTAATTATCAGTTTTAATCCTCTTCTGTTTTTCAAAATGATTTCAACGACCTTGGATCATTTCAAAAAAGGAACACTCCAGATTTTCAAAATAAATTACTGCTATTTAGTATCAAGTATTTTATGCAACAATTTCTGAATTCTGTTAGAGTGGTTCATTTTTATTCTTCCTTATATCTGTTAGAATGTAAAAATCTAATTCATAATAAAACATCATAATATCAAACTTATTCACGCACTCAATTTTTTTTTCTTTTTGTGCATTTCAAATAAAATTGTAGCTATTTAATATTAAATGAGGGTCTGATGGCCGAGTGACTAGAGCTCTGGCGCTTGGTGCCATGGATACTTTGTAGTGGTTCGGAATCCGCTTTAAACCATAGGATCCGGTCTAATATGGCTGTAGAGCGTTGGCCGTAGAGCCGACAACCCTACCCCGTAAAAAGAAAACATCTTTATTATGTATCCCACATAAATTTCGTAGTCTTTGAATCATTTAAGGCTGCTCCATTTTTAACCTTCAACCAATTCAATTTTGATAAGGATTCAATACCAATTCCATGCTTAAATGCCACATCATTGAAATTTAACTACCCATCCACCTTTTCTTCCCTCATTTTACTCCATTTTTAACCTTCAACCAATTCAATTTTGATAAGAATTCAATACCAATTCCATGCTTTACCACATCATTGAAATTTAACTACCCACCTAACTTTTCTTTCAATCATTTAAGACTGCACCATTTTTAACCTTCAACCAATTCAATTTTGATAAGTATTTAGTGCCAATTCGACGCTTAAATACCACATCATCATACCCATCCACCTTTTCTTTGTTATTTAAGGCTGCTCCATTTTTAACCTTCAACCAATTCAATTTTGATAAGAATTCAATACCAATTCCATGCTTTACCACATCATTGGAATTTAACTACCCACTTAACTTTTCTTTCAATCATTTAAGACTGCACCATTTTTAACCTTCAACCAATTCAATTTTGATAAGTATTTAGTGCCAATTCGACGCTTAAATACCACATCATCATACCCATCCACCTTTTCTTTGTTATTTAAGGCTGCTCCATTTTTAACCTTCAACCAATTCAATTTTGATAAGAATTCAATACCAATTCCATGCTTAAATGCCACATCATTGAAATTTAACTGCCCATCCACCTTTCCTTCGCTCTTCAGAACATTTCAAAACGGAATCCCTTCAGCAAAAGGCCAGCATTACCACAACAAAACCCTCAACTATACCATCATTGAAGCGTAACAAAAATCCTTGCTGGCCAGGCTATCGATTACGGGTCACTTATTTATATTACTGCCCATGAAAGTTTCTCCGGCAATCTCCGATACGTGACCGGACTCATAATCCGGCACTGCTCTTCCAGCCGGATGGCAATCTCCAGGCAGTGCACATTCGCCCCTCTAAATAGATGTGGTACTGATTCTCACAGTTCTTTCCTTAATTGAAAACAGCGCGGCAAAGGGGCATAAAAGCCTCTACATGCCTACACTGTGTGCGCAAAGGTCTGATTTAGTAATCCTGTCCTTGTTTTATGGAGGGTCCAGCTTAACTTAACGAGGACGTTATTTATTCTTTTTAAAAAAATTGTACACCATTGTCCAGATCTCTGATGTTAATTGTTGTCTTCGCAAGTCCGTGGGATCGGTGTTTGCATTATTGAATGTTAATCAGTTAAAAGGGTGCTCGCTTTATATGTTTGCTTTTTGGTGGGGATGTACACTTGAATACAAATGTAGGGCGAAGCAATATTAATATGTTTGTCAGGGGACTGGTTGAAAAAAAGAAACCAAATAAGAAATACTGACAGGGCTAAGTACTACCATTTATTTTGAATAACGAAGAAGTAGTCCTATTCAATCACATCGTGCAACTAAAGTTTGTTTGTATAGCTTGTAAAAAGTGAGGAATAGTTTATGAGCTGTTGTGTACTTTTCAAAATATGTTAATAATCCAAAATTTTATTCATTATTATTTTTGTTCGAAAACTGATTCAAAATCACCAATTAATATTGCATTGTTATTTCTCTTATTAAATTGTTGGGACAAATTTTTTTAAGTCACATGAAATAATAGCTTAATTGTATATCTTATCATCATCATTGGCGAAACAGCCACATGGTAGGCCAAGGTCGTATGCCTACTGGCAGATTTTGACTGGAGATTTTTTCTTTTTACGGGGTAGGGTTGTCATCCCTATGCCAAACATTCTATAGTTATATTAGATGGGACCTACGGCTTAAAGTGGATTCTGAACCACTATAAGCATTCATGGTACTGCCGGGACTGGAAATCGAAGCCTGTGGCATCGAGTACTAGAGCGCTAGTCATTCGGCCATCAGGCTCCTAATTGTATAACTAGGTGTGTAAAAGTCTTCATTGAAAAACAAAATGCTTTAATTAATTTTTTATTTAATTTAATTCAACCAATAGTTTACATTTCGGAACATTTTCAATTTAATTCTTTATAAATAAGTTGTTTCCAAAAAGAGATACTTTCATTTTGCAATGAAAATATATCTTTCAACAGAAAGTGCAGATAGTTTTAAACATTTCCACATTATTTTCCCAAACGTGTCAGAAATAAGCCCTACTCTTTTAAACATTGATTTAATCACTGCACATTTTTATGTCACAGTGGATATAATCACTGTTATACGCTCAACTGTTGATGCCAACAGTGCAGATTTTTCAATCTATCAAGATTCTATTTAATCAAAAGTATTTACACTTACAATTTTATATTAAGAATAAAAAAAATGTCCTATCTCATGCTCAAACATTTTTCCTTAAACACACACCATTTCACGGTTCCGCAAGAGACGAGAGAAATTAAATAAGAATTTTCATCAACGAGGCGAATAAAGTTCCAATATCGCTCGCTTCTCCTTTCTTGTTTACAAATGGACTTTTACTCCTTCCTTTTTTTCTTCTTTTAACTCCCTGAATTTCAAATTCCTGAAGGAGGAAATAACTGTACCATGCTGTGCAAGATCGAGTAAAAGAAGATCTCTCTCATTAAAAACTACCGATCTTCTTACTTATCTCCAAATCTGCGTTCTTGAGATAACTGATTAGTCAGTACCTTCCACTGAGTAGATAGCATTTCATTTCCTATCCATGGTAAAAAAAAAAAGATCTTTATAACGCTATGCTTTGCAAATAAATGACTGCAGTTCAAACTGGTGAAGTTTTTTTGGTGGCGATAATCTTAGGTAAATAAAAAGCGCCGGATAAGATGTCTTGAAAGAAGAGTGTATATATATATAGATATATATATATAGATATATATATCCATGGCAATCACTGCAGTTTAAAGAAACCTCCTCAAAACACTTCGCTCTTAAAACAGAATCTTCTTGTTTTGCTGGAGGACCCACCCCCCTCTAAGCCCTTGGACAAACAAATCCAGTCGGGTTTTGGTTACGCCTAGAACTCTTAATTAAAGCTACCATCATTGTTTAATTCGAGCTAATTAAATATAACTGCACGTTTCCTGACTCTGTCTTATCAGTTGGGGAAGTTTGTCTTCTTTAAATTGTTAACAGGCAAACGCTTCTTCGAAATTTATCTGGTATAGATTTTTTTTTGTATCCTTCCCTTTACTTATCTCTTTTAACGTCTTTTGTTTTGCTTTTCGTCAAACATTATTGGGTTTGGTGGATAAAAATTAGGAGATCTTTTATGGCGTCTTCAGGAGGCATTGAGTATAAATTGCCGGAAAACTAGCAAACACGCAAAAATCACATTTGTAATCTTTAATTGCGCCGAAAAGGAAATGATAAGGACAAAAAAAAAATGCTCTCGATAACGCTTGGTATCTTGATAGGATACGACATCGTATGCCTGTTTGCCGACATGGCAATTAATAAAGATGGTTTTCTTTCAAAGAAAGTTCATTAAGACTTCTGTAAACAACTTCTCAGCATTTTTCTAGGCTTTTCTGGTGATATAAAACTCTCCTGATTTGGCTCAACATAATTTTTTTTTTCTTCCAGTGATAGTAAGCTTAATATATTAAGCATCGTAAATGTTGTGTATTTTGGACCGCATTGTTGTTGTTTGGTAGTTTGGCATCATGTTATTTCAGCTTCAAGCTTTTATAAATTTAGAAAAAAAAACTACTTTTCATTATACAATCATTAATATCATTATAAAAATCATTTCAAAATCCCGATCATGGTGTAATTTGCGGCTTAATAATAAGGAATCGTATATTTTTTTCCTTAGAATGCTTGTGATTTTTTTTTTTCCATTTTGAACTTTATTTAAAACTGTCAGTTTCACTTGAAAAGAAATTTTATTTTAAGGTTTTTTGAAAATTAGAATCTGCTTTTTTGTAGAACAATAATTGATTATTAAATAATTTTTTTTAAATTTGATTAAATTATTTCAGGGTGTTTTTTTTTTACTTTTAATTGATTCATTTGTTTTAAAGTTTTTATCATTGTGAATTATTATATATAAATATTATCTTATACTGGTATTATGTCAATAACATCGAAAAAGTGAAAATTTGAGATGTTATTGAAATACCAGTATAAGAAATGACAAAGAGAAACCAGAATTTTTTAAAACCTTAATGGATCAGTTTTTTCACAATATAGTTTTATTTTAGAATTTTTTTTTACTTAAATATCGAAAATAGGCATTCTTATAATTATGATTAATAAATTATATCCCTTCTTATCAAAGTAATCTATAAATAATCAAAATAATCTATATAGCTTCTTATCAAATAACTATCTAAAATATTCATTTTATCCAAAAGTTAAAAATTAATTGTTGCGCAAGTTACTCGTGATATTCTGGGGTAAAAAAATGAGATACGACGGGTGTGTTTAAAGGGTTAGTCATTGCTTTTAATAACTTAAAATACATAATATAAAACTGTTTGTATGCATTTTTATTTTGCTCTTATTTATACAAATGGGTTTTATAATGGTTGTTTTATTTTCCAGACTCCAGAATGTGGTGGACGATAGGATATAGGAGGTGGTTTTCTCGAAGAGTGCAGAAGCTACCTCGACTCACGTGCCCTCTCGTGACAATCCTACTCATTTCTTCTGTGTTCCTGGAAGGATGCGTGCTCAAAGTCAACGCTCAAAACACACCAGACTCCAAATCTAGTAAGTGCACTGTATAAAATACATTGTATACAAAAAAAAATTATTTTGTTGATTGTATTAGTGAAATTCGAATTAATATCTTTAGTTATTAGTCAAAAGTTCATGATGATTCAAAAGTTAAATATTAGTGAAAGGAGCACACAAATAATTATCTATTGATGAACAGTATTAATTGTTAAGGCAATTAAAAGGCAGAAACATAGCAGATTCAGTATTACCCAGATATCAATTGTTGGAAAGCTTGCTGTATGGTTTCTGCCACATTTTTTCACCATAATTTTGAACAAACACAGTCAGGTACGGGATTTGGATATTAGAGGATATTGAACATTTCTTCTTTAAGCCCATGGACTGATATTCCGGTCTATATCATGCTACTCCCCGAAGTAGACATTGTAACTTTCGTCCACTTTCGATCCTGCTCTCCTAGTTCGGAAGTCCAATGTACTAACTGTCAGGTTACTCAAACCAATAATTGGTGGAGTCAGTAAAGTCTAACAATTAAGTTCAATACAATTTGAAAACAAATTACCAATTACAATTTATAAAATACAGTGTACCAATTTAGTCCAATACAAGTTGAATCATAATTCAAATAGTACACTTAATGAAGGAGTGACTAGTGACTGAAGAAATCTTTTATGGTTCACATTACTCAAGACTTTTAATTGGCTAGAAATTAGCATCACATATCGATGAAAATCCAATTAATTCGTGATTCGATTATTTATACAATTACAAAGAAATTCACATTCCCACACAAAATGTAATGGTTACTTCACAGTATCACGTAGTATCAAAATAATAAATGCCATCACAAAGTCATTAAATGTTACGCTATAGAGCAGAAGCATCTCGTTGTATACCATCAAAATATCAAAAGCAGCTCCTTGTATGTATATATGCAATTTGCCTGACATTACATTTAATATAATATATTTTGGAGCTAATTATCTAAAGTCCTTTGATACTGATATTACCAATTTTTAGACCAAAATGAATTTTTGTTTATCGAATTTCATCAAAGTATTTGCCATTTTACAATCGTTCTAGTGCGTCTACAAATATTAACCCTAATATCTTACCGTTATAGTGCGTCTACAATATCTTACCTTTAAAATTACTATAATTCATATTTATTTATTTCAAATAAGGATTTGAAATAGCGTATCTAGTTATAAAGAAAATAAAATTTAGAATAATTGTTAGTCTAACTTTATTTGTGGAAAGTAAAGAATAGGAACATATCGTCTCAAGTTCAAACAGACCATAACAATTTTAATCTTTTCCAGTCAAAACTAACGTATATCATTTATTTAGAAAAATAAGGAACATTTCTAAATTCTACATTGTTCGAAGTTTTTTAAATTACTGCAATTACCATGATGAACGAGGGACTACTTTCGTGTATTTTTTTTTTCACAGTTAAAAGATTAAACCTAAAATGATTGGAAAGTATACCTTTATTTTTTTTCGAATTACTATCCGAAAAAAAAGAACAATCAACTAGCCTATTTCTTGGGGGTTTGTTCTAAAACTCCTTTTGCTCTTCAATCACGTGTAATTTCCTTTTTTTTTCTTGGAAAATTCGAGATAAATTGGTTTTTGAAGAATGGCAACAGGTCCAATTTGAATTCCTGAATGAATGAATGAATGAAAGAAATAAGTGTAATTTGAACTGGATTTTAAATAGCTATGTTTATTACAAGTTGGACTACAACTTTCGCTTAGTATAAAGCAAAGATTGTTTTTTTATGGCTACCTCTACAACATAATTTCGATTGATCCAATCTCTTTAAATGTGTTCCATTTTTTTCGAAGTTGGATTTTATTTCTAAGAATCCATGAAGTGCTTTGTAATTTAGTAGGTCCTTTTATTCTGTTACATCTATAATAACAATTTTAATAAATAGTGAGTTCAGAAAAATTTTATGAATACTTAGAAAAATCTAAATCTCTTAATATTATAGTTTTTTTTTTTTTTTTTTTTCATTGGCGAAAAATATTTTTTTTTTTAATTATTTATTATGAATTATTGTACTTTATTCGAACTATTATTGTAAAAATTGAAATACGTAAGTAAAATAATTGAAAAAATTGAAATACATAAATAAAATAATTGATAAAAATTGAAATACGTAATTAAAATGATTGAAAAAATTGAAATTCATAAATAAAATAATTGAAAAAATTGAAATTCATAAATAAAATAATTGAAAAAATTGAAATTCATAAATAAAATAATCGAAAAAATTGAAATTCATAAATAAAATAATTGAAAAAAAATTGGAATACATAAATAAAATAATTGAAAAAAATTGAAGTAAATAGGTATATACAATCTCTTGTTGTTAACGTAATAAAAAGTTAATCAATAACTATTAAGTTAATTAATAAGAATCAATCAATTAAGTAATCAATTAATAAGATAATTAATAATAATTAATATATATTAATTACTTAATGAAAATATTAAGTTAATCAATAAAAATAGACCGTGGTTTGATAAATATTTCAAATACATTTTAGCTAGAAATTACTGTACAGAAAAGAATAAATATTTTTTTTATGTGTGTGGTGAATTTTAAACCATAATCTTCATTAACTTAATTTTTTTTATTTCATTATCTGATTGTTATTAAATTCCTTTGATCTGATAAAATTTTAACTGAAAAATTATTTAATTAAAAATATTTCATGTTCTATAACTAGTTATTTTTTCGTAAAATTTTGAAGTACTTCGTACCATAATCTAATCAGTAAGATCGTAAAAGCATTTTTGACGTAAGATAGCGTGCTTTTGCAATTATAAACTATTTAAATTTCATTTCGATAAACTTGAACTAAAAGAAAAATTTCCTGATCTTGATAGAAAATCTCTGTAATAACTCTTCGGAGTTTTCGAAATAACGTCTATTGCTATGAAAATCACGTCTCATTTACTAAATGCATTGGGTATTAAAGTTCTAACGAAAGTCAATTTAATTTACTATCGTTTAAAAATCTACCCTCCTAAAATTCTGTAATGCCAATCTCAAGAAACTGAAACGAATTAAAATTCAATCTTTTCCTTTACTTTGCCTTTACTGCTTTTGAAATCGGCTTCTTTTCATAGTTGGCTCTTTCTCTGCTGAATAGCCAAAAGAAAAGAATAGCCAAATTTCAGTTCAATTAACTTATCTGAAATTATAATCGCAATCCACTTAAGTTCCGAATAGTTTAGCCGGCTATTTATTGGAAGCAGTCGGTTCTTTTACCGTTAAAGTAATAATAACACTGCAAATTTTCGTCGTCCCCATAAAGCGAACGTGTTTATTTTAAAATACTGAAAACTCTTCTGTTCTTAAAAGGGGCTTGGCCATAAAAATAAAATCTGGGGGGGATTGAATTCTGAAATATCCCCTAAAAGGAAAAGGGAAAATTTTCTGCTGCTGGTAGTGGGAAAGAACAGTCAGTAATGTGTCATCTAACTTTGTATCGTATCAAAAACTAATTAAAAGTTACCTCATAACTCTTTAGCGGAGTAGATATGTTCTATTCAGAACTCAACGGATTTCGTTCTTTATTTCTTTTTTCTAACCACTCGCGAGAAATTTTATTAATTAATGGAAATTCATCTTCTTTTCCCTCACTTCCGTTTGAGATACCAGTCAGACATCGGCTCTGTCACCCGAATGAAAAGACGGTACCCTTCCTTCCCTCCTGACCATCCTTCCCCAAATCCGGGGATCCAAGTGCAAATTAAATTTGGTCCCCGATATTGAACCGTCCGGGAGAGCATCTATGTCGAACCAAAATTTATTACCCGGGTAGTTTTTTTTTTATATGCCATCGACGCCAGTGGATTATTGAGATTTTTTTCTCTGGTGCTTTTAATTCATGGTTCTGGTGACAGCATTGGAAAGATTTCCTTGGTGGAGGATTTAATTTGGATTGAAAAACCAACAGATTGGTAAACAAGCGTGTCTGAGAGGGATTAGTTATCATGAAAAAAAGCGAAAACGTTTATTATTCGCTTGATTGAATCTTTTGATTAAGACAGGATTAATCAATTATTGATTATTGTCAGGGTTCTGTCAACTGAATGAATGTTTTCCATATTGATATGATTACTCATTAAGTTCATATTTAAATTTTATCTTTTCAATATTTAAGATTTATAATGGTTATAAGAAACAATGTACAATTAAATCATTCATATATTTGCAGAACTAGTTTTCTTAATGTATTAAATTCCAGTTGATTATTGAGATTTTTTCTGGTGCTTTTAATTCATGGTTCATTGGAAAGAGATTGCCTTGATGGAGGCTTTAATTTGAATTGAAAATCAACAGATTGGTAAACAAGCGTGTCTGAAAGGGATTAGTTGCACTTTTTCGCTTTTTTATGATAATAAAAAGATTCAATCAAGCGAATAATAAAGACAGGATTAATCAATTATTGATTATTGTCATTGTTCTGTCAACTGAATGACTGTTTTCCATATTTATATGGCTTCTCATTAAGTTTTACACATTTAAATTTTATCTTTTCAAAATGATTAAAGACAAAATATTTTACCCGGTAGTTTTTTATGCCATCGACGCCAGTGGATTATTGAGAATTTTTTCTCTGGTGCTTTTAATTCATGGTTCTGGTGACAGCATTGGAAAGATTGCCTTGGTGGAGGATTTAATTTGGATTGAAAATCAACAGATTGGTAAACAAGCGTGTCTGAAAGGGATTAGTTACACTTTTTCGCTTTTTTATGATAATAAAAAGATTCAATCAAGCGAATAATAAAGACAGGATTAATCAATTATTAATTATTGTCATGGTTCTGTCAACTGAATGACTGTTTTCCATATTTATTTGGCTTCTCATTAAGTTTTACACATTTAAATTTTATCTTTTCAAAATGATTAAAGACAAAATATTTTACCCGGTAGTTTTTTTATGCCATCGACGCCAGTGGATTATTGAGAATTTTTTCTCTGGTGCTTTTAATTCATGGTTCTGGTGACAGCATTGGAAAGATTGGCTTGGAGGAGGATTTAATTTGGATTGAAAATCAACAGATTGGCAAACAAGCATCGGTTTTTTTCCGTATTCGCTTGATTGAAGCTTTATGATTAAGGCAGTATTAATCAATTATTGATTATTGTAATGGTTCTGTCAACTGAATAAATGTTTCCTATATTTATATGACTTCTCATTAAGCTTTACATATCTTAAAATGATTATAAGAAATAAAAACTGATTTTAAAAATGTTTAATTAAATCGTTCACTTGTTATTTGCAGAACTAGAGATGCCTTTTTTGTTTGGGATTTTCCTACTTTTTTTGTGTTTTTCTTGAAAGTTTGAATTTCAGATTTGCATTGAGAGAAAATGGAAGCAATAAAACTTAATTTGTGCGTGTTCATAATCAATTCAACATTGTTCATGTCAATCAATGAATTCAATTCACCATATAAATTATATCAATTCACCGCAATAGATCCATAAACTATTAGGAACAATATAGATTTATATCCATAAACTATTAGGAACAATCTAGATTTATATCCATAAACTATTAGGAACAATATAGATTTATATCCATAAACTATTAGGAACAATCTAGATTTATATCCATAAACTATTAGGAACAATATAGATTTATATCTATATAAAAATTTTGTCCTATAAACGAATTTTTTTAGCAATTTATATTTTCTTAGTTTTTCTGCTTTCTAAAATTGAAACGATTGTAAATTACCATTCATCTATCATCCGTTGTATTAATTCACTTGTAGGTAAATAGTATCAAGTAAATTACAAATACTTCACCAATTATAAATTCTAGTTAGAAAAATAAATAAATTTAAAAAACATTTTTAAGACATGTTTTTGCGAATCGAATTTCCAATTTCAATGTATTTATCTCCAAACCCAACACACCTCTGACGATATAAACTCAAATAAAAAAAATTTCTTAAAAATCCCCCTTCCAATCCTTAAAAAAATCCCCATATCCATCCATCCATCCCAATCTAGGAAATTCCCCCTGCACCATCCAAACCGGTATCATCCTTGGAAATAAACGCATCGATCCGATATCTCCCCCAACTTTAACAAATCGTACTTCCTCCAGAAACCCGATACCCTGTAATATGCAGCTAAGGACGCGCGAGTTATGCTGATTCTGCAGCGGCTTTCCAATGCAAGCATTCCCAGCTCAAGGATTTGCATGCATATTGAACAGCCAGGGACCTAATCGACTGTATCGCATAACTTCCACCCCCACCCTTTTGACCTTCCCCAGCTTTGTAGACACGAATCGTTTATGGGGGCAGCCTTCCTTCCTTAAGCAGGTTGAAGGGCCAGGCAAGCCAGTTTAATGCACTCTCCACTTCTAAGACCTTATGTGTCTACATGGCGTACACGCTGGTTTGAAACTGTGCCATCTATGGCTTACTTATTCATCAATTGGACCTCCTGGTTTGCAAACGTCATTCGTCCCCCTTGGTGCAGGTGAGAATCGGTTGAACTCGACTGACAAATGCGAGTTTGATTGTGTGTGTGTGTGCGCGCTCTGAATGCCAATGACGATTGGAATTGTTTGTAGTTCTGGCTTGGAATGGAGTCGTTGTTGATTTAGTTAGAAGATTCGATCGATTTTGTGGATTGGTCAGTAAGCAAGTTTGGAGTCTAACCGCTAGCATGGCTTTAAATTATGAATTATAGGATTTTTGTTATGTACATACAAAACTGCAATTTCAATCCCTTTTTATATATCCGCACATAAGTACGATTTCCAAGCTGATGCTATAGCCACTGCTTTGAAAAACGAGTAGAATGAGTGGAAATTATGACAAAGTATTTAGCACCACAGTCGAGTTTATTGAAAATTTTAAATTTTCTCCAATATTGCATTCTATTGTGGCTATGGTGGGGTAGATCGTTTAGTTTCCGAACTAATAATGTTTGGTTCGAAATTGATAAGCGATGTCAAACCAAAAACTTGAGTGTTTATCTCAAGAATGTAGATTAGATATAGATTTGATAAATTTGTAGGCTGGAATTTTGGTCTTTTGAACACGAGAAAGAAGGCCAAAATACCACTCTTGAGATTTCTCAATTGATGGGGGAAAAATAGGTGCAGTTTAATAATCCCGCATGGTGTGTCCTGGGCAAACATTGAATCTGCTAATCTCTGTGTTCCTTCACCACAATGGAAAAGCCCGGCATTCAAGAACATAAATTCAAATATGGGATAGTTTACTTAGAAAACATTACTCCTTTGCCTTTTGTATGTGTTGTGACAGGACATTTTCGTGCTTTTGGGGATACTGTTGAATCTACTTTATTGTATGGTGGTAAATAAAGCAAGTAGAAAAATGTATATCTTGGGGTTTCAGTTGAATTTAAAGTATTGCTATCACGCTTTTCTGTTTTTTAATTGCAAATTGATTTAGCATTATACGTTAACATCTTATCTTTTTCTGGTTTCAGTAAGAAATCGCCATTTCATCATCCTTAGTTGTTTCATAAACTTCACTCTGTGAATACCTGGGTATCAGCTGAATAATTGGATTATAAGTCGATTTTCGTGTGTGTTGCTTTGTTGTTGCTTATCCCCTTGATTTAGAATCCTAAACCAAGTCCAGTAGCTCATGCTGCATTAGATCGTATCATTCAACAGTTGAAGAATAATTATGAGATTTCGAACAATGACAAAGGGCTTCGTTCCATTGAAGAACTCTTAATGTGGCCAGTCCTTATTCTCTTTGAGCAGGTCTAGGACAGGAGCACAGCATGGACATACCAGGATATTTAGCGGCGTACCTTAAAAGATAGTCCTTATATGCATTTGAAGTAAGAATAATTATTAAAAGCTATCTTATTTTTAGTGATTTGTTTTGAAATTTGAATTTAATTAATTCAACAAAATTACAAAATTAAAATTTTCAACCAGTTCAGTAATTGTTCAAACAGTTTTAATTTTAAAAAAATATTATTTAAGGAAATAATGAATAATATTTTTTACCTTACTTAATATTTTTGTTGTTGAATAATATTATTTATCACTGAAACTTTGTTGCGTTTATAATTTTTACAAATTATATAAATGCAAAAAAAAAAAAAAAAAAAAAAATCCTGAAAATTTTTACTATATTATGTTTTTTTGTAAAATAATTATTAAAAATAAAAAACTTTATTTTTTAATTATAAACTTTATGAAAATCTAGTGTTGAAAAAATGGCACTATTCCAAATTGACTTTTAACACACAAAAATCCTACCCCTTTAGAACGAAAAACATTCATCACAGAATTCCAGAATTTTCCCACTTTAACCTGCCAGACATTTCGAATACCGTCATCCAAAAAGGAAAAAGCACACTCTCCTACGAATCGAAAAATACTCAAATTCTGGACGGACAATGAGTGTTTCCGAAGAAAGACTAAAAAGAAAGAAATAAAAATAAATATATATAACAATAAAGCGTAATAACATATTGTTATTTGTTCAGTCGCCGGGATTCTCCCAAATAAAGGAAACCATGTGAAGAGCTTGTGTTGTGTTCGTCTTTCGTAATTATTCGCGTAACCCTTCTTCAAGATTCTTGATTCTTGAGTATATCTGGTGGGAAAAAAAACTGTTTGTTGTAGAACAAGAAAGAAAACTTTTGACGCTTTTGAGCGTTAAAAATGGCAATACTTTTAAACATTATCGAAGAACTTCCTTCCTTCTGGAAAAGAAGTTCCGAATAAGTTTTCTCCGAAGAATATGGCCGCGAGGAAGTCTTCATAATTTATTTTTCCGCTTTGACATTTGGCACTCAGCAGAACCACTCATTAATCACAATTTTTGGTGTTGCCAGTTCCGAGGGAGATAAAAATTAATTTCGCAGACGTTATATATTGAAGAAAATTTGCTCGATTGTTTTGCTTCAGTTTAAATTTAAAGATGGAAGATTTTTTTTGTTTTTCTTTTTTCTTGTTCGCAATTTGGGATGACTGGCAGCTCTGCATAATAGAGTGTCATTTGGGTTGGGGAGATAACAAAGCTTTTAAGTTTGTGGGTTGTTTTTGATTAAAATATTTTGCTAATTGTATTTATCAAAGTATTCTTAAATTATTTTAAATTGCATTTTTAAATAAGATGATTATTGAACATTGGACACTTGACATCTTTTGTTACTGATATGGTCATATAAGACCGGGACATGGTTTAAAGTGGATTCCGAACCACTACATTCATCCATGGCACCGCCGGGACTCGAATCCGAAATATGTGACACCGAGCATAAGAGCGCTAGACACTCGGTCAATCAGGTCCTTGGTCTAATATGACTGTAGAACGTTGGGCACTGAGTCGACAACCTAACCCCCAAAAAAAAAAAAGAAGCATCTCTTATCTTGAAATTTGCCAGTAGGCAGATGGCTTTCGTTCACCATGTTCTGTTGCGTCAATAAAGAAAAAGAATATTATTTATCACTGAAACTTTGTTGCGTTTATAATTTTTACGAATTAAATATATGTAATTACAAAAAACCTGAAAATTTTAACAATATTATGTTATTTTGTGAAATAATTATTAAAAATCAAAGGCTTTAATTTTTCTGTTTATACTAAACTTTATGAATAATCCAACAATGCTAAATTGATTTTTAACATATAAATATCCTAACCCATTAGAACAAAAAACATTCATCTCAGAATTCCAGAATTTTCCCGCTTTAACATGCCAGACATTTCGAACACCGTCATCCAAAAAGGAAAAAGCACACTCTCCTACGAATCGGAAAAATACTCAAATTCTGGATGGACAGCGAGTGTTTGCTCCTGTTCCAAAGAAAGACTAAAAAGAAAGAAAAATATATACATATAACAATAAAGCGTAATAACATATTGTTATTTGTTCAGTCGCCGGGATTCTCCCAAATAAAGGAAACCATGTGAAGAGCTTGTGTTGTGTTCGTCTTTCGTAATTATTCGCGTAACCCTTCTTCAAGATTCTCGATTCTTGAGTATATCTGGTGGGAAAAAACTGTTTGTGTAGAACAAGAAAGAAAACTTTTGACGCTTTTGAGCGTTAAAAATGGCAATACTTTTAAACATTATCGAAGAACTTCCTTCCTTCTGGAAAAGAAGTTCCGAATAAGTTTTCTCCGAAGAATATGGCCGCGAGGAAGTCTTCATAATTTATTTTTCCTCTTTGACATTCGGCACTCAGAGAACCACTCATTAATCACAATTTTTGGTGTTGCCAGTTCCGAGGGAGATAAAAATTAATTTCGCAGACGATATATTGAAGAAAATTTGCTCGATTGTTTTGCTTCAGTTTAAATTTAAAGATGGAAGAGTTTTTTCTTGTTCGTAATTTGGGATGGTTGGCAGCTCTGCATAATAGAGTGTCGTTGGGTTGGGGTGATAACAAAGCTTGTGTGAGGAATTGTGGGTTTGTTTTTTAATTAAAATATTTCGCTAATTGTATTTATTAAAGTATTCTTAAGTTATTTTAAATTTTATTTTCAAATAAGAGGATTGTTGAATGTTGGACACTTGACATTTTTCGTTACTTATATGGGAATTATATAAAGCATTTAATATTACCAAAGGCAATGTTTGGTATGTTAACTATCATAATGAAATACCTTACACTCATTTTAATGCAACTAAAATTTTGAATAAAAATACCAACCCAAAAGGCAGCATCTGAGAGGTTTGTATTCCTTACCCTTCCTCCACAAACTCAATGGAGGGTTTTTCCGGCTGTTAGATTAATCATGCTCACTCAAACGTTAACCGTTTCTTTATCGATCTAATCATTAGATTTCAAACTGAGGCCTATCAGATTCAGAGTCTTTTGTATTCTATTTATTCGTTTAGAAACAAGAACATCTCAAATTAGTACTGATATTAAAGTATATATTATTATTATTATTACGAGATCCAAGCTAATCTTTTTAATTAATTTTTGTCAAATTTGAAATCAACCTTTCTTTAAGAGAATAAAAAAAAAAAACTGTATATGAAATTATTTTTCAAGAAAATGAAAGAAAATGTTACTTTTTTTTAGCTTTTTAATGCAATAAATGTTAAGGTGTTAATTTTGTAAAAACACATATTTCTGGTAAACAAGAAGTGACAAAAAATATCAATGTAATTTTATTTTATAACTTTGACATAAAATTTTTTAACTTTGATGTTTTAATTGTTTATTTATTACTTGATTCGTGTAATAATAATATCAACGTCTCAAAGGCTTCTTATTATTCCTTTAATAAGAACAATTACTTATATATTCCTTTTCAGCAACTACTTACATATTTCTTTAATAAGTTCCTTTACAAATTTTTTTTTAATATCTTAAATTCACAAATGCCATTTTATATTTAGTTTAAGATCATAAGAGTTTCTTGTTAACCATTGAGATGTATTTGATCGCGCATAATTCAACTACATCCTGTTAAATGTTTAACAAACCATGTTTAATATTTCATTAATCTTCTGATTACTCTGATATTTTACTTATTCAACAATCTTCAAACGCAAACAGCAACATACCTAACAGATCTTTCATTATTTCCCATTGTTTACTCTGAATTATTAAATACACTTTATTAGGATCCCATCCAAACATTTGCAACATTTTACAAAATTCGAATATTACATTTCCCGCTCATTTACTGCTAACTTGAAGGCAGTTACAGTTAACGCTTCGCATCTGTCACAATTTGACAATCATCGATTGCAAACGAACATAACGCATTATATTTCCAGGAGGCAATTGTCACAGAGGTGGGCGGATGGAAATCTTACCTTCTTCCCTCATTATCTAGACAAACATACAATGAGCCATTAGGATAAAGTGCGGTAAGCCGCCATTAGCAGCCAAAATACATCTTCATAACAAATGGTTATGGGGGCTACATCATAATGGGAAGATTTATGTGCTCCAGGTTCTTCTCTAATCTGCATTGATTTCAGCTTTTCCCTTTAATGCTGACAGAATCTTCCCCGCTCGTTGAATTTCATACATCTTCTAACCTTTTCCCACTATTTCTCCCCCATATCACTGGTGGTGCTGATCAGTGATTGGTCTGTCGAGGTTTGGGTGGAAGGAGTTATTTCCCTAACATTTTTCAATGTCGGTGGTATAGAAAGGGAAAAGCTTTTACACTTTTCCTTGAGAGTTTTAAGCTTAGTTTTTGGTGAATAGATTACTTGTGGATTGTGGATGAGGTAGAAAAGTCTTCAAAAGTAGAATTTTTTTTTTTAGAATATTGTAATTTCATTTTTAAATTATGGTAAAATTCGAATTTGCATATAATAGTATGATTAATGGTCGACTTCATTGTCTTTAAAGTTTTAAAGGAAATTTTTGAATGCTGTTTATGTCTGATGGTCGGATATAATGTGTTGAAATAGATGTCAAGATCTTTTCATTCTAATATACTGTTAAAATTCATTTTAAAAATTCTATATAATTTTTTTGTGTATTAAATTGATTTTTTTAGAATATTATAATTTCATTTGAGAAAATTATGGCAAAAGTTCAAATTAGCATATAATAATACAACAAATAGTCAATTTCGATTAATAGCCAACTTCATTGTGTTTAAAGTTTTAAAGGAAATTTTTTAATGCAGTTTACGTCTGATTGTTGAATACAATAAATTGGAATAGCTGCCAAGATCTCTTAATGTTTTGATTTTAATTGCATTCTATAAGTTGCAATTTATAATATACTATTAAAATTCATTTTAAAAATTCAGTATAATACTTTTGTCTATTAAACTGAATTTTAAATTTACTTGAATCAATTTTTAAATATGAAAATTTGTAGTTTTTTTTCCAAAAGGAATTCGGCGGACCTAAACAAATGTATAATTCGATAATCTAATGCAATCCATTAAAGATTATTATAAAATATTAATAATGGCAAATCATTTCCCAGACTGTATAAATTTAACGAATTGTTGAAACTTTTATTCATTTTTTATTGTAATAGTTGTATCTTTTCTTAAAATAGCAAAGAAAAAAATAATAGTGCTAAACTGTATATCACTATTTCACTAAGATGGGATCATCTTCAATAAACCTCTTCAAGATATTAATTCTACCATTAAACAACTCCATACCATTCTTTTTACCATCCTTCTGTTCTTCGCGTGTTCTACCAGCAGAAACGAATAGTCCTGCTTTAAGAACATGACAGGCTAAATCGTTTGTTTGGAGCGACGTGACATCGAAATATCATTTGGTGCATATATTCCGTGCGAGTAGAATTTTGCGTTTCATAATCGTTAGTGCCTTTTCTTGTAACTTCTCTGGCTTTAAACGCTGCAAGCATCGACCAAGTGGTGCTTCAATTTACTAAGTACTGCAATTTGTCGTAAGAGGGGGCTGCACACCTGAGCAGTAATTACCATGAAGGGGACACAGCGGTTTCAGTTACAAGAGAACGTGATATTCGAATATTCTGATAGTCTGTCCTGCGTGTCCCATTAAACGCTCTTTATGGGGAAGGGAAAAATTGAACTTATGAATCTTTTAAAATGCACCAAGTTCGAGTTGGTTTATAAATAGCGTGAAATAATATATAAATAGGGCCACGAAAATTGTCGTTTTGTATATAATGAAGATCTTCTGACTATTCATCCAGGCATTGAGTCTTGTGGTACTAAATGACACTGTGGTTACTTAAGTTTAATTC
Organism: Caerostris darwini; assembly: GCA_021605075.1. Classification (NCBI taxonomy): domain Eukaryota; kingdom Metazoa; phylum Arthropoda; class Arachnida; order Araneae; family Araneidae; genus Caerostris; species Caerostris darwini. The sequence goes on from BPLQ01010387.1 coordinate 919,947, forward strand.
TACTTATAAAATTATTGGTCTTGGTTACAGATGTATCAATGTTTTGGTTGCAGTTCAAAGTGTGTTGTCGTAAAAAATATTCGTTTTATATATAATGGTTAAATAACTCTTTATTGATTGTTATCATGTTCAGTAGGCAATAAATTTAGTGGGATTTTAAATTATAATTTTTGTTAAAAATGCTGTATAGCTTATTCCTGATTACTCTTCCATATTATCATCTGCTATTACCGTATATCACCATATTATCATCTGATATCGTAAAAAATATTCGTTTTTTGTGTAATGGTTAAATTATGAATAAGCTCATGTCATCATATGAAGTTTTATATCTTTGCCGAACTATAACTGTAGCATTATATCATAATATGATTTACAAATTTTATCAAGTTGTATAAAAATACAATTTATTTCTTAGCAAAAGAACTCCAAAATCATTATCTTTGAAGAAAAAGTTAATGGTTATCTTTAAAAAGATAATGATTATATTTAAGGAAAAAGATAATGATTATATGTAAAGGAAAAGATGATGGTTATATTTATAGAAAAAAAATGGTTAAGGAAAAGATAATGGTTTTCTTTAAAGAAAAAGATAATGGTTATATGCATATATCATAAAAATGCTGGAATGAGTACAGTTTCTTAAAATCAAACTTTACTTTATAACTATATTTTCAGACCTTACAAAACCGTTTATATAATGATAAATCCTGCTATATCTTAAGTTATGATTAAGAATCAACATTAATCTAGCAAATCACAGTAAGCACTTTCAAAACACAAGGTTACTTATAGTTCATTTGGGAATATCCATTTTCTATCATAATCCACTCCAACCATTTTTTATTCCTTTCACACCAGACACTGTTTCTTGTCAACCACGCTGTATTTCACACGTGTTGTTCTTCCAGTTTGTGTTGCAGAATTTTTTTTTTATTCCCCTTTCCACCTCTAGGGTATCTGCTTATCAAGTTCTGTCAAAAGCTCACTCGCTAGCATAACAGGAAACCTCAACTCTTTACTCTAAATCGAGTCCTGTGTTTCCCTTGCAATAAATAACACCAAAACTTCCGACGGCCCTAATACATGTGTACTGAGTCACAGCCAATCCGTCATCGCAGGCCACTACTCTGGAAATTCCCTGTAGTTTTTAGATTTTTTTTTTGTCCATGCCTAAATGCAGTGTTTATTTTTCACTTGGGAATATAAATCAGAAATGCAATCTTTGCTGAGTGAATTTAAATATAGCCTTATTTTTTTGAGGTTGTTGGATTTGAGTGTATGTATGATTTAGTGTTCTTGAAAACAGTTGTGGAGGTGAAATGTTGTTTAAAAAATTTTCGTAAATCTTGCAAAAATTGTATTTTTTTATGATGGATTTGTTTATTATTTAAGATGCTGGGTAAATCTTAAGTAATAAATAAATCCAAACAGATATAAATTTAATCTTTTTTTTATAAAGATTAAATTTATATCCTGTTTATTTTCATTTTGGGGCCTTATGGCCTAGTGACTAACGCTCTGGCGCTCGGTGCCACAGGTTTCTGGGTCGAGCCGTGGATGTTTCTACTGTCTCGGAATTCACATTAAATTGTAGGTCCCAGTCTAATATGACTTTTGGACGTAGAACGTTGTCGAGGTTGCTGAATTTGAGTGTTTGCGTGTATGATTTACTATTCTGAATTTGTAAGAAAACAGTTGTGAAAGTGAAATGTTGTTTAAAAAAAAAATCGTAAATCTTGGAAAAATTGTATTTTTTTTATGATGGATTTGTTTATTATTTAAGATGAGATGTTTTTATAAAGATTAAATTTATATCTTGTTTATTTTCATTTTGGTGCCTGATAGCCCAGTGACTAAAGCTCGGTGCCACAGGTTTCTGGGTCATGTCCTGGCTGTACCATGGATGTTTATAGTAGCTCGGAATCCACATTAAACTGTAGGTCCTTGTCTAATACGACAGTTGGACGTAAGACGTTTTTGAGGTTGTTGGATTTGAGTGTTTGTGTGTATGATTTACTGTTCTGAATTTGTGAGAAAACAGTTGTGGAGGTGAAATGTTGCTTAAAAATTTTTCGTAAATCTTGTAGGAATTGTATTTTTTTATGATGGATTTGTTTGTTATTTAAGATGAGATGTTTTTATAAAGATTAAATTTATATCTTGTTTATTTTCATTTTGGAGCCTGATGGCCTAGTGACTAACGCATTGGCGCTCGGTGCCATAGGTTTCTGGATCGAGTCGTGGCGGTGCCATGAATGTTTGTAGTGGTTCGCAATCCACATTAAACTGTAGGTCCTGATCCATTATGACTGTAGAGTGTCAGACGTAGGGAAGGCTACCTCTTAAAAAGTAAACATCTCTTCTGTCTCGAAATCTGACAGTAGGCAGACGGCTTTGGCCCATCATGAGGCCGTGCGCCAATAAAGAAGAAGATATTTTCATTTAAAAAAAAGCTTTACTGTGCATCATTTATTATTATTATTATTATTTATTTATTTATTTATTTATGGTTCATGTTAAAAAAACGTTTGGATGCATTTTTCTTTTGGTCATAAAAAAATGGTTTTTTTTATATAAAATTTGGTCGTACATTGCAAAAGTTAGATGACATTTGTAAAAATACTTTTAGAAAACTTTTATTTTATTATCATTATAAATTACGTTCAACATTTACAGTATGTCATCAAATGTTTCGCAACAATTTTTAAATGTTTTGTAATTTTTCATTTAGTGTGCAGAAAAATCTTCAAAAAGAAAACAGACCTATCTTCAGTGTAATGAGTTTTTCTATTGTTAATTGTTATTGCTTCATGAAATCTACATTCTTTGTTAGTTGATTTTTATTGGCACAATTTCTACACTAAACTTTTACTAAGTATTATCATGTTAAATGGCTGTTGTAGCTGCTGTGATTTCGAATGTTTACATAATCATTGCTTAATTTACATATATATGTAACAATATTTACATAAATAAACATATTTGTTCATGAATAGCTAGCATATAGTTATAACTGGCATTTTAATATGTGCTTAGAATTCAAATTTTTTCGTAATGTCTTCTATGAGTAGATTTTATTAAGAGTTCTCTTCTACAGGGAATGGAAAGCCGCCTCAGGAATTTGCCATCGAACCAGCCGACAGGACAGCAATTGTGGGCAAACCTGCCGTCCTGCCATGTCGAGTACTCAACAAAGTCGGCACCCTGCAGTGGACTCGAGACGGTTTCGGACTCGGATCAGACCGAGAACTCAGAGGCTTCCCCAGGTACACCATGGTTGGCAGTGATGATGAAGGTAACGGCATTTCTTTTTTTTATATACATAATACATTTTCGTGTTTGCTTGAAGGCAGCATTAAAAATATTCTTTTTGAAAATTCTCAGAATCATCAAAATAATCATCAAGAATTATTAATCTCCAAAAGTTTCATACAATTATTGTATAAAAAAAGAAGCAGGTATCGGAAATATTAATCCCCATTTTATTACTTTTTTTCCAGTATTTTTTATATATAAATCTAAAAAGTAAAGTTAAAATATAAAAATTAAGGAAACTTAGCCCTTATATAAGTGTTCTTTCAAGAAAAGAATATATAATTCTTATTGCATAATTCTAAGAAATTTTCAAATTAAAAACAGGAATGGGAAATTATTATATTTCGTGCATACAACTGAAATAAAATTAATGAAATATTTTTGTGTGAAAAATGCATGATCGTTCTTCCGCAGAGTACATGTTAACCAATTCTTACACTACCTATTATTTCGCTTTAGTTAATGTTCTAGAATCTTAAATAAATATTTTTTATATTATTATTATAGCATAAAATTCCTTAAATTAAATTTATTTGTCGCTATTGAATCAAACTAATTTTTCTCTCGATTTTTTGGTTTCGGCTCCGAGTCCCGGCGGTGCCATGGATGTTTGTAGTGGTTCGGAATCCACTTTAAACGTGGGTCCCTGTCTAATATGAATGTATAGCGTTGGATGTAGGGCTGACAAAAAGAAAGCAAAATCAATCTGTCATCAGGCAGACTACCTTGGACCACCATGAGCTGTAGTGCCGGGGATAGTTAGTTAAAATCAAACTAAATTTTATTTACAAAAGTTCAAAAGTTTTAAAACTATTAATATAAAAATGAAGCATTCATAATAGTGTATAGTTTTAATTTTAAATTTAAACTATTATCTATTTGGTTACTAACGATTTAAATTATTATCTATTTATGTATAAAATGGTTACTGCCTTTAGCATAAACGACGAACTTTATTATTGATAATAGTTTTTTCAATTTTAATTATTAATATAGCTACATGAAGATATAAATTTTTAATGGAATTACCTTTAATTTCAACATAAAAATCGATTTTTTATTTTTTAAAAATTTTCTTATAAAAATCGATGGAATTTTTAATAGATTTCTTTTTAAAATCTATAGCTTGGGATTAATAAATAAAGCTTGATATAAATATATAAATTTAAATATCTATATGTTTGAAAATCAATTAACCACAGAAATTAAAAACAAATCCATATTCGAATTAAATAAGGTTTAAATTCTTTTTTATTTTGTCTTTTTACGTAGAAAATCTGAAGCTTTAGATTTTTAAAAAACGATCCATCAAAAATTCCCATCGATTTTCATAAGTCATTACCTACAACCACACAGAACATCAAGCATTCTTCGGACCTTCTTTCCCACCAAAAATCACACAAGAAAATAAAGTAAAAAAAAAAACCCTCTTAAATCCGTCCTCAAACAAAGCATAATGAAGTGTGAATAATGCAATAAAACAATTTTCTCCCAGAGAAAAAGAGAAAGACTTCTTTGCTCCACATGTTTGAAAAGAAAGGAGTCTTTCAAGACTAGGTCGATGACTAGTCTTAAATATTATTCTTGCATTGCCTGCGCAGATGGTATCGATATATTTCAAATGTCTGGCCTTTAGCAAAAATACTGTTTTCTGTCTGGGACTTTGGAAATAATCTGCGACTATTTTTTTCTTTTTCTTTTTGCCCCAAACTTGATGTTATTTGTGAAAGAGACCAATAATTTTTAATGTTTCGCGCCATTTCGTTGGATCTGAAGAACGATGCCATTATATTATTTGGAATTATATATATATATATATAAATGATGTTTTCTGTTTTGTATTGTGAAAAATAAATTTATTAGAGTTAAAGCCGGTTGTAAAAGTCTGTGTTTGAGTAATTGTTGGAAGAAAGCTGGAATATCCATTTATTATTTTGAGAATCATTTTGGAGTATCAAAGCCATAAAATGACCCGGAAACAAATGATATTAATGTAATTTTTATCCCCACATTCTAAAAAAAAAAAAATAACAAGGAATTTTGGAAATTAAAAAAGATAAAATTATATTCCACTGCCAGAATAAAATTCTATAACAATTTTAAAACTATGAATTTTATTTTCATGGGCAATATATTAAAAAAAAAATTAAGTATTCAATATTTTTTTTTAAATAATTTATTTTATTTATTTATTTATTAAAATAAAATAGCAAATATATTAAATAATAATATAAACTTGACATAGGGAATATAAAGATATTATGCTATTGAGAATAGGAAAGTTTTTATGCATATGTTAATAATAATAATTCTAACTATCAGTATTCAATGAATAAAAAATAAACAACAAATCATGATGGTATTAATCATACATATATTAATAATAATAATTATAACTATCAGTATTGTATGAGCAAAAAGTAAAGACCAAATCATGATGGAATTAATCACAACTAACTTATTGAAGCTTATGACGCTTATTATGGCTTACAACCAATTATTTAAAATATTATAGCTTATCTTCATTATTAATTATTCTCTTTTATAGCTGCAATTAAATTAATACTTCAAAGTACACTAAAATTTTATACTTTATAACGTTCTTCCTTCATTAGAAATAATGAATTGCTTCAGATTCATTAAAAAGATTATGATGAAGAATTTATTTACGATTATTAGTCCTCCTTCGCAACTTTAAATGCATCAGAACTGCTGCTCTTTACATATTCTGGTTAATCACCATACATGGTATGGTGCATATCCAGATTATGCACCATACATTCTGAATCCGCAATAAATCTCCATTATTCTTCTTCAGCAAAACATAACGAAATCTTGAGATTCTCACCCACGATTAATTGCCGAATTCATCCGAAACAAAATGCATTGAGATCTTTAGGCAATAAAAAAAAAGAGTAAGAGAAAGAAGAAATAACAAACAGCCCAGAAATAAAAAACAGCAGCCTAGAACGATCTATCGTGCATCGGTTGCAAGTTTTCAATGGGTTCCATTTTCCATTAACAGTCTTTTCACTGCTATATTGTGAAATAGCGCAGAACGCTGTTAATGTATGTACTCAGAATGGCCTGTTATAGCTGATAAAAACTATTGCCCCATTCTCCCTAACATAGGAAATAGGTTCTTCGCTAAAATACTGAGTTAAAAAAGGGGGGGTCTTCCAAAATACAGCATGGAACACATAGGAACTTAAAGCTATAAATTATATGCCACTTTTTTTACGACCTTTTTTTCCAAGTTGCCATATAAAAATAGCAAACTCTTTCCCCCCCCCCCTCTAGAAGAATAAGAAAAAGAACACAAAACAAAACAAAACAAAAAATTAAATCATTTAGTCGGATGTGTATTTCTTTTATTCTGTTCCCTTTCTGATGATAATATTTTATTTAAAAAAAAAAAAACACAGAGCACGGTTAAGCAGTAAGAGGATTGCATTTTGAGAAAAACACTTGCCTTTTTTTTTTTTTTTTTTAAGAACTAGGGAAAAGATTGAGCTAAGTTATTCTTTGGTTGTTTTAATATTTTTATGTAGGATCTTTATATTTTAGATTTAAGAAAAAAAAAGTGGATACGGACAGCAATAAAATGGGTGTTACAAGTTGAATAAAATGGTGTATCGGTACGGTTCGAAATTTTGAAAGATTAAAGTCCTTCTTGGATGCCATAAAAACAATTAAATTTGACACAATCGGCTATAAATAAGAAGAAATGTGTAGTGCGTTCTGGTAAAAAGAGAAGAAAAAAAAAGTTATTTTTTTAAGCCCGTCTTGGAGAGAATTGTTTCAAGTTATTGTTCTATTACTCATTGGTCTTGAAAACATAATTTGTTAGCTCACAAAATAAGTTTAGTTTTTCTCATTTTTTTTTATTTTACTGTAAAAAAGTTACTTTATTTGATTTATAGTTGATTCTTCTTTCTTTAAGCTTAAGTTTGGGGAATTACTGTTTGGTATAAAAATGACATTTATGACTTTCATTCAAAAATAAATATCGTTAATGATCACAACAGCTTTCTCTCTAAGTACTGATATTTTTGATATATAACAAAAAACATACAGCTTTCTACAGTTATATAAGTTAATAATGTTTTATATACTCATAATTCATTCGATGTCTCTGTTTTATTTATTTTTTTAATAAATTTTTATTAATTTTTAATTTTTAAAAATTTTATTTAAAAATTAGATTATACATTTAATGTGAAATTATTAAAATTTTATTAAAAAAATTAGATTGTACATTTGCTGCAAAATTATTAACATTTTAAATAAGTTTTTTTTTTTTGTGAATCCGAAAAAAAAAAATTCATTTGATTTTTAGAAATTCGAATATATATAATATATTTTTTGTTTATAAATCATATTTTTATGTATTCATCAAATATGATTCATCTTAATATAATCATTATCGTCATATCATTATATTCACATGATTCATCATTGGCGCAACAGCCCAATGGTTGGGCCAAGGTCGTCTGCCTAGTGGCAAATTTTGAGGCAGGAGATGTTTTCTTTTTACTGAGTAATTGTCAGCTCTACAGCCAACTCTCTATAATCATATTAGACAGAAACCTATGGTTTAAAGTGGATTCTGAACCACTACAAACATCCATACAAACGTCGAAACTCGAACTCGAAACCTAGTCACTCGGTTATCAGGCCCCTATGATTCATCTATATGTTTTTTTTTTTTTTATAATAATTAAATTTTATCACTATTCAAACTGATATATTTAAGCCTTATTTATCATTATTCAATATAACCGCTGAATGTAATAAGCAAGCATAAAAAAAAATCAAAGTATTTATCAAAACAACATCAAAATATTCTTAACATTCGCTAAAATGCTGCTGACAACAAAACTCTACAGCAACTTCATTCCAAAAAATTGGATTAGATAACTCCTAAACACTGTATTTTGATACAATTAAAATATATTTTCTAAACATCCTTTCTTTTGAAGTTATTATAATGTTGATTATTTTTTGCAGGAGATTTCTCGCTGCACATCAGCAGCGTAACTCTGGAAGACAATGCCATGTTCCAGTGCCAAGTTGGAGCAGCTGATGGTGTAGCCGGGATTCGATCCCGAAATGCTGCCTTTACAGTGTTTGGTAAGTTCACTTACCTCCTATACAATTGCGAATTATATTTTGATTATCTGTATTTAAAATAATAATTTATAAATATTTACAGTTACATTTCATTTATATGCCGCTATATTTATGTATAGCTTTAGAAAAGTAAGGCCATGTCGATGCATATGGATATGGTTGTGCCTTCATACTCCTTTTTTCGTGATGACTTACTGCGGTATAACTTGTCCTTCATTACAAAAAAATTAAACAGCTACCTCTTTCACAAATTAAGCATTCTGAATGTACTGTTTCTGTTGCTCTCGTACCTTCTGTACGAGTACTGTTTCTGTTGCTCTCGTACCTTCTGTTGTACTTTATCTGATACCATATACATACAATCATGTTCCTTCACCAAATGTTTGCCCTTCAAGATTTTCCGAGATTATACCAAAAACTAAAAATCATCCTACTCGAAAAAATCAAGAAAGTTTACTAGCGAAATTAACAGAATTAATTCAAAAGTAAAATTAATTTCATTTAATTTTAGAAAATTTGCCTTACATCAAATTATTATAATCAAACAAAGTTCTCAGAGTTCATAAAAATATAATAATAATTTTTCAAAATTTATTACAATATTTTTTTCTCAATTATTTAATTATTAAGTGAATCTTTATTTTGACCAACCTATACAAACCAACTTAAGATAATATATGACTCAACATAATAACGATATATAACGACTATATGACTCAACATAATAACGATATATAAACTATATAACATCAATAACGATATATAACTACTATATAACTCAACTTAATAACGATTTATAACTCAACTTAATTAACGAATATCTAAAATTATGCGATAACCTAAAAATTTATTTAAATTGATTTTGTTTATAACTTTAATTTTTAAAAAACTATAAAGGTCTTTAAATGTATTTTATCCATTTTTCACACAAATAAATATCAATTAAAATTAAATAGATAAATTGTCTCCACTATACATTTACAGGTTGGCACATAACACTACCACTATCACTATTTCCTGCCTACATCACATCTTTGCTATTGAATCCTCCATTCTTTTGTATGGTACTCAAGTCAATCCTTAATAAACTCTTTGCTACGATCGTTTCGCATTTAGTTTCGAGGGATGAGCTTCGAAGATTGAGGGCTTTTCAGGTATGATTAAAGCACCGCAGAATATCGGCAAGGTTGACCATTTACCATACCAGAGTGTAGCATAAACAGTATGAATGTGGCAATTCGATTTATACACTCTGTATAAATTCTTGGCAGGGGTAAGGAACGTTTTACCTTATCTACTCTGTCCAGCCGCGTAGGACTCGTTGCCATTCACAAGCAGTATTTTGCTATGCGGCTTACTAATTTTGGCGATAAATCGCCCGAAATTTCTTATTTGGCTTATTAAAAAAATTCCGAGAAATTTTTAACATTATTTTTGTTTGATACTAAATAGAAAAGATTGATTAATATGAGAATATTAATTTTAAGTATAATAAATAAATATTGCAAATATTAGAATAATATTTTTCTTCTTGGGATAAGAGAATGATCAGAATAAGATATTGTCTAGACGGCGGCAGAAATTTTTTTAAATTTATTTTATCAAACTATAAATTATTATATTTTTAAAGTATAAAATTTTTCAATTATTATTATACTCAAACAAATAATATTGAATAATAATTGAAGTAATAAAAATTGAAAAATAATAATTGAACTTGAATTATTATTTTATTTATTATTCAATGTCATTTTATTAATTAATTATTTTATCAATTAATTTCAATTATTTTATTAATTTTTTAATAATAATTGAATAATATTGAAATAATTGATTTCAATTATTATTTTTTTCATGTTTTTTTTTATTTTAATTTCTATTAATTAGCCGTATAAATCTAAATTCAAATCACGAAATTATTTTTTAAAAATCTTTTATACAATGATAATTAAGATAGGCACAAAATTAATTTTTATTATATAACTAGAATACTTTCAACTACAAACATTTTGAAATATCTTCTTGAAAGTTGTAAATACATATTTAAATTAATGTTCTACATCAAAATACTAATGCTTGGAAATTTATTACTACATAATAAACATAAATTTTGTTTTCTCTAAAAGATACCTGAAATAAAATAAATCTTTTCTAGTTTTTAACGAATAATAATGAATTACATTTTACAGAATTATTATTTTACAAAGTTACGGTTAACATCAAGTTTCAATGATTAAATCATAATTAAACTTCCACAACAATACAACAACTTCTAGAATGATCCAGCTTACAACTAAGGACAACTAGAGTAATTATGCGACTTAATTTAACCAATTTAAAATACATGGCTTGGGAAACCTACTCAAACTTCAGAAAGTTATATTTGAAGATTCTAATATAACTTGTTTTGAAGTAGACATTTTGATGCTAAGAAGAGTTAAGGATTATTACGAGATACTCAAATGAGACCAATTTTCTGATTGCAGTCTTAATTAAACGAGAGAGTTTGTCTCCTAATTAGGTTGGACAACTTTAGTTGTTTTGACTTCGTTGTAATGATTAATTAATTTAAAATGTGATAACAGATATTGAGATGATGTCTTCTCTCTTCACTTGTTGCATTTCTGAATTTATGATTGTTAGCATGGGGTTGTTATTGGATATTCTTCGGTTTCGAATAAATTAGGTTGTTGTCGGTTGTTTACTTTTAAACTCGGTTGTTTCCTTTTTAACAATTTGTTTTAATAAGAACAACAAGCGAAATTTTGACAGAATTATCTTAAACTATATATGTTTTCAAATTAATTGAAAGAAATTTTAAAAGAAGTAATTTTTTTTTTAATACTAAGTTTGGATTTCAGATTTCATACGAACTTCAAGAATCACTTCAAAAATTCAGTGTTTGTTAAGAGATTCTAGAGGTTTAGCCTGTGTAATAGAAGTATTTAACATTACACAATGGAAACCACACATCTTTTTAAGTTGATATCATATTATACCATTTTCAAACATAATGAATTAAATTATAAGAAATCAAATTACACCAGATTAAATATTTAAGGAATATATTGTATGTTACCCTTCATTGTTTATTATCCTCATTATATTAAATGTTATGGTTATAACTTCAACCTGTTCACTCTTTAACATTACGCGAAGAAAACTTCGCAAATCTTTGCGGCATGATGGTCAATTGGCTAGCGCTCTGGCCTTTGGTACCACAGGCCTCAGGTTAGAATTCTGGCAGTGGCATAGATGTTTTGTTAGTGGCTCGGAATCCACTTTAAGCTGTAGGTCCCGGTCTCTTATGACCGCAGAGCGTCACAGAGCTCAATCAGACTTCTTCTCACCCACATCATTCCCAAACTGTAAAGAAGCAACTCAGATTTAGGCACAGTTATGTGGTGCGGTGTAGTAGTGGTAGTGATTCTGAATCCCAATTAAACTATAGATCCCGATCTAATTAGCTTAAAGTGTAGAAAAAATGACCGTAGAGCGACCAACCAAACCACTAATCTTTTTAAATTGATATCACACTATGCCATTTTCAAATATAATGATTTAAATTATAAGAAATCAAAATACACCAAATTTAAAATTTAAGGAATGTATTATATGGTAACCCTCATTGATAATCCCCATTATATTAATTGTCATGGTTAGAGGGTACAATAATAAATTAAGGCAATACAGTAAAAAATTTGTGGTGATGGTTTCCATTTCCACTATAAAAACTCTTTGAATCCTAAAATACCCTGAATCTATATTGAATATATTGTATGTTAAACCCTCACTGATAATCCTCATTATGTTAGTTGTTATGGTTAAAACTTGCAATAATAAATTAAGCAAATACAGTAAAAAATTGGTTTTGATGGTTTCCATTTCCACTATAAAAACTCTTTGAATCCTAAAATACCATGAATCTATATTGAATATATTGTATGTTAAACCCTCACTGGTAATCCTCATTATGTTAGTTGTTATGGTTAAAACTTGCAATAATAAATTGTTCCAGTAAAAATTGGTTTTGATGGTTTCCATTTCCACTATAAAAACTCATTTTGAATCCTAAAATACCATGAATCTATATTGAATATATTGTATGTTAAACCCTCACTGATAATCCTCATTATGTTGAACGTTGTTATGGTTAAAACTTGCATGGGGATGTTAAAATAAATTATGTTAGCAAATACAGTAAAAAATTGGTTTTGATGGTTTCCATTTCCACTATAAAAACTCTTTGAATCCTCAGAAAAATACCCTGAATCTATATTGAATATATTGTATTGTTGTTTGCTTTTTGTTAAACCCTCACTGATAATAATCATTATGTTAGTTGTTATGGTTAAAACTTGCAATAATAAATTAAGCAAATACAGTAAAAAATTGGTTTTGATGGTTTCCATTTCCACTATAAAAACTCTTTGAATCCCAAAATATCCTGCATCTTGGCGCCTTATTAAGCATAACATTGTTCCACCCTGCAACCCTGGAGCGATGCTTTCCCGGAATAATCCCGAACTGCTCCGCGCTCTGCCCTATTGTTCCTGGCACAAAGGGAGCGAGGGCCCACTATTAATCCCCCTATTTTCATTGTTGCGGCCCCTTCTCCCAACAACAATACTTATAGGGTGAAATTTTTGCCCACCCTTCTCTTCATTTGCCTCTGAACGCTGTGGCTCTTCCATTGTAAAGGGTGGTGCAAGCTTCATTTTGCAAGATGCTGGAGCAGTTGCTTTTGCAAAATTTTAATTACTCCGGTTATGGGGATGTTACAGACAATTCGCCGTTAAGTCGGATACGCGGTTTAGGAGGTGTGAGAAAAAAAAAATTTCTTGGGATTTTTAACCGTCTAATTATTAAATTTTTAGGAGAGTTTCGGTTTCAGAATGAAATTTTGTTATTATTGTTTTTTTTGTTGTTGTTATTGTTGTTTGCTTTTTGTTTCTTCTTTTAATGGATTTGGGGTTGAAAGGATTTAAAAAGTTTGAGGGAGAGATGGAAAAATTGTTACCAAAATGGGAAATTATTAATGAAATGGATTTAGTTATCCGTTCTGTAAGAAAAAAATCTATTCAAATTGTTTGTTAAGAAAATTAAGAAGTGATTTTTAAAATTAAATCTGAAATCTTCCTCATTAAGAAAGATTGTTGAATAGAGTATGCTAAGATTTTGTTTTGTTTGTGTTTATAGTGTAATTTAATAAATAAGACTGTAAAAGATAAAATTATAATCTAACATCACATTTTACATATTTTTTCAATTATATGCTGTATTTTTAAAACCACTACCTTTTTGTTGATATTCGACAGATATTTTTAGATTTAATCTTTACTAATATTTATGAATTGTTTTTCGTCTTTTTTCTAAATTAAAAACAATTCCTTCTTTTAAAGTCAATTACCACGTTTAGCTATTTGATCTCATATAATTTAGAAGGCTTTAATCTATAAGGTTAATTAATGCTTTGAATTACCAATTAATTCTTGGTTAGAGTTGCCCAATTAATTCACTCCTATGTATGAAGTAAATACGTTTTATGTACCATTGAAACTCCTCCTAGAAGGCAATCAACCCTATTTGTTCCTATTCGTAAAATACTATGTGGAACACATATTCAGTATTAAAAACCGTCCAATTTAGGACAACGGTACTTGCATATTATAAATAAATAGGTTTTCAAAACCGAAAATATAATTTTTGCGAATATGGTATATTAGATTTTTGCATATTAATTAGAGAATATAAAATAATTTATCAGTTTTGGAAACCTAACTAACATCACCAACAAAATGCATCTGAAATCAGTCACTGTTTTATTCGACTAATTTCTCCATTCTAAAATTCCCTTAGCTATTTGATCTCATATTATTTAGAAGAATGTACAGAGTGAACACCACAAGTTGATCTAAAAGGTTAATTAATGCTTTAAATTACCAATTAATTCTTGATGAGAGTTGACCAATTTTTCTCCTATGCAACAAACAAATACGTTGCATGTACTATTGAAACTCCTCCTAGAAGGCAATCAACACTACTTGTTCCTATTCGTAGAATACTATGTGGAGGACATATCCCCAATATTTAAAAACCTATAATTTAATTAATTGGAGCATATTAATTAGAGAATATAAAATAAGTTTTCAAAAACTCACTGCATCACCAATTGCAGCATCATCACCAAACTGCATCACCAACAAAATGCATCTGAAATCAAGTACTGTTTTATTCAACTCATTTCTCCATACTAAAATTCTTTTAGCTATTTGATCTCATATTATTTAGAAGAATGTACAGAGTGAACACTAAAATTGTTCTAAAAGTTAATTGAACATTAGTGAACACTACAAGTTAATTAATGCTTCGAATTACCAATTAATTCTTGGTGAGAGTTCACCAATTAATTTTCTCCTATGTACCAAGTAAATAGGTTACATATACCATTAAAACTCCTCCTAAAAGGCAATCAACCCTATTTGTTCCTGTTCGTAGAATAGGATTGATTAATGTTGATTAATGAATGGACACTGTAGAACATATATCCCCATTGTATTAAAAAACTTATAATTTAATTCATTATTGCACATTAGTTAATAAATAGGTTTTCAAAAACAGACAAACTTTACTAATTAACATCACAACATCAGGGAAATCAACCCTATTTGTTCCTGTTCGTAGAATTCTATGTGGAACACATATCCCCAATGTATTTAAAAACCTATAATTGTTGTATATTAATTAGAGAATATAAAATAGTTTTCAAAAAACTGACAAACTTTACTAACTATCATCACTAACAAAATGCATCTGAAATCAAGTACTGTTTTATTCAACTCATTTGTCTATTCTAAAACTCCATTACCTATTTGATCTCATATTATTTAGAAGATTGTACAGAATGAACACCACAAGTTGATCTAAAAGGTTAATTAATGCTTTGAATTACCAATTAATTCTTGGTGAGAGTTGACCAATTAATTTTCTCCTATGTATCAAGTAAATACGTTACATGTACCATTGAAACTCCTCCTAGAGGACAATCAACCCTATTTGTTTCTGTTCGTTGAATGCTATGTGGAACATATATCCCCAATGAATTAAAAAACCTATAATTGTTGCATATTAATTAGATAATATAAAATATATTTTTAAAAACTGACAAAATTTACTAACTGTATCACCAACAAAATGCATCTCGAAATCAAGCACTGTTTTATTCGACCCATTTCTCCACACTAAAACTCCCCGCCAGCCAATCAGACACACACTTTTACCATTCTCCTTTTCTCTGCGATTTATTCCACTTCAAGGTATCATTTAATTATTTTTTAATTCCGGGGGAACTTTTAAAACCTGTTCCTCTCCATCAGGAAATCTGGTAAATAATGGGCCGCAGCGGAACCCCAAGAAAGTATCCTCTCCATCAAGAAAAGAACCCCCAGATTAAGAAGGGTGGGTGGGGGTGGAGAGATTGCAGGAGAGATTAATGTTCCTCTGAGCGTTTGTCACTCTGTGGTTCGAAGAGAATTCCAAACCTCTTTACACCCCCTTCATTCTTTCTAAAATGAAATGGATTGAATCTGTCTCCCCCATAGGTCATTAAGAATCTTCGAAACTAAGCTCTGCTTCTATATTATTGTAACCTAAGTGCCTTGTTTTTTTCCTTCTGATGATAATTTCTATTGTACTCCAATGGATGCGAGGCGTGTTTAAGTTTGTTTTTATTGATTTTTGGGATTATGTTTGAGCGTTTTGTTCTTGTGTAATAAATTTTAATTGTAACCGTAACTTTTGTTTAAGGAAAAATAATTTTATAGAGACGGTTTTTATTATGTTCTCCTAAACTGTATCTATTGATTATCATAAAATGCAATTTGTATTTGAAATTAAAAAAAAAATTCTGGAAAATTAGAAAATTATAGATAAGATTTAAAACTTGCTTTAAGTTAAATTTTATGAAGTTTTACTTTAATTCGTGTCTGAGTATATTCATTGATGCAGATGTACTTTTATAAATTTGAATTTTAATAATTTGTAAATATAATGATGTTTAATTTTGTCAAATTATTATTCAGTATTTTTAATATTAAATTTTTAAGTTTATATTAATGTCATATAATTTTCTTTATTTTAATGAAATACATGTAAAAGTTTTTGTTTTATACCAATTATGTATATTATTGCGTAATAAAATATTGTTTATATATAAAATAAATCATCTTTTATTTAATAAAAATTAAATTAATTTTAGTAAAATAATTTTCACAGTACAGATTGTAATAGTTAAAAATGTAAGAACAGTAGATTTACAACTTTCAAAATTCTGCATAAGCTATTTAGTTTTAAAATGTAAAACTTTACTCAGCTATCGTAAGGATATCCTAAGCACTTTTTTAATTAATTCTTTGATTAAAATAATTTCTAAAGTTATTAATTCTGTATAAATGTTGATAGAAAAAAAAAATGCAAACATTGGATTTAATGAAAATGCAAATACTATTGACTTTTCTGAAGTTTGCTTTCTTACTCTAAGTAAGACTATAAGGTGAAGCAACTTTTACAGACATTTTTCCATCAACAATTGCTTAATTTTCCTTTAGCTATATGACTAAACTTCCTTTAGCCAATTTTTCATCTAATAATTTCATATATACCTCTTAAAAATTAAAAATGGTTTTGGTTTTGACATTGTTGAATTATTAAGTAGATATTAGCTTTAAACTTAAGTGAAATTTGTAAATTCATAAAATTTTATTCTTTAAGAAAGAATTTTCATGGTATTACCCATTTAATAAAATCACTTTACAAACTAATATTGTTTCTTCCATGATTTCGTATTTTAAAACAACCTAATAATTTTTCTTGGAAAATTGCTATATCACCTTCTTGAAGTCTTTTCTTGATTCACTTCTTTCTTGAAGTTTGCTTATTTACTGTAAATAAAATTATAAGGCAAAGCAACTTTTACAGAAGTTTTTCCATCAACAATTGCTTAATTTTCCTTTTGCTATATGTCTAAACTTGCTTTAACCAATTTTTCATGTACAAATTTTATCTATACCTCTTAAAAATAACAATGTTTTTGGTTAAGACATTGTTAAATTATTAAGAAAATATTAGCTTTAAGCTTTAGTAAAATATATTGTAAATTCTTAAGATTAATTAGATTTTCCATGTTATTACCATTTAATAAAATCACTTTTCAAATTAATGTAGTTCTTCAATTATAGTCTAGTTCTCAATGTTCTATTTATTAATGTAGTTCTTCAATTATTTTTAATCTTTATCCACTATTCTTTCAGAAAGATTTTTCAAATCATTACCATTTAATAAAATCCCCTTTCAAATTAATCTAATTCTTCCAATTATGTTCTAGTTCTCAATGTTCAATGTTCTATTTATTAATGTAGTTCTCCAATTGTGTTCTAGTTCTCAATATTCAATGTTCTATTTATTAATGTAGTTCTACAATAGTTCTTCTTCCATGATTTCGTAATTTTAAAACAACTCAATAATTTTTCTTGGCGGAGGTGCTATCTCACCTTAAATTCAAGACGTGTCCACCAAACTTACTTCGAAAAGAGGCTTAAAAGCTGCTGCTTTGACCAGATGGGAAATCTTTTAAAAGCGATACCAACTTCCCCACCAACCACTTTCTTCACCTCCTCCATCTTTTTCAAAAGTGCTGGCTACTAATGTTTCCCTTATACCACGGAACAAAGAGATAGATAGATTCTATCCTTAGAAGTAGATCTGCTGTAAGCATTGACTCGAGAGAAGAAAATCTTTTGAAATAGATAAAAGAAGAGGATATTTCTTCGTGGTCGTCATGGGCCATTTGTTCTTCTGTTCCATTTGTCAGAAGTCCACCCACTAGAAATGAATAGGGATGATTTTGTATCGTTTTATATGCAAAGTTACTATAGTATCAGTTTTTATTTTCATATTATTTTTTTTTCAAATGTTTTGGAAAATATAAATATTGTTGGAGTTGTTCTTAAAAGAGTATGTTTTCTAGTATCCACTGACAAATATATTGGATAGAGGGTTTAAGATGGGATTTCTGGTTCCTTCAAAAGTATAAATAAAAGAGAATTCAAGTTGTGAAAATTTTTTTAATACAAAATAATACTAGTAGGATATTGTTAATAATTTGTATGTTTCTTTTTTGAAATCTTAGTTGTATTTACAATTTCTTCAATATTACAAAAGGAACCATAATTTGAAGCAAATTTAAATTTGAATTGTATAGTATCAGCTAGTATATGTATTGGCCGTGGTATGATTTTCAAACAGACTTTTCTTTAAATTATTAGAATTTTTTTAATAAAAATTGTTGTGAAGTAGAATTCCTTTTTATTATTATTATTTATTTTGTGAAAATTAAATTAAATCAATTAAGAATTTGATACAGTTAAAAATGTGAAAAAAATCATATAAATATTTAAAATGAATGTAATGTTTTAATGAATGTTCTTCTTTATTTATGTATTAGATATGCATAACGTTAAACTAAGAAATATTTTATTATTTTCCAATTATTGTATGCTTTTTTTACAACAAATATTTTATTATTTTTATTGAATATTATTTATATTTTATTGAACTTTTTCACCATAATTTTTTATTATGCATACATTAATAAAATGTTTTTTTTTCATATTAATTAATTTAAGTTAGCTATATACATATTATTATACATTAAGTTAGCTTTATAGATATTCGATGTTTACCGAAAAAAAAAGAAATTCACAGAAAATTTTAAAAGTTACCTAACTGCCATTAATGTCTGACTAGAACAAATCAGGAAGAAATATATTTTTTTTTTACTTTTCTTTTTTTTAGAAATAGAGATTTAATATTTTTTATACCTGAACTTTTTCACCACAATTTTTTTACCTCTTAAAACGTTATACGTATCTAAGATACACGTATCTTATGAGGGAAAAATGTAAGGAATGAAAAGATAAAAAAAAAAAAAAAGAAAGATCACATAAAAAAAAAAAAAAAAAATCAGTTTTTCACGATTGAATTATTTACATTGCTATAAAAAGAGAAACCATTTTTACAAAAATATCTTCCCACTCGCCCAAATTTTTTTATATTGTTCTCATTTCTAATTTCTCATTCATTTTTAAGAAGCACACAAAAAAAAGAACTTTTACTTACTTTCATGATTATTTTTTTTCCTTTCTTTCAAAAGAGAAAAAAAAAATGGGGGCTTCCTTCTTAATTGTTTTCAACTTCAAGTATTCTTACATGCCGTATTAATTATATGCTTGGAAGACTTTAAATAACTTAGTTGGCGTGCTTTCTGTGCTTTGCTTTTTATTCATCGAAGGTAAAATCCTCGCCAAGCCTTCTCAAAACGTGATCTATACGATGCCAGATGAATTCCATGCCCGGAGGCTAGACCATTTTAATTTATTTTTGTGATACTACTCCAAAACTTAACCGCTCCTCTAATTCGATTTTACAGCGTTAACAGTGCAAATTGCATTGTTATTTTATTACTCAACCCCACACACACCACTCTGCCTCTCCCCATACTTTAATAAGTAAGAATTTCGGATTTTATTTTCACTTAAGTCTGGGCACTGTTTTCCATTAGGAAGATTATTCGATCCCATGATCGGAAACGAAGTGGAAAAAGATAATGATGTGTACTTGTAGTAGTTGTAAAGATGCGTTTCTTCGCTTTCGTTTTCTTCTTCTTCTTCTTTATTCCGTTTGTTTTATTTATTTATTTAGTTTTTTTTTTCACTTAATCTCTTTTTTCTTTTTCTGTTCTTTTCTTTTTAACTTTTGAATTATAAACACTCTTCTCCATTTGGTTTTAAAGTATTGTCTGTCTGTGACTCCAGAGAAAATTTCTTAAGAGTTAGTGAGGCTTGGTTTAACATGCAGTCATCCATTTATTTTCAATGGCTTTTAAAATAGTTTTGGTTGAGAAGAAAAAAAAATTGCGATAAATAGTGCTTATTTTTTTTAAAGCATTATTTTTAAAATTTTTAATATTCATGCAGGCATTATATTTTGGTATTTTTCTTCGGCTTAATTTATTTATTGTTATTGTTCTTTTTTTAATGTACCAATAGTCATTTTTTAAAAATGCACCAATAATTTTATTTAAGGATAGAATAGGGATTTATTAATAAAATATTTTTCAATTGCTTTTGAATATTTATTAATACGCGATCCAATAATAATTTTAAAATAAATTATTATTTTATTAATATCATTTAAGTTATTGCTAACCAAATGATATTCATATACATGAATTATTGAAAATTCAACTATACGATTTATTAATTTTTCAATAAATGATATAATTTCAATAATTAATAAATAATAATAATGATAATGAATAATATATAATAAATCGTATAATTTTTCAATGAATCGTTTAATTCATATATTGTAAACTATATATTGTAATGTATTGTATAACTTTTTTAAGAATAAGGCAAGTGATAAACTTTAGTTGATTATAAGGTTACATATGTTTCAATTTTTATTTTATAATTTGTTTTGATTGAACTTTTTTATTACCATTACATAATAGATAGTTTAATTTTTCAATAATCGTATAATTCATATATTGTAAACTATATATATTGTATTGTATTGGTTCCGTGGATGTTTATAGTGATTCGGAATCTACTTTAAGCGTAGGTCCCGGTCTACTATGACTGTAACAGCGTTGGGCGTAGGACTGACAATCCTACCCCTTAAAAAGAAAACATCTCCTGTCTCGTAATCTGGTAGTAAGATGACAGTCTTGGCCCACCATAGAGCTGTTGCTCCAATGATGATGATGATGAAGGATATTAATTTAAAATTTTGTGCTCTTCTTTTGTAAAAGTAAATTAGAGTATAAAAATTTTATTCATATAAAAGAATAAAATTCGCTCATTACTTCCGAAATTAATAGAAAATCGAATGAGACATTCATAATTTCCATTAAGTATCAAAACTCAAGTATCCATTAATTAACTTTTATTTTTCTGAAAATCGTTCTACAATTTATACAATAAAGAATTATGATGACATCAATTTAACAGTTATAATCGACATTATTTAAAAACATAAAAAAGTAATTGAATAACTTTCCATTTTATATTTATTGGCTATTTGAGAACTTAGAATTTCAGTCATGCCTGTTCTAATAGAATTACACATCATGATATTCTAATCCCGGAGATTCATTAGCTACTTATGCTGATGCAGCAATTACTGTATATCTCACTGCTGTATATTTGATTGCCAGTTTGATATGATTGCAACTAAAGTGGGCACGCTCCGTCTAAACTAGCCTCATTGGGTACAGGTACCTGTCTTTACCTCTGAAATGATTACAAGTGTAGTGTTTGGGATTGATTTCTCACGATTTTAGGGTTTGCTGCGTTGAATTTAATCTTAGTCAAAGATTAATGTGCTTCAACTGCCAGAAATTCAGAGGTTTGTACGGTTAATCAGGGAGTACTAGATTTGGAAGCCATATTAGATGGTAATTTCTATATACATCAATGCGCAAGGCTATTGCTTCACATGTTCGGTGTGGTATGTGAATCTTTATAAACAATACGAAATATGCTTCTAACAAAATTTTATATATATAAAAACTTGTTACTTTTTTATATTTTGTTTATATTATTAATAATTATTTAGTTATTATTATCTGTCAGAGGATTGATAATAATACTGGTGCAATAGTCGAGTGCAATAGTACTGGTGAATTTCGAAATTACACTTGTTCTTTATTGTTTCTGAAAATGTCATGTAATTGTTTTTAAAGGAGAAATTATATTTACAAATGATCATGATCCATTCAAATACTCTTTTAAGAAGATAATTTCAGCTCCTGTGAAAAAAAAACCGTACAACTATTCCATTATGCAACTACTTGTTTCCTAACAGAATCATGGCTTCTTAAAATTCCTGTAGATAATTTTACATCCAGTGTGTACAAAAATATAACTTAAAACTCATGTATCTGCTCCTGAGAAAAAACATATAGAACTATTCCATTATGTAACTACTTCTTCCCTGACAGTATCATGGCATCTTAAAATTCCTGTACATAATTTTACATTCAGTGGCACAAAACTATAACTTTAAACTCATATTCAAGATCAAAAATCCTCAATTTAATACATTTAACACAAAAAAAAATTGATAATTAATCATCAGCCCTAAGACTTATTTCTCCCATGAAGTATTAATAAAATAATAATGTTTATTTCTTCTCTTATTTAGTTCCGCCGGAGCCACCTAAAATAGTTCAGGGCGATTTCCTACGAACGACTGCTGGAATGACAGTTGAATTGACCTGCGAATCTCATGCCGGAAAACCAAAAGCAGAGGTAAGGTTATGTTTCATTTATGGTGCATTTATTTAATATGCGTTATTGAAACTATTAAACTATTACTTTTTAAAATCTTTTTATATAATGTTTTTGGTTTTTTATTATATTTTTTTCATACCATCTGTTGTATTATATAGTCCTTTTTATATATAATGCAATTGAAAGTAGCAAGTACTGTATGTTCGTTAAAAAAAAGCAATTTTTTAAAAACCATTTCTAAAAATATTGAACATAAATGTGTCGTAAAAAAAATCTAAGTAATTATTTTAAAAATTTTATATTCATCTCAAATTTCCATGTACAAATTAAATTGACATTAAAATAAAACAAAACTACTAAATACATATCTTGTAAACATAAATTTGTTTTCAATATTATATAGAAAATTTAATAATTTTATTTTTGAACAACAAATTTTAAATAAAACAACTAATAATAAATCATGCTAGAAATCAAAAATTTTGTGTTGTCTTAGACAAGTTCTAAGACAACACAACATTTATGATCTAATTATGTTCAATTTATGTTCTATAAAACATTATAGAACATAAATTTTGTCTTCAAAAACAACCTATTTAACAAAAACTCTTCAAGTATATTAATCACATTGTTTTAAAACTTAAAAGTATTTTTATTAGTAAAACTTGAATATTTACTCAAATCTGTCGTGGCAATACAAGACTGTAAAATTTAATTCTTATTTAAAGAACTCTTTTAAATATTTTTTTCATCATAAACAGAACTTTTTTTGTGCGTGGGACTAACTAAGACGTATAGTTGAAAAAATATGCACGCTTAACTGATTAGATAAAACACCCATATGCGCTTATTGCGTCAAAATATCAGCAGTTTGTACTTAAAAAGAAATTACTGGCTGTTTTTAGTTATTCAAATTGTAGATTTTCCTCAAGTTAGCAAACTTGCGTGTTTAAAACAAAATTTGCAACTGCTATCAATCTAACTTGTCTGTTTAGTATTCATACACTAACATGCTGGACTAAATGTTGCCTCAAGTTACAACCTTAGCAATAAAACAAGACTCTTTCAGCTTTATCTGAAACCTTACAAAAAAACTGAGTTTATCGTAAATTAAGAAATGATTCTTTAATGGGGCAACAAATAATACCATTTTCACAAACTTCTTCAACGCTCGTTTTGGTTATTTGAACAATTTTTTTTGGATCCAAATAACTTTATTTTATTTATAACTCCTGTATTCTTTTAGTATTTGATTACCACTATTTCAGAACACTTCTTGTGGAAAAATTTAACACTGAACTAAAAGATGTGGTGGTAAAAAAAAAGTTTTTCATGGTGCCTAATTTATTTTCCTCCGATGACTTGCACGAGAAAACATTGAGCACACCTGAGTTTTCTCTCATCTTAAGTTACTTTTAATTTGCCCAGAGTATAACTGATAGGTGCGAACTAGCACCAAAGCATCAACAAAAAAAATGTATATATGTATATATATATATGAAAGCTAAACGTCGTATATTATATTTTCCTCGGAAAGATTAAAAAAGAAAGAAAAAAAATTCCATCACTAATAAGCGTTCCTTTTTAGAGACCATCAGAAAAAAAACAAAAAACATTTGTCTTAATGATCTTGCATCATTTTCTAAGTGAGTTAAAACTTGCTTGATTACTAAAGGCGAAACAAAAATCTTTAAAGAACCACATTGGAAGGGGGTGTATCAACCTTCGGATGCCACCTATCATTTTGGAATTCTTTTCTGGAACAATTTTTTTCGATCGTTCTATCTCTCTCTCCAACGTACGCCCTCTAAAAGGCCCTAAATTAGAAGACGAAGGATACCCCGTATAAACATGCCGCTCAAGCTGTTGTTTTGTGGCAAATTAGAACGAAAAGGGGTGTAGCTGGGGTGGATGAAGGGGGGCCTCCAGAAGATTCCAGATGGCGGAGTGAAGCTTGCTCATTAGCGGAACCTTAACCACACCGCAAAACGTCTGTCACCTTGCTTAATTATTGCTTTGGTGGAGGGTGGCTTCGAATAAGGGGGTGGGGAGTATCGAGTCTTCTTTTTCCTGGTATTAAAATGCCTCTGCAAATGAGCTTCGTATTGATCGTCTGCGATTTCCGAGGATTCAATCCATCCATCCCTCCTGGACGGACAGCTTCAGCAGAAATTTTTGTTTTCCATAAGGGGGTGAATCGAATTATTATTTATCTTTTGGTCTTCCTTTAAATATTTATTATCGTTTCATGAGGGTGAGGAAATTTGTATCTCAGCGAGCTAAAAGGTAGTGCCTGCTAGGTAAAGAGATGAGCTTAAATGTTGCGTTATATTACTTAATTGATTAACGATTGAAGACAGTGTAAACTTTCTTCTTCATTAACACAACTTTTACATCATCTTTAATTGTAAATAATTAATATGATATAGTATATGTTAATTAATATTTTCCTCACAATTTTAATATTTTATATTTTAATTTCTATCAAGAATATACAAAAATCCACAGTATTATAAGATATTACTAAAATAATTTAAACTGTTTTTTATATTTTAAAGGTTATAAATTAAAAACAATTTTGGTGGTTTTTACCCTATAAACAACTTACAAAAAGAATCTGATTTATTTGAATCTTTCTCTAATATTCGATCTACAATCCATTACTTTCAGTGTAGTTATAAATAAATTTTATTTATTATAAGTTAATGCGTGAATTGCACCTAATTATTAATAAGTATATGTTGACGATGGCCAACTGCAAAAAGTTGATGTGTTGTGTCAAAATAAATAAAATACTAAATATTAATTTAAATACGTTATAACCCCCTTTACTTTTTTCACTACTTAGTATAGCAATCAATGAAAACCTCCTTGAAGTTATTATGAATATTTTCATTCCCCCTCAAATAAATAGATTATTTTATGAACAACAACTTTTGTAAATTCAATAAATTTGTAAGGCTTTATTTATCTTAATGTAATAGTTATTACTTTATCTGTCATAGTATTTTTGTCATAAACGACTCCTAGAAAACTTGCTCTATCATTAGTTTCCACAAAGTACCATTTATGCAACGAGGTTAAACCTCTGGATATAATAATTTAAATACATTAACCTCCTTTACTTTTTTGCTACTTAGAATAGCAATCAATGAAAACCTCCCTGAAGTTATTATGAATATTTCCATTCTCCTTCAAGTAAATAGAATAGTATTAAATCGTTTTATAAACAAAAAATTTTGTAAATTCAAGAAGTTTATAAATGCTATATTTATCCAATTTTAATAGTTATTTCTTTATCTGTTATAGTATTTTCGTCGTAAATGACTCCTAGGAAAACTTTCTTTATCATTAGTTTCCACAAAGCACCATTTTTGCAACTAGGTTAAACCTCTGGATATATGGCCTGTAATTAGTGCGATGAAGCCATAAGAGTTACCCTGAACTTTTATGGTAAGAAAGGGGGAAAAATAGATGCCAAAAATCGACCGACACACACAAAAAAATCCGAAAATGAAAAAAAAAAAAAAAAAAATCGAATTGCTGTTGTCTTGTTGAAGAGGTTTAAGAAGATGGGAAAGGACCCGGTAATCATTCGGTCCGTACGACAAAAGATAAAAAGAAAAAAGAAAAGAAAAGAAAAGTAACAAATAAACAAAGCATTGATCACCAAAAATGCTGAGAAAGATTTTGAAGGTACCTCTCGTTCTGCAATTTTCTTCCACTAACTAAATGTCCTTTTTCTTCTTCACTTCATTTCTCCACCTCCCTTTTTCCCCCCTGGTTGTTTCTCTTATTTTTCTTTACAAAAAGGGGGAAATGGAATGATAGAAAAAAAAAAAAAAGAACTATTCTCTTCCACAATGTTTTGTTTTTTGTTCCTCCCTACCATCTTTGGTAGTTTATTTATTTTTTTTTTTTCTTTCTTTTTTCTTTTTTTCTTCTTCTTCAACTGATTTCCCTCTTCGTTTTCTAATGGGCCAATCTGAACCTTACCAAGAACGAAGGAAATTGGGCCACACAGTTTGTGTTTGTAGACTTAACAATGAAGTCATTTTTTTTATTTTATTTATTTTTCATCCTTCCTACCTCATCCTTTATTGGCCTTGTGGTGGTTTCTGTGGATTTCTAACCAGCCGTATGAATACTTTCTTATTTTTTTTTATTCTTTTTTTCTTTTCTTTTTTTTTTTCTTTTGGAATTTGTTCATTCCGATTAATGCCTAATGAATCGAAAATGGAGATTAGATTTTCTTTTTCGTGTTCTGAACCTTTATGGTAGAGAACTCACTTTGCCATGGTGGAATATTCAATTTTATGGAATACTTTTTTTAGACGTCAAAATTAAGCTGCAATACAGAGAGCCATTGCGAGTTTTCAGTACAGTTTGTACCTAATGCTAGTTTTCATAAGTATGGTTTAATCTAACTTTTAGCAATTAATTATACTTGGGCTATGTCTTATTTCAATGATTCTTTGATTTTTTTTTTTGTCTTATTTCAATGATTCTTCTTATTTGATTGATAACTTTTCGAATACTCAAGTAAAAACAGCATTAATTAAGATTTAGAGGATCTTTGCTTGATTAAAAAATTCCAGATATTTAAAGTATCCATTTTAGAGCCTGACCATTGCAATTTACAATAAGACTATTGAAAACAAATTATTAATTCTGACAATTTGACAAATTTTGACAATTATTTATACTTGTGCTGTCTTATTACAAAGATTCTTTTATTCTTTGTCTTATTTCAATGATTCTTTGACTTATTTCAATGATTCTTCTTATTTGATTGATAAACTTTTCGAATACTCAAGTAAAAACTATTAATTAAGATTTAGAAGATAAAAAGTCTTTGCTTGATCTAAAAATTTAATGTATCCATTTTAGAGCCTGGCCATTGCAATTTACAATAAGTCTGTTAAAAACGAATTTTTAACTGTATACCATAAAAGTGCTACTCAAACAATCTATTTATTGGTTCATTAAATTGCATAAGGGAATTATAAATCATAAATTTCATTTGAAATTTTAAATCTAGGATTTACTTTGAATTTAAAGGGATTTGTAAAAACATATGTAAAGTCTTTCATTATAATGATCAATTTATGGATGTTGAAAGAACTTCTCACTTTCTAAATGGAAGATTAGGTGCATACCATTATTTTTGTACCATTGTCTAACAAAACTTCTTGTTTTCAGTTGACGTGGTTAGACGGCGAAGGCAACGTCGTCACAGACGATATCGAATACACGACGCAACTTCTAGGGGACGACAAAGAGCCAACGCTGCCCTCAAGTGGACCCTCACCCCTCGCAGGGAGCACGACGGCAAAACCTTCACGTGTCGCTCCGAAAATCCAGCTCTCACTCAACCTCTACATGCCAGGATAAGCCTGGAAGTCAAATGTAAGTCAACGTAAAATCATTATCTTCTTATCACATCAATGTATTTATATAAGTCAATGTCATTGTCTTTAATGCATCATGTATTACATTAATAAGTGATGAATAAAATTACTGTTAAATGTTAAATTAAAACTTATGATTTTCCTACATTTATGATCTATAAAGCTAGAGCTTAAAATTTAATGACTAAATAATATCAAAAATACATATTTATTGAATAATTAAATTGCATATTTTAATTAAATTTGTAATTTTTATTAATTAAAAACTTAATGTATAATTACTTTTCTTAAATTACTGTGATTGCTGTGATTTTAAATTTTTAAAAATGCAGCATTTTAATACATTATATCTTTCTATACCTTGAACAACAAATGTTTCCTGAAGTTATCTACGTTATATGTCTTCTTCTTATTAGTATATAATATTACTTAATTATCGATTGTAAATTTATATAACCATTTAGCATTAAAAAGTAGTTGTAATAGGAATAATGAAAAAAATCTGGATAACAATTTTCATGTTATTCATACAACTCTAAAAATAAAGTACTTGTACTGGATCCTTTAAGATGTTTGTCTTACAAATTTTTTTTCCCATCACCCTTGCAAAATTTATCTTTCAGATGATAATTTTAATAATTGGATAATGAAGATAAATAAAAAAAATCCTAATGAATGTATCTGAAGTAATTGGATAATGATCAATGTATCTAAATTAATGCATTTAAAACAATTGGATAATGAAAAGAAGTTATATAAAATCCAAATTAATGTATCTGAACCAAATTGATAATGAAAAGAAATTATATAAAATTCAAATTTATATCTAAAACAATTGAATAACGAACTAAAATTGGAAATTATATAAAATCCAAATTAATATATCTGAAAGATTTCATTGTTAGTCAATTAATACTTCTTTACTAATTGGTATCAAAATAATCATTATATATAGATATATTTTAGATACATATATAATAATACATGTATATTTTAGATACATTAATTAGGTTTATATAATCTCTTTTCATTATCCACTTGTTTTAGATACATTAATTTGGATATTATATAATTTCTTCTCGTACATCCAATTGTTTTAGATACATTAATTAGATTTTATATAATTTCTTCTTGTATATTCAATTGTTTTAGATTCATTAATTAGATGTTATATAGTTTCTTTTCATTATCCAAATATCATTTATATATATATATATATATATATATAATATATAGCTTCTTAATTACCATATCACCTGCGCTGCACTACCTCTTGACACTGACTTAATCGTACAAGTAAACTTTTTAATCCACCAATCATCGACTTATAGGGTTAAGCAACAGACTTGTTATTAGCATATACTGCTGTTGTGAAGGACGTGATAATAATTAAATATTCTCATCATGTTAAGTGTTTAAGGCACGATTTATTGCAATCTATCCCATGTCTTTGCAATTTAACCCTTGGGACAGATCAGTCACAATCCCTGCAGGATCCATCGGCTGATCATCAATCATCGGAACACATGTATTTATTGCAGGTTGCAACCTGTTTGATTGTCGAAATTGAAAAGAAAAAATAAGCAACAACCGAAGAATTCAGAAGAAATAGTTGGAATTATCACACCAATCTTCTCAGAGCCTTGTTTTTTCTAATTGCAAAATTTTATTGCAGAATTATGTAGATGTGTGTGATGTATTTTTGTCTTCCAGAAACTATCTGTCGATCTAATGATCAGATTCGAAATTGATGATAAAGTAATAAATGTGGAAATGGTCATGGTCATATTTTAAGGCTGAGTCAAAGTAACATATTTGCTTCGAAACCCGTTTTTGAAGCTATATTTACTTATGCATATGAGTAAAGACAGGTCATTAAATTCATAAGAATGAAGTATAAAAAAGAGTTACATAGAACCCAAAATAAAGATGAAGAAAGAGATAAAATTTGTAACGTAAAAGAATTAATCTTTTTCTGTGAATCCTGTTTTAGTGTATCTCAAAAATTCATACGTTTTATGTATCCAATTATTTTAATCTCTCACCCTTGTAACATGACAAAAGTCTTCTCTTAAATGGAAATATGGTAAGAACATATTTTAAAAATAATAAAGGAGAATTCAACAAAATTAAATTTATGTTGTTGTTGTTGTTATTGCCATATCCCCTGAAGAATACAAGAAAATCAAACATAGTGGTGCTCCGAATAATATTGGCTATGTTAATTGCCTGCTAGAAGTATAAATCCTTTTCCGGGGGATGATCCAGACAATTCATGGCGGTTGCAACAGCTGAACTATCAAAGACATGATGAGGAGAATTAAAATTATTTAATTATTATTAAAGAGAAAATAAAATGTATGAAGTTAGTAACTTGCATAGAATAGAACCTTTTTGCAAAACATTAAGACCTTAGAAGTTTAGCTAAACTTATATAAGTTTAGGGGATAGTGTCCTTTTATTAGAGGTAAAACATTTACATGCTGTCCGAAATTAGTTAAAACCACATTATGCCTTGAAATAAAGGTGTATTTTAATATAGTTATTGAAGCATATAACAACATTAAATTACTTAAAAAGTAGAGCATTGTCAGTTTATGTAATATTCTGAGCAGTTACCTTTTGAAAAGTAATCATTTTCTTCTTATATCACAGCAATTTAGAAAAACTTTCTGCTAAACAAACGAAACGCACCATCTAAAGTTCTCTATAATGACATTAAGGCCATATCTTCTCTATAATGACATTAAGTCATTCAATAATATGCATTTTCATAATAAACAGATTAAACCCAACTCAATTTTACCAGAAACGCACGATACGGTAAGTTGAATCTAAATAATAGAACGGTGGCTGGAATATTTCAAAGGATATTTGTCACAGATGAGTAATAACTGCTTTGAAAAAGCACCACACGGTGAAGGAATAAAAAATTATTTTTGATAGCGGGCCAAAAAAAACCACGTCTCGCAAAACCAGGAATTGATGTTCTCTTCCCCAAAATGGCTTGTATCAATGGGCTTATATGGCCCACTGTTTTTTTTTTTTTTCTCTCCTGCGCGTTGAAGAGATAGAGAAATGGAAGAAGTATCTTCTTGCGGATGGTGTAAAGAGGATTTCGTTTGTGCCTGCTGGTGGTGGGAGATGCCATTAGGGTTTGACAGGCTGGTAATAGAGATGGATGTCTTCTTTTGCAGATCCTCCAGAAATTACTCTCAAAGTGAGCTCTGACAAGATTATGGAGCACGATAACGTGAAGTTCACCTGTGAAGCCGTCGCCAATCCTGGCGATGTTAACATCAAGTGGCAAAGGTATGTGTGGACGCATTAAATATGTATCTTAAAGATCCTGTACATATTAATATGTGACCATCCTTATTCTAAATGCAATATACATTAAGATTCGTGTAATAGACTTCAAAAATGATGGCAATTCAAATTCAGAATTTTTACCATTCTTTATCTTGATTAATTGAGGTGTCCCAAAATAATGGAACATTACGTCTCTTAAAGATCCTGTGCATATTAATATGTGACCATCTTTATTCTATATGCAATATACATTAAGATTTGTGTAATATACTTCAAAAATGATGGCAATTCAAATTCAGAATTTCACTATTTTTTATCTTTGTTAATTGAGGTGTCCCAAATTAATGCATTCACAGCTTGATTTCACACAATTCATTTGTTTCCAAATCAATTTGAACATTTCTAAACTTACTTTTATTATGTAATTAATGGTTAATCTACATCAAGTGGAAAAGATGTATATGAATATATGTGTGAACGCACTACGTCTCTTAAAGATCCTGTACATATTAATTAATATGTGACCATCCTTATTCTAAATGCAATATACATTAAGATTCGTGTAATAGACCACAAAAAATGATTTCAATTTAAATTCAGAATTTTTACCATTTTTTATCTTGATTAATTGAGGTGTCCCAAAATAATGTATTTACAACTTGATTTCCCATAATTCATTTGTTTCCAAATCAATTTGAACATTTCTAAACTTGCTTTTATTTACTTATGTAATTAATGGTTAATCTGCATCAAGTGGCAAAGGTATGTCTGAACGCATTACGTCTCTTGTACGTATTAATATGTGACCATCCTTATTCTAAAGGCAATATACATTAAGATTCGTGTAATAGACCTCAAAAATGATGGCAATTCATATTCAAAATTTTTACCAACTTTTATCTTGATTAATTGAGATTCTCAAAATAATGTATTCACAATTTGATTTCACATAATTCATTTGTTTCCAAATCAATTTGAACATTTCTAAACTTACATTTATCCATTTATGTAATTAATGGTTAATCTGCATCAAGTGATAAAAGTATGTGTGAACGCAGTCTCTTAAGGATCCGGTACATATTAATATGTGACCATCCTTATTCTAAATGCAATATACATTAAGATTCGTGTAATATACTTCAAAAATGATGGCAATTCAAATTCAGAATTTCACTATTTTTTATCTTGATTAATTGAGATGTCCAAAAATAATACATTCACAATTAGATTTCCCAAATTCATTTGCTTCAAACTCTATAATTATGATATTTCTAAATACAACATTTTTAAAATTTTAAGTTTTTAAGTATATTATTAAAAATTAATTGCTGTATAAAAAATAATTGTTGTTTAATAACAATGAAAATTATTTTTTTTTCAATGAAATATTCAACCCTTCAATAAAAAATAGAAGAAGAATATTTATAGAATATATAGAATAAAATATCTATCAAAGAATAAAATATTATATTCTTTGATAGATTAGAAAATAATTTTACTCTAATAATCAATCGCTAAAACCCCTTTTATAATATTATACTAAGTTAAACTTGCACTATTTACTTTTCAAATAAAGTACAATTTAATGCTTAGAATCAATTTTTAAAGTTCAATTTTGAAAATATTTTTCCACATTTTCAAATCCTTTTTTAAAATTCTGTTACTTTAACAGTATTAATTAATTCAAACTAACACTGAGCGATTTTTTTATTATTTTTTAGTATGTTGAGGTGTTTTGTAAAAAAAATTCTTAACCTTTGACATTCACAACCGTGCAAATACTCAACCTGAATAACATGTTTCATTTGTGAATATTTTATTTGCAATTGCAAATATTTCTTCCTTTTTTAGAAAAATTTCTTTTATCTAAAAAGAGCTTTAAAAATCTATTACTGTCCTTACATTTGCGATACATTTTATAGCAATGGAATTCATACATATATAAAGTATTTTTTATCAATCTCCATTTGCTATTATCTTTCAAATAAAAAAAAATGTAAAGAAAAAAAATTTAAAATTCAATATTCAAATAATTCAAAATGATTAAATTATCTGATTAAAATAATCTGATATACTACTTATTATAGCTTCGAAATAACAAATGTTATTTTTTTCTTTCAACAAGGTAATATAATATTTGACTGCAATGAATAAAAAACATCAAAAAAATATATCATATCAGACATCATTTACTTTAGAAAAACTAAAATCCTAAATTTGAATAGCTGTTTTCATCAGCTATAGAAACATGAAGTTATAATGAGACATCAGCACAAAAAACTGAAACCAAAGACTGTTGAAGCTTTTCAGTTCAAAATATTTTTGTTTACGAAAAATGGCATTTAATTTACATTGAAATAAAGACATTTCAACGACTAATAAAAAAAGTAGATTTACTGAATCAGACATTAGTTGAAACAGGTCATTTGTCAAATAAACGTTATACTGAGAAATGAATTTTTAAGCGTTGAAGACACAGAAGGATGGTTGTTCTAAATACATACGATCCTTTTTTTTTGGGGGGGACTTTGAATCCTTTAGAATGAAAAAGAATGTTTTGGTGAATTATGGAAACTCTTGTGGTAAACTAGAATAAAAGAAGAAAAGGAAATTATTATCTGTTTTGCCAAGAATTTGTTTTTCAGTTCCCTTTTGTCTGAAGCTCAGATATTTAACTTCAGTTTTGTCATATACAGAAATAAAATCAATTTGTTTGGTGTTACTTGATCTTTTGAAAAAGACGTAAATTAATAGTTTAATTTTGGGTGATGAAAATCTTTAATTTTGTGGGAATTAGCATTTATTTAGTTATAAAATCTTTTTTAAAATTTGTATACAAAATGAAAATTAAAAACAAACTGTTGTTTTTTAGAACAAAAACATTCTTTGCGTGTTTACTACAATTTAAAATATACAAAATACTTTATTGTATGCAATTTTAAATACAATTTAACATATTTGGTGTAAACATTAATGTTCTTTAAAGAAATATTTGTTCGTCTATAATTTAAATCACAGTTGTTTTATATTTCAGTTAAACACAGCGTACCCTTAAAAATTCTAATAAGTATCCCATATACCCTCTTTCTCTTATCATGATGTGAACAATAATATATTATGTTCTCAGTATCTTTGTATAAACTGTTTCTGCAATTACATTGTAATTAGCAGTTGTAGTACCAATAATAATACAATCACACCATTGTAACTGAAACAAAAAAAGTTTCATTTTGGTGTGAAACTGATACAAACACTATTAAGTGTCATTATTTAACATAATTTTTTTAAATTTACATTTAATTTATTGGTAAAAAAAAGTGTTATTTTTTTACTCTCAGCCTAGTCCAAAGAAGTGTTTAATGAAGCATGCGATAAATAACATCTATTGGCCTTATCTGAACACTAATAAGCCTTATTAAAAGCATGGTGTCACCAGTTGGTGCATATAAACAACGCCATCCTCTTCAACACCAAATGTTTCAATATTGTTGCACATGTATTTTTTTTTTCTGTCTTCCACTAGGAACGATGAAGTGATAGTTGGAGATCACAGCACGACCTACACAATAACCCGAGTCACACGTGAATACAACAAGGATACCATCAGTTGCGAAGTGAGCAATGCTGTGGGAACCACCAAGTCAACACACACTCTCAACGTCCTCTGTAAGAACTTTTCTCTACTACAGCTGTCTGGCTGGGGGTATCGGGTTTCTCTAGTGATGGAGGGGGATTATGCTTGTGTTTTTATTCTTTGATTAATTCTTTTCTTAATGGTTTCCAATGAAGTAAGTGAAGCATTAAGTGAATATCGTTAACACAAGTAATGATGTCCTCAGCTAATGATTGTGTATGGATTGTCGTTATCTGCATACGAGTAGGTTGGGTTTTTTTTTTATGTGATCCTTAGAAGATTGGGTTTTTTTATCGTTGTTGTTATTATTGTTGTTGTTGGTGTGTTTGTCAAGAATTTTATCTGCTAATCTTGTTTTCACAAATCTGCCATTAATTTTAGAGGGGAAAAGTGTATAATTTAAATACTACAGTTGTATTGCTTTGAAAGCGATAAAATTAGAATTTTTTTTTTTTTTCCTATTGGTATTTTTTTATTCTATAAATCGAATTTTACGTAAATATATGTTTTAACATAAAGTTTATCAGACGAATCGAAATTTACATTTTTAAGTTGTAAATTTGGTTTTTAATCATTTAAGCTCGTAATGTAGGCAACTTTAGATTAGGCGGCTTACAAACCCAATTGTTGCATTATTTTAAAAAGAATTTGTTGTTGTTGTTCCTTATCCCACTTTGTCGACAGCAACCTCTAGACTAAGTCCATAAACCGTTATTAACCAACGAGTCATGACAAAGGGTAAAAAAAAAATGCATTTTTTTTTTATTTATATTTTGTCTACTTGTATTATTGGTGGAAATACACTATAGACTTCCACTTGAAGCTTTCCAAAAATTTTATATTGATGGAAAAGTTCTGGATTAGGAGAAATTACATTCTCAGTTACAGAAAGTTTTACATGCGGCGTTCATAAAACTTTTGTGGTACCCACATTCATCCCTGGCATATGTATAATCACATAGCATAGATATACATCCATTACATAAAGTTTCATGAAGGGTTTTTTTTTTCAATTATTAGATGGCCCCGTCTTCCGATCGACAATCGAAAACGTGGCCGCCGACATTGGATCAGAGGTGACTCTGAGCTGTGATGTCGATGGCAACCCGAAACCAGACACAGTCTGGACTTTTGAAGGGTCCGACGCAGTTCTCAGCACCCAGTCTAAGCTGGTCATTCCTCAACTGACGCTGGACAGAGCTGGCAGGTACACCTGCAGAGCCACAGTGGTGGGATTTGCTGAAATATCCACTGATGTCCTGGTCTTCATTAAAGGTATGCTGCCCTCTCCATGTCGATTTGTAAATAGTTTTCAACATCGACGTTGATATTCTTACACATCGATGATATTCTTAAAGGTATTCGTATTAAACATCGATGATATTCTTACACATCGATGATATTCTTACACGTAATACATATCACATTTAAAAGTATTGATCTATATCAAATCTATTGCATATCTTTAGTTAGCTGTATAATGATATCAAAGAATTGTGAAAATATTGTTCTGTATTCGAATAATTAATATTAATAATTTTTTGTAATACCACACAATTGTTTATTGAAAAATAATCCATTTGGATCTGAAAAACAATCTTAAAAATCAATCACACACTTACAATGAATCACAGCCAGTATAATGTGTGTCAGTATTATTGTACAGGTGTCATGTAAAATTTTGATTAAAAGTAGTTGTAGTATTAACTTATGCTGGCAACAATTAATATTAATAGTCAATATTTTTGTTATTTTACAATAAAAATGAATACTAAACTTTAAAAAAAAAAAAAAAAAAAACACACAATTAGAGACGTAGTTTCATGGATGATATTTTTAGTGTAGTATCATAGTGCAAAAAACAGAATAAAAAATTATAAGTTGTCTTGAAAAATGGTGGGGGGTTTTTTTGGGGGGATAGTTTGATAGTTGTATCATGTAAAGTTATATAAATTCTTTTGAGAATCATAAATGTATTAAAAACACAAAGATTTTAAAATTGGATATTATTGCATTGAAATATACCATAGTTTAGTAAGAAATTAGATCTACTTAGTAGGTCGGTATTTAATCGATAACCAAAATTGGATTTTCAAATTATTTTTTTAAAAAAAAGAGAGTTAAAAATGAGGAAATAAAAATAGTAATAAAAAATTTAAGTGAAAACACTCGTTGTCATCAAAACAATATTTAAGCGAGTATTTTAAAAAAATAAAACGCTTTTTATCTTTTTTTTCCCCTCTCTCCAAGGAAGCTGGTGTTTTTAACTTCTATTCTCTTTTAGTTTCATTACCAGTAATCTAATTTTAAAGCTTCTTTTATAAAATAAAGAAACTTTCCAGTTTGAAAAATAAAAATTACAGCGTGTACTTTGCATTAAAAGTTTTATAGAAATGAAATAAAATCACTTCATCCAAACAAGTTATCACAGTTATTAAATAAATCTTTTATTTCTATAAAACAAATTCAATATGGAATCTAATTTCTTATTTAATATTTTATTAAAGAAATTTTTTATAATACTTATTTAATTTTACCATTAAAATACTCTTACACTTTTTTTTGGAAGCTATAAATTGCTATGCAGTCTTATTCAAATTATTTATACAATATACTATAATAAAAATTGATTCTAATATCACTTAATATTTACGTTATATAAAATCATACTATTCCTTATTCTATTTTGATAAACATTTAGGCACATATCACTTTGATCATGATCAGCATGATCAACTTCAAAGAAGTCGAAGTATTAGAAATTCATAAACAGTATTTGATGTACCGTACATCAAATGTTTGCATTCTTGAATTTTAATACGTATATGAATATATTCGTTATTTACATATATTTTGAAATTTATCTCTTAAAGAAAGAAGGCAAACATGAACATCTGAGTAAATATTTTTCATCCAAACTATCAAAATCTATAATATTTCTCCATTACAACATTTTTATCTTTAATTATTAATTGCAAAGCATCGTAAAAAATCATATAATCTTTTTAACTATAAATATGCAACTGTCATAAATAGAATTAAAAATTCAAACATTACTATATATCTGAGTATTGCCATTTTTCAAAAATTGATATTCGCCTTTTCTGCATAATTTAATATTTTCACTGGTATATATTTAAAATATCAATGTTCTCACATATATGAAAAAAACTTTTTTTACATATTTTAAAAGATATCTTTTCAAATAGGTAAAATATACTTTAATTTTTAATCTTTTACAATTATATTAAGAGTTAAAATAGTTAAATTTACAGTTTTTTGAAGTAGGGATTATATGTAATCAGGTTAATATTTAACTGTAGCCAAACGTATTTGAGTAAAGAATTTTGTTGTTGTTGGTTTCTAATTTCTGGACACTTTGATTTGAGATAATATACCTCTGGAATATCAGTTTCAACTTTATCAAAGATCAATCATAGGTATTGCCATGGTATTACTTTTGCCATTACAATTGGAAACAAACAATCCCGGTTTGCCATTTGAATGATCTACAACTTCCTTCTTGAGTCCAATTGGTGGACTTCTCATCCAACAAATTAGTCGTGAACATACCAGACATAAACATGAAATCTTTCTGTTCTGCTGTGCTCGTCAGGTTTCCACTGTGCAAATTCAATTCTAAAACAACCCACTCCAATTTGCTTCAATTGAATCTTGCATCGAAGTGAATGTAATCTTTCAGTGATTCTCGCATCTTGAATTGAATCTTGCTTTTATCTGTTAAATATTCTATAGGTATACTCAATTAAAATCATTGGCATATTATGTATCGAAGAAATGAATCCATATATTACGAATTATTATATGTCGCCGTATATTTTTGACTACATGTAACCATTTTTTATTTCTAATTTGATCCATCTACAAATCGTTTGATATCCATGTATTAAAAAAAAAAGAAATCCATGATCTCCGTGTACTAAAACAGTAGAAATCTATGATCTTCGTGTGCTGAAAAGGAAAAATCCATGATCCCCATATGTTAAAAAGGAGAAACTATTAAAAATAAATTTTCCAAATGTATTTATTATTGAGTGCTTAACTGGTATTTCAGTTTTCTCAAGTCTGAGACATGTATTTAGTGTTTCTCCCACCCCCTCTTTTTGCCATGTTCGTAAATTGATTTAGCGTTATCTAACAGACAACAGCCCATTTCGTCTACGCTGATAATGCAGCCCCAGCTACAAATTGCTTCAATTTGCTTCCTCAAACTTTGGAGTCTATTTTGACATTGGATTATTCACAACATGATGAAAAGTTGATGGCATGAGGACAACATGATAAAAAGTGATGAAAGATGACATGATGAGGAGTCCGTGAGCCTCATTGGTGGATTTTTGATCCAGCAGATTAGTCGTGACCATACCAGGCATAAACATGAAAGCTTTCTGTTCGGTATTGCAGTTTCTCTCCATGCTAATTCAGTTCTAAAACAAATAGCATTAGCTGTCAGGTTGTTTCAATTTTTAAAGCTGTATTGCTTAGATGTTTTCTGTTAAATTTTCAATATGTATATTTAATTAAAATCATCGGCATATTATGGATAGACGAATTCATTCATATATTAGGAATTATTACATGTCGACGTATATTTTTGACTACATGTAAGCATTTTTTTTATTTCCAACATGATCCATCTACAAATCATTTGATCCATGTGTTAGAAAGGAGAAATCCACAATCTCCGTGTGCTAAAAAGGAGAAATCCATTATATCCGTGTGTTAAAAAGGAGAAATCCATTATATCCGTGTGCTGAAAAGGAGAAATCCATGATCCCCATATGTTAAAAAGGAGTAACTATTATAAACTAAATTTATCAAATGTATTTATTATTAAGTGCTTTGCTGGCATTGTAGTTTTCTCAAGCCAGAGACATGCATTTAGTGTTTCTCACCCCACTTTTTCTTTTTGCCGAGTTCGCAAATTTATTTAGCGTTATCTAACAGACAACAGCCCATTTCGTCTACGCTGACAATGCGAGCCCCGGCTACAAATTGCTTCAATTTGCTTCCTCAAACATCGGCGTCTATTTTGACTTCTAAATTCATTTAAAGCTTTCGCACTTACTCCGAGCCGGCAGCAGTTGACGGATTGTAAGCTTCAAAGCTCAGTTGAAAGAAAGCAGAAGTCGTTTTGGCCCGAAAACAGCGCCACAGAACATTTGCTTTGAGCACACATTGTAGTGTAAATACACATAACTGAGTTATACATCATCGTCCTCATAAACGTCTTTCCAATCTTGCAGAGGGCCTTATTTTAAATCTCTGCTGGCCTCTATTTTATGGGCCATGGTTAAGAATAGGCATCTTCCATCCATGGTATGCATTTCTGGACATGTTCGAAACGTGGTACCCAAAATAAGCAGATTTCTTTTTCGCCACTATTTTGTAACGAAATGTGAATGAGGAAAACTCTGAAATTTATTATAATTTAAGATTTGTTTAATATAATTTTCATCTAACCCAAAAGTTTACGATATAAAAGATAATAAATTATTTAAAAAATAATATGAAAATTATTTTTATAGCCTTACCCCGCAAAAATAAAACACCCTCGTCTCAAAATTTGCCAGTAGGCCGCTAACTGTATATTTAACTGTATAACTGAAGCGTATTTGAGTAAAGAATTTTTTATCCGTGGTTTCTGATTGCTGGAAACTTTGATTTGAGATAATTTACCCCACTAGAATATCAGTTTCAACTTTGTCGAGGATGAACCATAAGTACTGCTATTTCATCCACATTTTGCCACTACAATTTGAAACGAACAGTCCCGGTTTGCCATCTGTTTGATTCACAATCACGTCCTTGAGCCCAACTGGTGGACTTTTCATTAAACTTATCAGACGTGACCATACTAGGCATAAACGTGTAATATATATGTGTAATTAGATTTAATATTAAATATTAATTTAATATTAAACCTAGTTAATAATATTAAATATTAATAATTTAATATTAATTTAAATCTCTGATGGTGTGTATTTTATGGGCCATGGTTAAGAATAGGCATCTTCCATCCTATCCGTGATATGCATTTCTGGACATGTTCGAAACGTGGTACCAAAAATAAATAGATTTCTTTTTCACCACTATTTTTATAACAAAATGTGAATGAGGAAAACTATGAAATTTATTATAATTTAAGATTTGTTTAATATAATTTTCAAAAGTTTACGATATAAAAAATAGTTTTCATCTAACCCACAATTTTCCGATATAAAAAATTATTTCCATCTAACCCAAAAGTTTACGATGTAAAAAATAATTTTACAAAAAGAGGTTTTTATTAATTAATTTTATTAAAAATTTCTTAAATATTATTCAGTTCAACTAATTTTTAAAGAATTTGACATCTTTATATATAACATAATAATGTAATTTGAAAAAAAAAAAAAAAAAAAAAAAAAAAAAGACAGCAAATCATTAGTGAAATATTATTTTAAAATTTTGTTACAAATATGTGAACGGAACCCAACGGGAAATACTACTTCGGATCCGAGTTCTTTCTTAATTCGATTCTGCTGCCATCTAGTGATCATTTATTGAAAGTGCAATTGAGGGAATGAACTAAAGTGCATATTTTTTATTTGTAGGACCTCCAAGAGTAAGAAGCGATCCCGTTCAGTACGGAATTGAAGGGGAAGTTGTGAAATTGCAATGTGTCATAGCATCTGTGCCTCCACCGACAAGGATACTATGGTCTAGGAATTCACAGGTAAATCACATACATTAAAACTATAAAAATATTTGATTAATAATATGCTGTAGTAACTTATAATTCAGCAGAGGTAATTTGTTTGAAACAAAAATATTAACAAAGTAGATAAAAAGTTCAATGAAGCCCATTGTAGTGTTATACAATTTATACCTCAACTTATAAATTGTAGGAACCTATCTCTATTTTTTTGTGACTTACTGGATGTCTCTTTCCTTGCTAATCTCTTGACATGACATTGATATTTATGTTCACTTATTGACTGCTTTATCTAGAATTATCCAACTGCAAGTTGATAAGAGAATAAATTACAGAGTTGTAATAAACGTAACTTACAAACAAAATGTTCTCAAAAAAATTCCTTTTATCTATTTTTTTATTTGTCAATTAAGATCAGACTGAAGGATTGCATTTGTAAATTAAATTTATGTGGTGTTTGTGTGAGTGTGTTTGTCTTTCACGTACGTTTTATTAATATTGAACTACTTATCTCATAAAAACCATTTTTTTTCTCTTACATTTTTTGTGTTCTATAATAATAAAATGTATGTCTCATAAAAACCATTTTTAACTTTCACTTATGTTTTAATAACATTGAAATTTACGTTTTACTTCACTTACTTTACGTTTACATTTTACTTTGTTTTTTAACATTGTCATAAAAACCATTTTTAACTTTCACTTAC
Organism: Caerostris darwini; assembly: GCA_021605075.1. Lineage (NCBI taxonomy): Eukaryota > Metazoa > Arthropoda > Arachnida > Araneae > Araneidae > Caerostris > Caerostris darwini. The sequence goes on from BPLQ01010387.1 coordinate 962,534, forward strand.
GTTTTATTTATTGAATTAGTTGTCTGATAAAAATCATTTTTAAATAAACACATATCACTTTGCCAAAACAGGCTCTTGTGCAATGCAACACCATCACAAATCTCTTCCACATTATTCTGATAAGTAAAAATCTTTTTAAGCCCAACCCAAAAATATTTGAAACCCTTCTATTTCTTTTCCTTTTTACATCATTGGGGTTTAATTTCACTTACGTTTTATTATTATTGAACTACTTGTCTCATAAAAGCCATTTTTAACTTTCACTTACGTTTTATTAATATTGAAACTAGTCTCATAACAACCGAAATGTCTTGTCTCATAAAAACTGTAACTACTTGTCTCATGTAAACTGTAACTGTCTCATTTGTAACTTTCGCTTATGTTTTAGCAATGTTGAACTACTTGTTTGATAAAAACCATTTTTAAATTAACACATATCACTTTGCCAAAACAAGTTCTTATGTAATATAACACCACCACAAATCTCTTCCATATTTTTCTGATCAATAAAAATCATTCTAAACTCGAAAATACTAAAATAATTTAAACACTTCTATTTTTTTTCCTTTTTACATTATTGGTGGTTTAGTTTTTTGAACCTCACCAATTGAAATAAAAATCCAAAAAAGTGATTTCTGGCACCCTACTCCTCATAGAAACCTCATTTAGAGAGCCCCACTGGAAATCTATCAAATTAGCACTTAAATTCTCTTTGTGCTTCTCAAAAGTACTACAACGTATCCTGCGGGTTCTCGTGCCAGCTATTTGCATTTATTCTCATTTTCATTTGGGCTTGTTCATAAAGACTATTTTTAAAAGTTGGAGGATGGCTACCTGTCTGAAAAATTTTTGCACCTGGTGTAAGGTTGAACACCTAGTCTGTAAAAACATTTTTTTGCCATCGTGCGTTTTTGTTTTGGCTTCATTTTAACACTGCAGACGTCTTAGTAATTCTTCCATGTCTTAAATTTCATTATTTGGTTTAGTTTTTTGGCCTCACACGAACTTTGGATTCAATTGGTGGAGTGATTGTCAGGCCTCTCTTCTGTCTGCCAAGAGGGGGGAAAGGTTTTAATTAACCTTTTGTTTCCTTCCAGTTTTGTTGTGAATCTGTGTGATTTGTATGTGGAAATGGTAAGGTAAAAATGGATTTAAATTTTAACATGCTGTTGTAAGTGAGAGTGACAAAGAATTTGAATTCATTTATCATTTTATTTTTTTTGTTTATTCAATTATTTAAAATCCCGTGTCTTAATTAAATAAACATTGAAACATCATCTTGTCTGTTTTAAAACAGTTTTGTTGGAAGAAAGAAATAAAAATGAGTATAAAATTAACATGCTGTTTATATAGTGACAAAGAATTTGAATCCATTTTATATATTTTTTGTTTATTAAAAAAATGTACTAATTTCAAATGGAACATATCATACATTCATATGCATGTCTAAAAATGTATTTTAAAGTGTATGGAATAAAATGCATGTATGCATCCATTTATGTACATATCAAATGTGTGTGTGTGTATGTATGTATCTGTATAAAATCTATTTATGTATGTATCAAATGTATGTATGCATGTTAGGGGGGGGTATGCATGTATGTATTTGTGTGTGTCTGTATGTATGTATCTGTATAAAATCTATTTATGTGTGTATGTATGTATCAAATGTATAATGTATGTATGTATCAACACAATTTAAAAGCTATAACACTTAGAACTTAAATTTTTGTTTCTCTGAATTTATTATTGCGTTCTAAAAATTCTTAATCAAAAATTAAGAACAAATTTGTATTAATAACTGTTTGTTTGATTAAATAAAAATTTTATTAGTTTATTGCTACCAGGTGGCGCCCGCTTTAAAATAATAACTGTTACCATTAGTTAAGTTATTTTAAAAGAAATAAGGTGAAAAATATACAGTATTAATTTTAATTTATTTTACAAACTAATATTATTTTTATTCTTAAATACGAATGTTAACAGATTAAAAGTGAAAAAAATTAGGTATTCTTAAATAAGAGTGACGGTTTTATTTCGCAAATATATATTATTTAGGGTGAGTTTTTTTTAAATTTCAAACCTTTAATTCTGCGAGGACATTTTTTTTAATAAAATGTTTCAAAACTAAAAATGTTTTATTTTCTATCACTGCACAATTCCTATTCATATCTGCTAGTTAAAATGTATTAAAAAGTTAAGTAGGTGAAACATTTAAAATTTCACAATAAAATATGAATCACAAATTTCTATTTACATTAGCATTTCAATATCTCATAAATATATTTGGAAAGGTCTGGGCAAGGCTGTACATCTGTTTGAATACGTCTGCAATCCTACAATCATTCTACCAGAAATGTTAAATAAACATAAATAATTTGCTATTAAGAAACAACTCTATGTAAAATTTAAAAGTTCTACTTGAAATAGATAAGCTATGTTCTTTCAAGGTTGAATTTGAATGTACTCATATGTGCCTGTAAAGCAATGCAAAAATTTTGTTTAAATTAGTAATAAATTATAAATGTAGTATTTAAATCATTTATAGAGTAAATCTCGTGTCCTAGCTGATTATGTATTTCCTTTTAACATCACATACAAAACTATTTTATCCAAGATAATAATCATTTACAGTAATTCATTTGTAAAGTTTCTTGATTCTAAATTTTCATGATTTTATATTTTTAAAATACACGAAATGGATTAATTGACGATTATTTTTTATCATTTTAGAGGTTAAAAAATTAACAATTTTCAAATAAAATATCCATTGGAACAATAAACCACCATATATTTTCACACCATGTTATATAATCCATAGACTTTCCATACCATCTATAGATACGAATAATCTAATAATTATCAATCCATCTCATAGCAGGGAATCCTACTCAAACATATCCCTGGAGTGTGATCCTATATGCACTAGATGAATAGTGCACGGTCACACATACATAGTACGGCTTCAAAGTGCATATAGTTCCTTGCAGTGCTATTCGATGTGATGTGTGTCCCCAGACTCGCACAAACACGCTGTTTGCTTCTCAGATATTCCAAGTTTAAACCCGGGTGCATTAAATAGTGGTATCGAGGGTTGATATTAATGCTCTATTAATAGCTACCTATCGTAGTTATCATGGCAACATTTATGGGGGTAGATTATACTTAATTTCATAGTCATTACTACAGTGATAGAGCCTGTTTTGATGACATTCGAACAATCTCTATGTGTTTCAATACATCTTATCGTGATATTTGTAATTAAAGCTGTTTTTATTCAAACAATTATTAAGGGATAGATAAAGATATAGTAATAAAATGCCATTAAGAAATCATTTGTATATTATGGTATTTATTTTAAATTGTCATCATGAAAAGTGTAGCAAAAAGGTTAATAGCCCAGCCATGCGCTCACCCATAGGGGGCTGGCGGACTTGAGACCCCCCCCATCAACCGTTAAATTAACTGTGTACACGTGTTCAAATTTATCACTTCCCACATAGGATCATTTGTTTTTTGCTTAGTATTTCAGTGAATCAGTGTTATTTTATGGTATTAATTTTATTATTACACCTGAATTTTTTTATTGAATCGGTGTTTTTCCAGGTATTTTTATTAAATATCCATCGAAGTATTGAAGTTGATGATTATTTCCCACTTAGGCCCAATTACTTTTTGTTAAGTATTTGTTATTTCAATAAATCAGTGTGTTTTATGAGTATCAATTTTATTATCACACTTGAATTTATTGTGTTTTTTCTGGTTTAGTTTTATTAAATTTTCATCGAAATATTGAAGTTCATATTAGCAATATAATTGATGAACCTGCAAAAGAGAAAAGAAGATTGAATTTTAATTTATAATTTGTTGATGTAATTTTTTTAGAAATTAAATTTTTATTTTTTGTGCAATACTTCATTTTAAAGGTTTTTTTTTTTATGTATTTAAATCATGTTAGTGTAGTATAAAATTAGAAATAAAATATTTAATATGTAAAATTTTGACTTCAGAAACCTTTCATATTACTTATAATTTAGTATCACCTATTGAGCTTTCATAAATAGTTACTCTGCAGAGCCACCCAAGACAAAATAATAGTTTGCGCACCTGAGCGTACGAGGAAGCCAATGCAGTTTTTTAAAAAAAAGGAGAATTTAAACATTTATGAAGGAATAAAAAATTATGAAGGAAAATTTAAATATTTTTGAAGGAATAAAAAAAATATGAAAGAAAAGTTAAACATTTATGAAGGAATGAAAATTTATGAAGAAAAATCTAATCTTTTATGAAGGAATAATTGCTTAAATACAATTTATATATATTTTTTTGCTATTTCCATTTGTAAAGGAATGTATCTTTTTCTTGCAGCATGTTGACATTGACAACAACGATGGCTATGAAATTGTGGAAGACAAAATTGCAGGAGGCGTTAAAAACATACTCATCATCCACAATGCTGACGAAGACGACTTTGGCCAGTACAACTGCACGGTGTGGAATGCTTTCGGCCAAGACAGCATGCTCATTCTCCTCAAAAAACAAAGTGAGTTGATCAATTTTGTTAAAACTCAATCTTTACATAATATGGAATTCTGATATTTTATTGAATTTTATGCATTTTAATCACAAGTTCATTCATTTTAATTATTTCTTTAGTATTTAACTAATTGTTCATTAAGTAAACAAACTTTTAAATTTTTAATTAATCAAAAGATTTGAATTAAAAGCATCATATAAAATAAAAAAAAAAAAAATGATAAATATATTTATTTTTAAAAATAATTTATAATATAAAGTTCTTCTAACAAGCTTATTTAAAAGATGTCTTATTATTTTTATATTTAATAAATTAATACTTTAAAATATATTAATTCGTCATTGAATTATATTTAAATTATTTTTTATGAATTAAAAAGCAGGTCCTTACATAATTAACAGAAATAATGAATGATGCAGTTACGAATACAGATAAAATAACCATATCAATATTTTTTTTCATTTATTTCGTTACTAATAAAAATTCAATAAAATATTAAAATTAATATTGCTAAGGAATGAAAAATTTGTAGTTAAACGTTGTTAATAATAATAATTCCTGCCATAAATTCTATTTATTATTTTTATATATTATTATTTATTTGTTCTTATTATTTTTTATCATAAACTTATACACCTTGTTGCAACTGAGAATCTAAAGCTATTGTTGGTTCCAAATTGTTGATTTCATATGTATTACCTTGTTTCTATAGATATATTCATAACTTCATAATAATATATTTATAATAATTTTTATAACTTTCCCTTAAAAATATCTGAAAATAATTTGCATAAATAGGGAAGAGAAGTTTCACAAGGAATCTTTTACAAAATTAAGGAAAATTTCAGAATTAAAATATTAGCTTATTAATAATTCTTGTAAGCCATTAGAAAGAAAATAAATTGGCTTTTAATATAAATAAAATAATGCATCCAAATAAAAATGTTCTATAATTTATCTTCGTTTATAGTCTAATCTTCAACAATTATAAATGTGACATCATTTTTAAAGAAACTATTTCTCTTTAATTTTACATGCTCATTAATTATTACTGTGCCCTTAAGAATTTATAAGGCTTTATAAATAACTCTTTTGTATAAAAGTAAAAGATTTTCATTATTAAAAGAATCATTTTGTTAAAACTAGATCGCTGGTTATTTTATCCATACAAATTTGATGTGTTCTTTTTTTAAATTTACTAAGAAACTTTTAAGTTTTAACTAAATATCACAGAATTTTATATAGATAATAGAAACAATAATTTAACAGTCGATTATGATTATTAATAGTGGTAATGTGTGACTAATAATTACAATGATCTTAGTATCATAGTATTCATTGAAATCTTCTGTAAAAAAAAAAAAAAAAGTAATAATTAAAATGTCATGTGAAAATGCGTTTAAAAAAGGCGTAGTAATATATCTTTAATGCTTTTTTTTTCTATTTTCTTGCTTTTTATTTAATTTTTTTTTATTATGTAAAACAAGTTTTAAAAAAATGGAAATATCTAGAGTAATAGAGCCTAATATAGTATGTTTTAATCGTTGTGATTTTATATGGTAAAAGTAGTGATTGGTGCTACATTGAAAAGTGATTGCAGGTATTATCTACTTAAATTTAATCTTATTTAATTTATCACATGTGAAAAAAATTATCGTCAATTACGGTATTATTTAAAACAATAAAAAAATAAGTGCTTTATTCTATCTGCTTGGATCTCTCTCAAAGTACTTGAGAAAAATTTTCAAGACTTAGAATGACATATGAACTTTTTTGTTTATATGGGATTATTATGTAATCTTATATGGTAAAAGTCATGATTGGTGCTACATTGAAAAGTGATTGCAGGTATTATCCATTTAAATTTAATCCTATTTAATTTATCCCTTATTAAAAAGGTAATCGCCAATTACAATATCATTTAAAACAATTTAAAAAAATAACTGCTCTATTCTGTCTGTTTGGAACCATTACTATCTGAAACAACTTCTGAAAAAATTTCAAGAGTTAGACTGGCATATGGACTTTTCTCTTCCAGTTCTGGTGTGGTGTGGTTTCCAAAAACTTTTTTACCAACTTTCTTTTTATTTTAATCTTTACAATTTTGGTGTGGTTTCAAAGACCTCCCAAAAAGCATTTACGGCTACAAAAAGTAACATTAAAAAACTATCTAAACTGAGTTTTACCTACTTTATGGCAGAAGCCATTCCAAGATGGCTGCTGGCGGGCTGTTAATTCCCTTTGTTATCAGGGCAATGGCGCGTCCCTATGTTTAAGACCCCTTTCTCTCTTCACTTCTGAGCAAGATAACATCTCTGTTCGGTTCAAGAGATAAGGGTAATAACAGTCCACACACCCTGGGCCTAATTATTCCGCTTTCGAATCGGAATGGCACGGGGATTTTATGCAAATTGCAACTGAGAGTCATGAAATATTGCCATCCACTGTCTGTCCCACAGTTTTAAGTGTTTGGTTTCTCTGCTTCCTGCTGGCTGAAATTAGAGATCGTGTTGTGTTGTGTTGCAGATTAGCATTCGTTTTGCGAGATCTGCGAGTTCGAATTTTTAAAGATATTTCGTAATGGAATCAATTCTTTGAAAAACTTTTAGTAATTGAATTCTGGAGAAAACATGTTTCCCAAATTATAGTACGTTGGAATGGGTTGTACTTTTATGGTATTTTAAATGGATAGTTCTCCGAGATGGCGCCCTTAAAAGTTTTAGTAGGTAGAACTTTAGAAATGAAATTAAATGTCTTGTTGTTATAACGGAATAGCGTTTGTTTTGTGATATAAGAGAATTTCTATAGATAATCTTAACCAATACTAATATTATAAAGTTGTAGTAGATAAAATTGAAATTATGTTAGAAATTGTTTTGTAAGGGCATGTTATTTTTGAAGATCTTTTTTTTTTCATTCTTAAAGATGGTATACTTAATCTGTCACTGAAACTATAAACTAAAATTCGAATGGAATCAATACTTATTAACTAACTCTGTGGCACTACAATCTATGTTGGACCATTCCCGTGTGCCTACTGGTAGATTCCAAACTATGCGATGTTTTCTTTTTATTGGATGGGGTTTTCAGCCTTACGCCTTCAGCCTTTTTTCTAAGTTTTCAAATTATTTTTTCATTCTTCTTATTTTTCTGATTTGCATGATTACTTTAAGAATAAGAAATAACAGAAAAAAATTAAGGATATATATTGTTCATGAGAAGAGCTATATGGCGAGCTTTAAACTTACTTTTAAACTTCGTCAAATATAGTCTTTCGTCAATGACAAGAATTGTGAATCTAGAAAATCAAAACTTTGGATGATATTTTCTTTAAACAATTGTTTTTTAAAAATAATATGAGCAACAATTAAGAATATTTATAATAAGATTTTATAAATTCGCGTTTTGTTTTGATAATTTGATGCATCTTTTTGGCTGGCTACTGAAGTATAAATAAAAACTGTGTGAAAATAAAAATTTGTCTTTCTACCACCAATCTTGTCTTTACCTTTCACTCGCCGTGTAACTGAGCTGTTCCATAAATGTCTGTCGTAGAAAACTTTTGGAAAATACTGCATTAGTTAGTATGGCAGCATCATTCTTACCAAACCAGTCAGAGTTTAGTCAACAATTCAGATTGTTTGCGCATGTTATAAAGTATATATATTTTATATGAGAATACTCGAAACTTCTCCAAATTTCCTTGAGGGAATTGAAGAAACAGCGCATGAAAAGCCCATAAAACATCATTCAAAATCATCCTTCTCAAATTTTTTTTACCTTACTTTTATTATTATATTTTTTTCCGTCGTGTATTTCATCAATAGAAAAATACAGACAACTCCCTCAGCTACGATTGCGGAATAACATTTCATCAAACACATAAAAAAAATAATAAAAATAAAAAAGGGAAAACTCTTCCCTTCCCCATTTATGTGCCCTTATCTTCAAAGCAGACGATCAGATTTTCCCTCCCAGTTTTTTCGAACGTTTCTTCCTCAGCACAGTCCACGGTCGAATGGAAAAGAATTTAAATTCGAACAGCTTCGAACTTTTGCTATTAGTCGGGAAAAATCTAAATCACTCCTAGATAAGTCATTACAAAAATGTTTCTCCGAGTTTTCTTTTCTTTCTAATGGTCGTATTATTATTTTCTGATGAGTTTCATTTAGGATGCATCTGCTCAGCTGCCAAGTTGTTGATGAAGCGTTTGAAGCCATCTTTCCCTTCTTGGGGAAAAAGGCAGATTATTCTTGCAAGTTTTCGTAACTAACACACTCAGAATGATGTATTTGTGTTGCCTTTTTTTTGTATTCCAGTATCTGCAGTTCGCTAGCTTGTAACTGTTTGATTCTTTATGTATTTGTAAGCCTTCATCCATGACTGAATGTGCCTTGCTTGTTTGGTTTTTTTTTTCTTTCCAAAATCAACAGACGAATTCAACTTATGTTGAATTTTTAGCATTTTGCTTGGCTTATTTTAACATTAAGAATCGTCAATATATATAAAAACTTGCAAGTCTTTGAAATCGAAGAAGTTTCAGTTTCAATATTTTTCTAAAAGAGTGTGTTTCTGGCATATATTTGTCTTTTCTTTTTCCAATTTCCAATCTTTTTCGCGAGAAAAAATATTGATTTATTAATTTAAGATTCTATTTTAGATTCTGTATTTTAAATTTTTGGAAATTTTTCGTACTTCTTTTGATATTGTTTTTCTTATTTTGTTTCATTTGAAACCATGTATGTGTGAAAAAACATAGAATTTTATTTTCTTGCTCGTTTGTGTGAAAACCAATCTGTAAAATTTAAATTCATACTGAAATTTTGGTATATCATTAGTTTCTTGGTGGCTTAAGAACTTCAAAATATGTAACGTTAAAAATATATATAAAAATGTATTTTTTTAATGATTAAAAAGAAAGATCTCAGTTTTTTAGTTTTTGTTAGTTGTTATTGTCTGAAAAAGTCTGATTATCTAAGACATTTTGTAAAGGATTAAAGTTAACAGAAAAACTTCTTCAACTTCTTCAGAGTTTTTCTTGTTGATTATTTTCGCGTATCATTAGATTATTTTAAGTTATATTTACTTATAATGTTCAAAATTTTATACTACTATTTCATGTGTTTTTAAAAATAAACATTCACAATAAAAAAAAGTTTTGTTTGATTGGTGAAACAAATGAAAACCAAAAAGTAAAGTGAGAATTATCCAAAATTGTGATTATTCTTAAATTGATTTTCATTTGCATCATCTCAATAGTGCTTTGTATTGTTGAGATATATGCAATACATTTGCAATACTGCATCTAGATTAGTTAGTCGATAATGTATTCAGCAATTTTTTAATTCAAAAAATAGTACAGATTTCTCATGGAAATGTTCAACATTTTTCAATTCTATTTCTCTATTTCTTTTCTCAACTGTATTTCCTACAGTTCTCACGTAGATTTCCTACAATTCTCTCATAGATTTCCTAAAATTATCACGTAGATTTCCTACAAGTCTGTTGTAGTTTTTCTACATTTCTCTGAAATATTGAATAACTTTTCTGAAATTAGTATAATTTATATCATGAAAAGTCAAACACAAAATTTAGTAGGGACCAAAAAACTTATTTTACTCAATCATTAAAAGAACAATTTAAATTCTCCTTTTTTTTCTCTCTCACTCAAATTGAAAATAAAATACATTCCTAAGCAGAAAAGATATTTATTTTCTTTTACGTATAAATAATACAACCATTTTTATAAAACTGGTAAAAAAATTATACATATTTGTAACGCTATAATTTTAATAAACACTTTTAATAAAAAAATACATCATGTAAAAAAAAAATCCCTTTATGCATTAATTTTTTTAATGCTAATATATAATAATTTCACATAATAATAATTCTTTAACATCGTTTAGTTAATAACAATTAACTAATTAAGCTAAGTGAGTAGCTTTCCCCCTATGTTTCTCACTCTAGGCCATGTATCTCAACTAATGGAAGATTGCAAATATATGGGCTGAGACTGTCTAAACCACTGAGCTTAAGTCCAAAGGGCGTAATAATAAGTTAAAAGCATTTTCCGGATTGTCTAAGAGATAATGAGAGCAATTACTTCTACTTTACTATAAAATTACGATGCAACTATGTTATTTTATTTAAATTTTCCTCAAAGAAATTTTATTTTTAGCTAGATCTTTCTACGCTTTTTACTATGCATTTTAAATATTAAAATTACATTAAAGTTAAACTAAAGATTTTTAAGTTGGATGTTACTAAAATTTGCAATATTTCTTTTAATTTTAACGCCATATTTTGAGTAGTTTTATATATTTATACTAGAATTAAAATTGTACTTGTATGGTACTAGTAGATACTTTTTTTAGTAATTAATGACTTTTTTTTTTTTAAAGTGACGAAGATTTTATAATTCGGTAATTCATTTTTAAAATTAACAAAATGTATTTTAGTATAGAATTATGTGCTAAGAATTAATGTTTAGTTAATTACGAAAAAATTATAAATTTCATGATTCCTTTTTAAATATATGGGTTTGTAATCACCAATTTTAATAATGCTGCTTAATAAGATAAATTAGTAAATTATTTTCGAAGAATATAAAGGGCACTTCATTTTGATGATGCATTTAGCATATTTTATTTACATCTAAAGTAGTTAATAAAATAATTGCTCACATTTTCAGGATGCATTTAACGTATTTTATTTCCATCTAAAATAGTTAATAAATTATTGCTCACATTTTTAAGGATGCATTTCATTTTATTTACATTTAAAATAGTTAATAAAAGGATGCATTTCATTTTATTTACATTTAAAATAGTTAATAAAATTATTGCTCACATTTTTAAGGATGCATTTCATTTTATTTACATTTAAAATAGTTAATAAAATAATTGCTCACATTTTCAGAGTGCATTTAATATATTTTATTTACATCTAAGATAGTTAATAAAATAATTTCTCACATTTTCAGGATGCATTTAACATATATTATTTGCATCTAAAATAGTTAGTAAAATTATTGCACACATTTTCAGGATTATTACAACACTGCCTCAATTTTAATTTAGGACGCTTATAATTTTATCGTTAATTTATCGTATTTTTAGAATGGAATTTTGTATTAATAATTTATAATTAATGTTTCGTTATTTATAGATTTCCTGATTTCTTTTTATGTATATTGGTTTTTAATCATCAATTTTAATAATGCTGCTTTGTAATATAAGTTAATAAATTAATTTGAAAAAATGTAAAGGGCACTTCATTTTGATGATGCATTTAGCATATTTTATTTACATCTAAAGTAGTTAATAAAATAATTGCTCACATTTTCAGGATGCATTTAACGTATTTTATTTCCATCTAAAATAGTTAATAAATTATTGCTCACATTTTTAAGGATGCATTTCATTTTATTTACATTTAAAATAGTTAATAAAATTATTGCTCACATTTTTAAGGATACATTTCATTTTATTTACATTTAAAATAGTTAATAAAATAATTGCTCACATTTTCAGAGTGCATTTAATATATTTTATTTACATCTAAGATAGTTAATAAAATAATTTCTCACATTTTCAGGATGCATTTAACATATATTATTTGCATCTAAAATAGTTAGTAAAATTATTGCACACATTTTCAGGATTATTACAACACTGCCTCAATTTTAATTTAGGACGCTTATAATTTTATCGTTAATTTATCGTATTTTTAGAATGGAATTTTGTATTAATAATTTATAATTAATATTTCGTTATTTATAGATTTCCTGATTTCTTTTTATGTATATTGGTTTTTAATCATCAATTTTAATAATGCTGCTTTGTAATATAAGTTAATAAATTAATTTGAAAAAATGTAAAGGGCACTTCATTTTGATGATCCATTTAACATATTTTATTTACATCTAAAATAGTTAATAAAATAATTGCTCACATTTTCAGGATTATTACAACTCTGCCTCAATTTTATTTTAAGAATGATTATAATTTTATCGTTAATTTCCATATTTTTTAATTATTATGCGATCAATCCATTTTTTTTACTTCTTAAATTCGCGTTATTATCATCCATGCGTTAAAATACAACTTTTATCTACAATTTGATCTCGTGTGCCGATTTTACTACACGAAACCCTGTAGAAGAACACTTGTAACTTTTTCTTTTCTTTTTTTCGAGTATGCTACTACTCCCCTTTCTGCATTCCTATCCACCGAATCGAATCGTTATTACTTTTCTGAAGCCCCTCGAATGATTGATTTGGGGTCAATGAAAAATTTTCCACCTCGGCTCAAAGTGAATATCGATAATTTAATCGATTCCAAAAGATCTCTCACCCACCCACGTTTCCAGGGTTTAATTAATAAAACCCATCTCTCTGCCCCCCCTTACCACTCGACCGCAAAAATCTGATTTTTCAGCCTCCAACACACCTATTGGTCTCACGCATGGACGGCCATTTTCATTTTCCGCCATTTTGATCCTCAACGCAGAAGGCCAATATCGCGTGAATAAGTAATTATGAATATCAAATATTGTGAGCACACACATACAGTACCCTCAAGTTTTTAAATGAAGGATGTATATATAATATGTATAAGGCTTTTAAAATGAAAGTTATAGAACGAAAAGAAGAATGGAATTCGCAGAATTCTTTTTTTTTTCGCGCTGGAAAAAAAAAAAGAACAAACAATGTGCAGGTGATTCTTTTGAGTGTGTCGTTTTTTTTTTTGTAAACAGAAGTTCTACGCAGATGTAGTACGTTTTGTTGGAGATTAGCGTAGTATAAAATGGTTTTGGATAAAATAAATACTTTATTTTATTTTTTATTTTATTAATTTCCTTTTCAAAATTACCTTTTCAAAATTACTTGGATATTCAATATTTAATAATATTTTTATTTTTGTAATTTTCGGATAATTAGTTAAAATTTTACTTTTTGCCATCATTTGTTATTGTATTTTATTTAGCTTATAAGTGCTACTATTAAATTCTTCAGAAATTAAAATCCTTCTGAATTTTGCGGGAATAATTTGTAGAATAATTATAACTATTATTGCACAGAAAAGTAGTTAAAAAAATTTATTGTAACTTTTTCATTTTCATTTGAAAAAAAAATTACAAGCAAATTTACAAAAAAAGAAAAAAAAAATGTAATCGAAATTATAATTATTATTTATAATTTATTCAGTAAATCACAAAATTATTTATAAGCTAAATAAAGTATGAATTGAATCAATTTTTTTTTTTCATTCTTCAATTTACAAATGAAAATATAATTCTATTCATAATTAACATTTTATTTTGATTAAATGAAATTATTTCGGCAAAATCGCAAAATAGGGTCCGCTAACAGATTTGGCGTCAAAAATTGTTTTCGTCAAACTGTGCCAAAAAATGGGTTGGGATTGTAAATGAAATGAATTACAAACAGTACAAGAAATCGCCAACGGCCTTTATTTTTCGATTTGGCCATTATTTCAATTTACATAATTATGTACAACTCATCAGTTCTGTTTTATTTATTTATTTTTTTTATTTTTTATTTTAAACAAACCTAGCATTGATAGTGATTATTAATTTACCTTTCTTTTTTACAGAAAGCCTTCCAATGCTAATAATATTAGCTGGTGTCATTGGTGGCATCGTTTTCATAGTATCCGTGACAATAGTTATAATACTTTGTTTGAGGCGGAAATCTGTCATAAAAGGTAAGTTGCCTTTACAGTTTCTTTTAATTCTTTTTTAAAACTAGATAGCTTTTTGTTAGTAAAAAATATTAAATCTCTTGCTGACTATAAATATTTTTTTATTATTATTGTAAATTTTGAAATATTTATTTAAAATGGTTTAATAATTCAAAAGGTTTAATAAATAAGACATTCAAACATTATAAATTCAATGAATTCTTGAAAAAAAAAATATTTTTAGTGTGATTTAGTTTTGATGTTTTATGCAAATGGAATATCTCAAAATACATACAGTGATGTGACATGTCTTCACTATATATTTATTCTAATCTCGTTTTATAAAGTTGTAAAAAAATTATATGCAATTGCAATAAAATGAAAAAAACATTTCATTAACTTATGATGAATATCTTCTGAATTTTATTTCTTTATATTGAATTATCTTGTATGCAATTTTATTCTAACTATATTTACTTAAGAATATACTTCAAACGATCATTTATGTTAGACGGAAATAAATAATATAATAATTTTTTTCTGTCATGAAAATGCTACGATTTTATCATTAGAAAATTAAATATAATTTAAATTATTTCATTAATATTGCTATTAATCTTTACTAATTATTTTTCCATCAATTTATATCTATTTTTTTCTCAAAAAATAAATCAAAAGTAAATAAAACTGAAGGAAAAAATGATAAAGTATGTGCACATATATCATTAAGTAATTTATTACAAATTAAAAAAATATAAATATAAAAATTTATAATTGCAAACATTTATCTTTAAGCGTATGCTATTAGAACAATTATTTAGAATGTTATTTACTATCATTTGTCGTTTTATATTATTATTTTAAAACATTTTTTAATTAAAAGAATATATCTGAATTAGTGAAAACTTTTTTTTATTTAATATAATATAGAAACATTTTTATAAATGATAATTTTAGTTATTGAAAAAAAGTCATCTGTAAATTATTTTATTAAATATAAAAAATAAACTACCAAGTATTATTTTTTCAAACTATCTCTATTTTTTCTTCAAAAAATAAATCAAAAGTAAATAAAACTAAAGAAAGAAAATGATAAAATATGTGCATAAATATTATTAAGCAATTCGTAAAAAAAAAAAAAAATTTATGTCAAATTTAAAAAAACGGAAATATAAAAATTCATAATTGCAAACATTTATCTTTAACCGTATGCAATTAGAACAATTATTTAGAATGTTATTTATTATCGTTTGTTGCCTTATATTATCGTTTTAAAACAGTTCTTTTAATGAAAAGAATATATTTTAATTAGTGCAGGCTTTTTTTTTATTTAATAAACATTTTCATAAATGATAATTTTAGTTATTAAAAATATAATAATTTGTAAATTATTTCATTAATCATAAAAAAAATAAACTAACTAGTAATTGAGAATTATCTTTGATTAATTAATTTACTTACTGCAAACCACTTGCGTTTTTAAAAAAATCGTTCTATTATTTTTATTACAGAATATTTCAAAAATATTAAAAGATGTTTAAATTAACCATCAATACAATTGAATATTAATGTTATTTTAAATAATTTAGTTAATTTTTAATTATTGTTACTTTATTCACATATTAATTAGTAACTTATTCTTTTAGAACAAAACAATCTAAATATTTTATGAATAACATCCTTTGATTTAAAATGAGCAGACAATTTGATCATATTCTTTATGGGAAGGGGGGCGTTAATTTACTACTATCATAAATCCCTTCTTATCACGTATGCAAATAATAGTGGCAACGAAACACACCACAGAATTAGTTTTTTGTTATATTCATCCATATTATCTGACAGTTAAAAATAAAGAACAACTGTTCTGTGCGGTTACGGTTTTATAAAACTTTTGAACTCGTTAACAAAGAATTTTCTTTCTCTTTCCACCCCATCCTTCTGCAAAAGTTGAGAAAAATTTTGGAGCAGCAGTGATTCCATTTTTATCACCTGCTATTTTTCACCGCAAAAATATTTTTTTTTTTTCTTTCTGTTGTTATTATTCTAACCTTGTTCCTAAAGCTATACATCGTCTAAATTTGAAAGCATACCCATATATATCTGAAGTCCCCAGCAAGCTAGGGGCCTGTCTTAATCTATCGTAACATAATAACCTGCCGGGTGCTTTATAAATATTTCCTGACATCGCTAGGTTCCTCCCCTTCACCCCCACCTTTTCCCCTAATGCATGGGGAATTTCTGGTCTTCCGTGGGGATTTTTCGGGAGGGGAAAAATCATTTTTGATATTTCAGTTTTTAGCCTCCAGGCGTTGTTAAGAAGAATTCGAATTCATAACATAAAAATGTAAAAAGGTGTTTTGACAAACTGCTTTCAGTACCCCGTGCTCATGTAAACATGGGAGGTGTAATGTGGCTCTTAAAAGGCGGCAAGATGGGGGATATTTATTCATTTTGAAAGGTTTTTGAAACTGTTCTTATCTGGGGAATAATGCCGTTGATAGCAGGGATGTATCAATTCCTAGCTATACTCATTTTAAAGTATGCTTATGTTATGTCTGCGAAATATGTGATGCTTTTAGGTATGTAAAAGCAGAACATTATTGACATTATCATTGATATACATTTTTTGTTTGATTTGATTCAAACTAGATATTTTTTTGTAAATTTTTCATTCATGTAATTCTAAATTTATTTATTTATTTTTAAAGATTTTAAGTATAAAGTTTTGAATAATAAATTTATAATTATTTTCTTTTTCTGACGAACTTTAACAATTAATTTAAAAATAAAAATAATTAACAGCAACAGATAGAAAAGTTTTACAAATATAGTTAAACTATTAATTTTTGTGTCAGTAATTATAATAGATGGCATGTTTAATTTGTTTATATATATATATATATATATATATATATTAAATAATAAATATATATAGTGTATATCTGCATAAGAGTCAAAAATAATAAAGGTAATAAATTAAAAATGTTTTTTTGACGTTATATTTATAAAAAGTCTGTACTTAACTTAAAAGTGAACTACAATAAGCTTATACTTTATACAACTCTTATTAATTTAATTTAAAGTTTATATTTAAACGGAGTTTTAAACTTCGCTTAATTTGAAAGGAAAGAGAATACTTATGAATTAAGTGTTATTATAAAAAAAGAGTGAGAAAGTTATTATAAAAAAGAAAAAATACTAAAAATACTTTATTTAGAAAAAAATAAACTAATAAAATTTTAGTTTAAAAAACAATTTACATTTAAAAATACTAACCCCCCAAAAAAGAAAAAGATGGAATTTATAATAAACATTTAATTTATCTTCAGATTAAATAATAATGATTTAAATTTCATTTTTTATTAATTCATTTATCAAAACACTTAAATTGTAATTTTTCTAATATATAATATATATATTATAATATAATATTTTTATTTAATATTATTATTATAGTATAATATAATATTATTATACCTATGAATGAGGTAATTTGACAAAAAGACCACAAGATTTTAGTTTTTAAGTTTTTTTATATCTCAAAATAAAAAATAGTTTAAAAATTAAAATTTATTTATTTATATAATCCGTTAAATATGATTGAAAATATTTTGATTGATTATCACAAAATTCCGTACTACAATACTTATACAATTATCCATAATTCTTATTAAAAAAACTTATTTTTTTCCCCAAATAAAACATAGGAATATCTGTCTAGGGATTTTCTTCTACGTCAGATGGGGAAAAAGTCCATGATAAAAGGATTTTTCGCCCTCTCTCTCACAAGAAGGGTGGGACAGTAATGACTGGCGGTCTTCGAGTGCTGAATTAAGTAGGGGTTGTAAAGTAGGGTATAATTGACAGTTCTGCCCTATGCTTTTCGGGATGGCCACCTAAGGGACAGTACCAGATGAATGGCATCCTAAGCGTATCAATAACATTATGTAGTGGGGGAAATCCAGAATCTCTGGTGGCCATTTTTTTCCCCAGTTAGGTTCCTATTACACGCTATATACTAACCGATTAATGTGAGTTGTTGTAACATCCACCTTTAAAGCTTTAGTTAATGATGTAATTACGGGGATTATTCGAGGTAGGAGCAATTAAAATGAAATATTCCGTGCTGTTGTGAATGTGTGATTATAAAAGCTGGCTTTCTATGTATTGTAGTATATCTTAGCTTAGAACGGATTGTATGTAGTTTATTCTTTTCTTTTTGGTTTTTATTTTTATCTTTTCTGATTTTTGGGGGGATGTGATAGATTACTTGCAAAAATTAACTGTCAGTATTGCATAATTTTATACGTTATGGGTTTGGAAATATATATTATTTTTTATTTGGCTATGATTTAACTTTTGCAATTGTGATACAGGGGCTTGATTGGCCGAGTGACTAGTGCTCTGGCGCTCGGTGGCACACATTTCGGGTTCGAGTCCCGGTGGTGTCATGGATGCTAGTAGTGGTTCGAAATCCATTTTATGTCATAGGTCTAATATGACTTGTAGAGCGTTGGGCGGTTAGGAATGACAATCCTATCTCATAAAAAATCAACATCTTCTATCTTGAAATCTGCCAGTAGACAGATGGCTTTGGCCACCAAGGGGCTGTTGCGTCAATGAAGAAGAATTCACCCATAATAAAATATAACCACTAATCCATAATATAATATACTTCTTATATTAGTAAATAACTATTAATAATAAATATTGAATGTATTTTATACATTAACCAACAGCCATTTTAAACACTTATAATATATTATTTATTTATTAGTCATAGTAGCTAAACTGCAAAAAATGTAAAGAATCGAAAAGAATAGTTCATCATGATCAGTAGCGCAACAGCCCCATGGTGGGTCAAGGCCGTCTGCCTACTGGCTGATTTCTAGACAGTAGATGTTTTCTTTTTTACGGGGTAGGGTTATCAACTCTACGCCCAACTCTCTACAGTCATATTAGGTCGGGATCTACGGTTTAAAGTGGATTTCGAACCACTACGAACATCCATGGCACCGCGGGACTCGAAACCGAATCCTGTGGCACCAAGCGCCAGATATATATATATATATAATTACTTTTATAAAATTGCGATGTCTTAATGTTATTCAGGATATTTAAATTTTAGTACGCAAACTAATTTCAGTAATTTGTATCCACTCCCCGAATCCCCCTCGCACTTTCCCTCAATAAATTTCACTTTTAATACCAATCCGAATCCCTCTTTCCCTCCAAATGAACACGCAACCAATTACGTTCAAAGAACACTCGTTCCTTTTTACTATACTACTCCCACTTCCCAAATGTCCACTGATTCATGTAAATGAGGACCCTTCGAACACATAAATTCATAAATTCATTTGAATAAATAACAAATAAAGTCTTTCAAAATGTCTTCAATTATTTTTTTTTTCCTTCGAATGTTTGCTCGATTTGACAGACTCTTTTCCGTACTTCACTGGTGGTCACGTGTAGATTTTGACCAATAAAAACCTCTCATTCTATGGCGTAATGTCTGCCATTGAATTTGATCGTAGGTTTATTTAATTGTAAAAGGCGACAAAATAGTTTTTGAACTTTCTTAAACGCTTTTTATTAAGAAATGACGGTTAATTTTTCCAAGTAAAGTATTTGTCTATTTCTGTTAAGGCAAATAATTTAGTATATTCATTATATTGCAAGAAAAATTAACTGAAAATTAGAATTTGAATAAGATTTTAGTTTGTTTTACACTGCAAAGCTTGCTTAAAAAATTTTGTGGATATAGAATTATCTTAAAAATTACATATATTTCAATTTAAACGATTTAACGAAACCTTTTCCCAATTCTTTTACTTGCCCATTACTTAAATAAATAATGTTAAAATAATTAATTGTTAAATTACACAAAACTTTTTCTACCAAATAATTTTAAGGGAAATTTAAGGATATTTTCTTGGCATAATGTTTTCTAGAATATGCTTTTTTCACAAAAGAATTTTTTTAAAAAATATGTAGTATGCAGGTTGGACAACCAGATTGTAACTGGGTCTGGTTGGGTTCAGATACTTCAGGCACAGGTTTGAGGCACTTTATTGATACACACACAAACGCCACACACATACATACGTTAAATATCGTATGTCTCTACTTGTGAGACATACGATATTTAACATATTTAGAAACATATATAATTATAGATTCGTGGAAGGACTTCACTTCTAATCCGAAAACTCGAAACTCGGATACGCGCAGGGTGCGCGAAATATGCTTAATCTTTGTGCGAGCATCTATAGGCCAACTAATGCACTAAATATATTTCCTCTGGGGATGATAGACTATAAACTAAACGTCTCTCAGCGGGAGTGCGGGTTGCGCTGTACTTCCTCTCGGGTGAGAGTCTCGAAGGCGGCTGATCATTTCTCCTGAACGCCAAAGGGGAAGGGCTCTCTTGCCAGTGTGTTGGAGGAAGCACGGTTACAAAACTAGTTTTGCTCGTCTGTTTTAATATAATGTAGTGAAATAAGTTGTTTGTTGTTGTTGTTGTTTCTTATCCCACTTGGCTGGCCAAGCCCACGAGCCCATACGTACTCATGATTGAAGGGGAAGGAAGCAGCTTCTGTTGTGATGGAGCACCCGTAGGTAGAAGCCTGACTTTTGCTCCGTGACGCTCTTACAGTCATAGGAGACCGGGACCTACGGCTTAAAGTGGATTCCGAACCACTACAAACATCCATGGCACCGCCGGGATTCGAACCCGAAACCTGTGGCACCGAGCGCCAGAGCGCTAAACACTCGGCCATTCAGGTCCCAAATTTGCCAACGGCACGCAGTGTTCCCAGGTGGTCACCCACCCAAGTACTGACCGCTCCCAATGATGCTTGACTTCGGTGATCTAACGAGAACCGGTATATTCAGCATGGTACGGCCGTTGGCCTGTGAAATAAGTAATTATGGAAAACTCAATACTCTGCTACACGCAGGGTGCGCGATAATTTCTCTCCGGGGGAGAATCGTGTAGGTCAATTGACCATTTCTGCTGAACGCCACAAGGGCGCTCTTGCCAGTGCCTAGGTTTGATTTGTCGCTCTACCGTCATCTTGTGCACACGAGGGCTAAACAGACCGAGACCTACAGTTTAAAATGGATTCCGAATCACTGACAAGCATCCATGCCACCAACAGGATTCGAACTTGAAGCCTGTGGTACCAAAGGCCAGAGTGTTATTCACTTGGCCGCAGCTAATGTCAAAGTGGAAGCATTGTTACAAATAGAAATTATTTTTGATTTTTGTAGAACATTACTTTTCAAATTTGATAATCATTATTAAAGATAATTTATGTTAGGTATTTTTATGCTTTAATGATTTAATTTATTTAAAAGAAAGAAAAAAATCATATCAGTTATCATGTAAACTACCATTATAATTTTTAAAATGTACTTTAACTCACTCATTTTAAATTAATTAATTTTATTTTATTTAAAAAAAATGGTTAATATTAAAATAATTTTACTTACTGGAATCAATATATTTGGTTTAGTTTTTTTTTTAATTCTAGTAAAAGTTCAACATGAAAAATTCTTAATACGATTCAAACTGTTGCATATAAAAAATGAAAATCCCAAAAAAAAAATAATAATAATAATAATAAATAAAGACAAAAAAAAAAAAAAAAAAAAAAAAATCAAAAAATTTTCAATCTCGTTTTTCAGTAGCGGAACAAATGCAAATAAGTGTAATAATAAAACCGATTCCCCCCTCACCAATTTTTTCTTTTTCTTTTTCTTTCAAATCTCTTGTATTCAATTTTGTAAAAACATACGTATTTCATTTATTCTGACTGCCAGTATAACCACTCACTATCTATCAAGTCTGGTAATAATAATCCAAGATGTTTTAATTTTAGTTTCAATGGGATTTCCATTTTAATTTTGTATTCTTCTCAAGAAAAAAAAATTAAAAACGTTTATGATAGTTTTTAGCAAGAAAAAAAAAACGTAATTAATGTTTTCAGTGAATAAAGCAACCAGAAAGTATGAAAAGAAAAGTAATTTTTTTTTTTAAAAAAAAATTTTGATATTGTTATTATAAATTAAAGTTCGAAATATGGATTTTTGAGTTGCATTTCATATTTATAATTCCTTTTATATTTAATTTTTATCGTTAATATAACTTCGCTCTTGTATTCGTTTAATATTATTATTAATTTCTACATAATGCTTTTCTTGCATATTTTTCTTTTATTTAATTGTTATAAAATATTATACATTATATTAATTTAATAATTGTAAAAGATGAATTAAATAGTTTAATGAGATGTAATTTTCTTAAGTATTGTTTGCATCGAAATTTATTAGTAATCAAAATTAACAAGGGTCATCAATAAAAATTAATAAGGGTAATAAAAAAAAATTTAATAATATTTCATTATAATCATTCATTCCTAATAATCATTTCGTATGTCAAAAATTAAGAGGGTCATTTACTTATCTGTATAGTTCATTTTGCAGCGCTCTGGCGCTCCGTGCCACAGGGTTCGAGTATATATATATATATATATATATAGGCCTGATGGCCAATAGTCTGTCTATTGGTGGCCAATACTCTGACTTAAAATTTACATTTGACAACATGCACTGCACTTGATTTTATGACTTTTAACTCTGACAACTTTACCAAGCCTTCATTTATAGCTAGAGTTCTTATGGTGGATATCGCTACAGTTTGATGTAAGGGAAAAAAATTGTAGGAAATATAAAAAAATTATTGGCTTTAATAGTATAAAATCTTTACATCCTTGTTGTTCCATGAATGATTTATATCATGATGTTGTTTCGTGCATCGATTTTTGTTCACTTAATTATTGTCAACATAAAGTTAAAGTATTCAAAACAGCAATTTAAACCCATCTTTCTTCACTTTCGATTACGTTTCAACCTTTTTTTACTTTTGCCGCAACCAAACCATCTGGAAGACACACGCAATCTACACCCAAACCCCACATGACACCAACACTCGTCTTCCAATCTTTATACAACAGAACTTCAAAACCCGTTAATATCTTGGAACGCTGTTACTTTTTAACAGAGTTTCAAACTGCTCAAGCCCCCATCCATTTCTGCATCGATTCTTACCGGGAAGAGTTGTTGGCAACTCTCGAAGACAGAGAGGGAAGAATCTTTTAATTAATTCAAACCTATTTATATTGAATTATACTGACTTCTGCATCCAGCCGCCGACGTGACACGACCGATTTTCGGTGGTAGCACGCACGTGTCAACTGCAATGGCACCTCGTTAGTTAAAACGGATACTTGCGACTCCAGAATCTTCTCTTAATCACAGAGAGAAATACGGACTCTTTCGCTTACTTGAACACGTTTCGCTTCCGTTATAAAATCAATAACCATCGCTAATCAGCGCGAATCCAAGAATTGAATTCCGGTCCCGGGGGAGACCCAGTCGAGGTCTTTGTCTAATTTCGGGAGCACCCCTGAGTAATCAGCCAGTTCGGTTTCCGGTCGGAATTATTAGTTAACACTTAATGAAATGAATCGATCAGGACACATTCTGTTTACTTCAATCTTCCTCCCTCTCTCTCTCAAGTTATTTCGCTCGCTCGCCGTTTGGTATCACAATTATTCGGTTTGTGGAGTTTTCGCTCTTGCGACAGAAGAGTGAAGGATTGGGGAGTTTGGGAAATGAGCATGTAGCGTTTGGAAGGGTTTTAAAGCTTGTGGAGTTTTAGAATTTTTTTTATAAGATGTTTCCAATTTGTATTTATGTCCATCTACATTCGTCTAAAGACTCCCCTTACATTTTTAGGAGAGTAACTGAAAAACTCGATACTTAAAGTTCATCTAAATCGCGCAATCTTTAATCAAAATATAATCTTGGGTTGCAAAATTGAAAGGGGTATAAAAAAAAAAAAAAAGAATGGAGGATTGATTCGGTGTTTCTGTCACTTGAAAGAATTTAGAAAAAAAAAAATTGAAGGATTGATGCACTGTTTCATTCATGTGAAAAAGGGTAAAATAAAGAAGAATTAATTCAATGTTTGAGTCATTTGAAAGAATTTAGAATGAAGGAGTTTGAAAGATTGATTCAGTGTTTCAATCATTCGGAAGAATTTGGAATGAAGAAGATTGAAGGATTCATTCATTGTTTCAGTCATTTGAAAGAATGTAGAATGAAAAAATAAAGGATAGTTTCAGTGTTTCAATCATTAGGAAGAATGTAGAATGAAGTATTTTTTTTTATCGTTTCAGTCATTTGAAAGAATTTAGAATAAAGTAGATTGCATCAATCCTTCAATGTTTCATTCATTTGAAAAAACGTTAAGTGAAAAAAATGAAGCATTGATTCAATGTTTTAATTATTAAAAGAATGTAGAATGAAGAAGAATGAAAGATAAATTCAATGTTTCAAACATTTGAAAGAATGTAGAATGAAGAATAGTGAAATATTGATTTAGTATTTGGGGAAAAATAATTGAGATCTAAGATCTTGCGGGAATTTTAAGGTGATTTTAAGATCATTTTAAGAAGTTTTTTTGTTTTTCATTTAGATGTAGTTTTTATTTCATTAATAGTTATTGCAGACTTTTTAAGTTAATTTCTCATATTAAATCTGCCAGTTTTACCAACTGAACTAAATTAACACAAATTCAGTGTGAGGTAAAATTTAAATTTAGTATTAGCTTTACTGTAACGATATACAAAGAATCTTTACCTTTTCTCCATTCTTTAAAAAATAACAGATAATACATTATTTAAATTTTTCGCGAATAATGCCATGCTCGTCATTTATAAAATTAAGCTTGAAATATTTCCACCGTAAATTTTTATAAAAGTACACAGCTGAAATTATAAATAATTTGAGTAATCAATTTTAATATTCCATAGACATTTTTTTCAATAATACTCGTGAGAAAAAGTTAAAAATTTTCAAATTAATTTAAATATTTCTTAGTAATTTAAAATATGCTTTTATTTTTGCAAACGTTCGAAGGAAGAATAAGAATTATAAGAATGATTATAATCTAAATAGCATAAAAATAAAGATGAATTTATATTCATTTTAATTCGGTTTTTAATTTAATAAAAATTATCGAAGATTTACATCAGGCTAATTTGATTTTTCCTACTGATATTTCTTTTTTAGAATAAGCTATTAAGCTATTTAAACTGCTATTAAGTTATTTAAATATGAATTTTTTATAACTATATAATTTTACAATATATAATTTTTATTTTTATTCAATGTGCTTAGAGAAAATTAAACATAAATTGCTTAATGCAGGAATAAAGGTTTAATAACCCCAGGGTTTTTAAATGAAAAGAAATTTAATACAATGTATAATTTGAGGATATAAATAATTTAAATATGCATATTAATAATCCATAATTTTTTATCAATATTAATGCTTGCTGCATCAATAAAAATAAATTTAATTTTTTCGTTGGCGTTTCATATAATATTCTTTTTACTCTTTGTATTTGAATGATAAAACATTTTTAATTTGTTTCAGATTAATTTCAGAAATTTGTATAAAAAGTCACGAAATAAATAATTTTATGACTTGATATTTTAGACAATTGCTGTTTCATATTAAATTAATGTTTAGATTTTAATTGGATAAATTTAGACGAAAGTCATTTACTACTCCTATTTTTGCATTTCATAACTATATAATCAATGTTTTGAATTAAATTCTCAGTGTACATTTTCAGTCATTAAGATAAAAGGGTAATTAAAGAGTGCATTAAAAGTATGCAACTGCTCTTTTCCCTGATAATACTTCGTGGAGGCGTAATCTTTGTGGAGTTATCTTTTACAATTTGATTTACGAAACATTTCTTTGCGTTAGTTTTTTAAAAACAATTTGATTTTAATATCCGGGCATTTAATTATAAATTCGGTGAGTAAAATTTACATGAATTACAAAATGTTGCAATGAAATGATGATTATAAAATGTTGCAATGAAATGATGATTACGAAATATTGCAATGAAATGATAACATAAATTACGAAATGTTGCAATGAAATGATAACATGAATTACAAAATGTTGCAAAAACGCAGCGTCAATCCAAAACGATTACTTTTTCAATGCATGATTTTTTTAAACCTGTATTATGTAAAAGCACATTCCATATAGTTACAATTTGGTAGAATAAAAACATATTTTAATTAAATTTTTCGACTGGTACTGGAATCTATGAGTATTACTCAAAAGTAAAGGGAAAGCATCTTCAAAATTGTCTAAAAAAATGGAGACAAAATTATTTTTTCTCGTAATCAGGAATGCTTCTTTTAGACCACGCTATGAAAGAGGTTTTTATAAAAATGTATTACATGAATTACACAACGTTCAAATGAAATGATAACATGAATTACAAAATGTTGCAAAAACGCAGCGTCAAACCAAAACGATTACTTTTTCAATGCATGATTTTTTTTAACACCTGTATTGTGTAAAAGCACATTACATGTAGTTATAATTTGATAGGAATAAAAACATATTTTAAATAAATTTTTCAATTGGTACTGGCATCTATGAAAATCACACAAAAGGGGAAAATGTCCAAAATTATCTAAAAAGAACGAATAATCATTATAAAAAGGGAGACAAAATGTTTTTTTTCCCGCAACCAGAGACAATTTTTTTAAACCACCCAATAAAAGAGTTTATTTAATGGATTACAAAAATAAGTTTATGTAATGTCGCATTTTCGCATTGTCCGTCTTATAATAGGTTTGATTTTGCCATTTATATTTTTTAAGTTTTGTTTTTTGTGTTTTTATACTAATGATACTAATGGAAGTGGAGTAAAAAAAGAAAGGGAGAGAAAGAAAGATTTGATTTTGATTTTGCGCTCTTTCCAGATGAGGACTACGGGTGCGAGAAAAAAACGAAACAGTCGGACTCGGCCTCGTCCGGAGACTCGGACTTTAAGGCCGAGATCCGGACCGCCTCGTCCCTCTCCAACAATGAGCACGACAGGAGCTGGGAGGAGAGTAGCGACAGAGCGCAGGACAACAACATTTTCAAATACAACCCAAACGACTACCCGGAGACTAACTTCCCGCCCAAGCCGGTAAGACACCACTCTGCAGTCTATCTCTCTCTCTCTGTCTCTCTATCTCTCCTATCTCTTCCACCTTCGAGCTCCTATTCTCTATCTCACGTGCACTCTGTAAAATCATTTCCATGCTACTTATCTCAAATTGGTGATCTTGTTTCGATAGGTCATCTCATTTTAGCAGATTTTCCGAAAGGGGTTATATCATGTTATAGAAGACTTTCCGAAAGGTTATCTCATATTTTCCAAAATGGGTTATATGCCATAGAAGACTTTCCGAAAGGTTGTCCCATTTCAACAGATTTTCCAAAAGGGGTTATATTATGACATATAACCCATTTTGGAAAATCTGCTGAAAATGAGACAACCTTTTGGGAAGTCTTTTATAACATGATATAACCCATTTTGGAAACTTTATTAAAATGTAACAATCTTTTGGAAAGTCTGTTAGCATGATATAACATAGAAGAGTTTTTGTCATAGAAGACTTTCCAAAAGGTTGGCACATTTTCAGCAGATTTTCCAAAATGGGTTATATGTTACAGAAGACTTTCCAAAAGGTTGTCCGATTTTAACAGATTTTTCAAAATGGATTATATTATGTTATAGAAGACTTCCCAAAATAGACTATATCATGTTAACGGATTTTCCAAAAGGTTGTCACACTTTAACACATTTTCCAAAATGGGTTATCTCATTTAAGCAGATTTTTAAAAATGAGTTTACCTCATTTTGGTAAATTTTCTAAAATAGGTTATATCATTTTGGAACACAGGAATTTTGACACATTTCTAGAAAGGTTTATCTTATATTTTCAGAATAGAAAGTTTCAAAGGGTTATCAACATTGGTTCTCTCACCTTTGATGATAACAACTTTTGTTACAATTTTGAAATAAAGAAATTTTCAAAATGGGTTATTTCTTTCCGATAGGTTTTTCAAAAGGATTATCTCATCTGGGAAATTTTCTTAGATGAATTATCATTTGGTGGATAACAAGATGATAAAATGAATTGTTTCATTTTGATTGATTGATTTCTAAAATGTACTATCTTATTTTGATAGAAAAACGAATAAATTTTTCAACGAAACTATAGTACTTCAGTAAATTTTCTCGATGAAACATCTGATTTAACCATCTCATGAAGGAAAAAAGAAACTGTTGTAATAAATTTCAAAATTAATAACGTTTTTGCTAAAGATTCTGAATCTTAATTCTTGTACAATTCTCAGTCCTTTTTAATACATCCAAACATTTTTAGTCAAGAATATTTTTTTAATATTTCTTCGAAAGACACTTGATGATTTCATGATTTCTTTAAAAATTTACACGATTTCTTAAAAAAAGGTACTTAATGCATTGGTTTTAAATTTTCTTTTTCTTCGTTTATTATATTTTTAAACATAATTCATTTTGGGTAATAAATCATTTTTTCAATATACAGTAGTTTTACTGGGTAAATAAATGTGTATTATAAATACATAAAAACGTTTTAATTTTACGATTTCACAATATTAATTTCAGCTGAATATTTGAATTTAATTTATCAGCAAAGTTTTTCAATGTATAAACTTAAAATCCACTGAAAAAAATTTGTAATTTAAATTTGAAAGCTATAATTAATTTTTGAAACAATATCAACCACTCTGTTTAACCTGCAAAAGAATTTTCAATGTATGACTTTATAAATATGTCTTAAGAAAAAATATCCGATTTGCTTCTGAAATGTTAAAATGCCTGAAATTTTTTACCCCTTTTTTCCTCTGCACTTTGATACACTAATTGCACATTTCCTTATGCATGTCTAGTTTAGACTACCAAAAAGTAACCCTATTTTACTGTTTGGGGATATCACTTCAAATACAATTTTCTGATTGACTACTATTTTAATATTCACTACACATTTTTCTATTTTACTTCAAATACAATTTTCTGATTGGCTACTATTTTTATATTCACTACAAATTGTTTCATTTCACTTTAAATACGATTTTCTTATTGGCTACTATTTTAGCATTCACTACAAATTGTAATTGCTACAATAACATTTATTAAAGATTAATTACGATTCATTACGTTTTAAATTTATATTTAATTAAAAGAATAAAAATATTCAAGTTTTGTATTGTACCGATCTAAAAATTTAATAAATCATTTTTTCTAGTTCTAAAGCCACGAAAGATTTTATCGTGTCGCCATCTAGTGCACAATTTTAAAGATATTTTAAATTTTACTACTTTATTATTAAATTCTTTGATTGTATTAAAACTACTAAGCGTAAATTTGAAATTATCACATTTTATTATTTTGTCCTAATTATTAAATAAAAATAATTATACTTAGAAAGCATTTATAAATTTTAATTTTTTTAAAGAAAAAAACTAAATTTATTATGTACATTAAAAATAAGGAAGATATTTTGAGAATTAATTTGATTTGCATGAAGTGAAATTCGAATGCAATCATTTTTTCCTTCCCCCTTTACCCACCTTTATAAAATTATTTTTCAAATATTACTTTTAATTGTATATGTACATTGAAGCAATTAAAAAAGGATCTTTTAGAGATGTCGAGAATTATAAATATTTAATAAAAACATGTCACATCACTTTGGGTCATGTGTAATCTTCATGAACTATTAGATTAATTAGTATTATTGTTGAATACATATTTTTAATGAAAAATCACCGTAAATTATTAGTAAAGCGGCTTATTTCTTAGTTAGTTAATTTAATGTTATTCCTCTTAATTATTTTTATTGTAGACTATTGAAAAATTTGTGAGACGCAGGTCATGTATTTAAAATGAAATTTTATTGAAAAAAACTTTTTTAGGCCTAAAAAGATAACTATTTCCAGAAAAATGTGCATTATTTAATGTATTGGAAAAAAAAATTCTTTTTAATAGAATATTGAATCTTTGGAGTACCTTTTAACACTTTTGAAAGTATAAGGTCCAAGAATATACCTTATACTTTTAAACCTGTTTATTTTGCCTTTCAATGCATGCTTAACATGGGTCTAGAATGTGTTGTTTTTTTACTAACAGTTGCCTAATTCAGATAATTTTAGATAATGAATCGTGATCTACCTCTCACAATTATCTATTTGCATCATGTGCTTCAGTGTACATCTTCAAGGTGTCTTCTCTCCGAATTGAATATTGAGCTCAAAGTACCATAAAAATAGTTATTTAAATCATACTTGATAAATCGTTATAACAATCTAAGTCTATACTAACATTTTTCTTATTCATTTCTTAGAGGGCATTTAATATATCAGGAATTATTTAATAGTTTTTTTTTTTGTAATAATATGTAAAATTAATTAGTATAAGAAATAAGTTTTCTGAAATAAAAATTAGAGAAAAAAAATTATTCAATTGCCAAACTAATGCCACCATTTTAAAATAATGGCATTGTTTATAAATTCTTGATTATCATCCATTTCCAACTATTAAATTTTATCTATTTGTTATTATTTATAATTCTAGAAAATAATGCTAATGTTCTATATTAATTAAGAATTCGTTAGAATAAATATAGACAAACTTCATATCCAAAATCCATTAAACGCTTCGCAGTATTTTGCTCAAAATTACATGCATTATTTATCGTATTGAAGCTATTGATGTCTTTTGCGCAACAGCTTCAATAAGTCAAATAAATTATTAATATTGACAAGAATAATTGGATATATTTAGATTAATAGACGAACTTCATAGCCAAACTCCTTTAAAAGCTTTGCAATATTTTGCTGAAAATTGCCTACAAAATTTGTCATATTGAAGCTGTTGATGCCTTTTGCACAAATAAAACCATTTCCCGCTGGAGGCAAAACTCAACCCCTTCTAGAGAATAATGCTATAATAATTAAGAATTCGTTAGAATAAATATACGCGAACATATGTCCATATTAATATCAGCGAAAATAATTGGATTTATTTAGTTTAATAGACGAACTTCATAGCCAAAATTCTTTAAACGTTTCACAATATTTTGCCCAAAATTACTTTGCATAATTTGGCTGGTTGAAGCCTGTTGATTCCTCTTGAGCAAACAAAACCATTCCCCACTGGTGGCACTTAAAACCCATTAATATTACTTTTTATTATTCCAAAGAAAAACGGTCTCAGAGTCCGTGTAGTAGGGTAGAGAAGGCACCTTCCACGTAGCAGAAAGGACCCGACCTCATCCCTCCCTTGTGACAGGTCTCCTTTCTCTTCCTGGCACAGGCATGAGTGAGGTTCGGCAGCCCTTCGAGCCGACTTCCGGACTAACCAACAACCGTCCTCACTTCTACTTCAACTACCACCACCACCACCACAATCAGCTCGAGACTCAGTTCCCGAGAGCCTCTTCTCCTCCGCAACCTTCTTCTTCGCAAACCCTGCAACCTTCCTATATTCTTAACAACAAGCCTGCCGACTCCAGAGGGTCGCCGTCTCGGACTCCAGACCTCACCGAATGCGTTTGGGGTCGGTCTCTGTCTCTCCTCTGTCAAAGCCACGTCCACATTCGAGACATAATACAGTGTCCGGATGGCCATGGTTCGCCCTTCATTCATTCATTATGTAGTCGCGAAGAAAATGAAGGACCAATGATGGCAACGAACAAACTGCTTAAGTCAATTGGTGAAGAGACATTGTCGCCTTTTGATGGGGATTGATCAGAAAGAATAATAGCAAAAGCTAACCATGTCATTCTTCATCTATCTACAAATAGTGAACATTAAATTGTACCCATGTGATAAAGCGTATTTGATGATCGAAGGTTAGGATTGTCTCGTGGCATTATAACCTTTTGATGAGGATAAAGAAAGATAGATAGGAAAAGCTAATGTGATGATTATATGCGTCAAATACTCACAAATGGCAATTAAAATGTAAAGGGTTGGGGGGTAAAGGGTAAATGTTGCTACCATTTCACAAAGCTTTTACAGTGATCAAGAATGAACAGTATATCTTCATATTATCACCCTTCGGTAAAGACGTTAAACTTGTAGGCCAAGTCTAACTAGCCCAAAGTTTGCACAAAAAAATACCATAGAGCAACAAACAAAATCAAACCTTCGCTGAGGATTGATTAGAAAGGAAGATTCTATATTTACAAATGAATTAATCTCTCAAATTGTTCACTGCATTCAAAATTATAATGTAAATTACAACTTAAGGCGATGTTATATATTTATTTTTCGAAAAACGAATTGCTTTCACAGAGCTTATGCTATATTCTTTTTAAATACATCTCTAACTGATTAAGGAAAAAATGAATGGGAAGACTAATATCGTAATCTCCAGTGAAGAGCATGGGTTTAAAGCTGCAAAGTATGCATGTTTATAATTAAATCTCCAATGGAGACTAAAAGGAAATAATTCGGTAAAAGTTGATGAATTAATATATTTGGAAACTCCTAACTTTTGAAACTTCTTAAGAAACATTCGTCTTAACACAACGTCTTATACAAAATTTTAAGAAAACAATATTCGCGGGAGAATAATAATGAAATGACCATTGGATATTTCATTTGGTTAGTCAACTCACATTCATTCAAATGTGGACGTGGTTTTATCTAAACGCATGCCGCATGTTTTCTTTTCTTGCACAACTTTTCTTTTCTGTCTCTTTCTCTTTTGCATGAACTTTCATACACATGTGTAGAGTAGTCATAATGTCATTCACACTTGCAAAAAATGCAAGTGTACTGAATTATTTTATTAATGTTATATTATATTTCGATGCATATTGCATTATTTTTAACATATTATTAGTTATAATTTATTTCTTTGAGTTTAAGAGATATTTTCCTATTTTAAGTGTTTTTGAAAATTATTTAGAAATTATAAAATTTCCTTAAAATAAAATTTATTTTTTACATAAAATAAATTTTAAAAGTGGGGCAATTAATGTACCTAAACTTATTAAGTAAATTAAATGTCATTTTTTTTTTACATTTACAGAATTTACTACAATGAGAAATTTATTTGAATTTTCATTCTATCTAGGAAATCGTGTACTTCACATATACTGTAGTTTTCTTTATTGCTTCTTTTTATTGAAATTGAGAAACAAATTAAAAAACAAACAAATTCTTCAATTTTAAGAAAAAATAAAACTCAAGTCATGATATTTAAATCAAAGCGGATTAATCAAATCTAAAACATTTTGTAGACATTTTTTTTGTTTCTTAATTATTTAGATGTTTTATATTTAAATATAAAATAATATAAAATTCTGCATGTAATAATACTTGTAGCTCATTTTATTAAATAATTTTTTTAGCTTTTATTATTATTCGCTGTATATGTGTCTGTAAAATCATTCATTACCTTGTAAAATTAAAGATCCAATTAAAAATTAATTTATAAATTTGGCTTACATTTACTAAACGAAAGATTCAATAAAGTAAATATTTTTTAATTCACAATATACTTTGTAAACCTGAATTTTTTAATATTTTTAACGTTCATGAAATTATGTAATATTTCTTTCATGAACGAAACAAAAAATAAAAAAAACGTAATCCAAATTTAAAAAAAAAAAAAAAAAAAAACTTCTTCATTTAAATGAGTGTCTATACATAGTTTTATTTTGTAGCATCCAAAATAAAATTCTTAAAATTGCATTTCCATGATTCTCGCATATTAGAGATCCAGATGTTAGAACCCGTAAGAATCAACTTTTTTTCTGAATAGTAAATATATATAAATTAAATATCATAAAATTTAACATCGTGATTAAATACATACATGAATTTTTCTTCTCGACTCAAAAACTTTTATAAACTTCTTCAATAAACCAAATAAATTAATGGCAAGATTTTTTTATAAGTTTTAGAAAACCCTCGTGATTTTACAAACACATTGTACTATCAGTTAAACAAACAGTTACATAGTACACTTATTGAAATGATAATTGATTTATCCAAAAAAATAAAAACGCTGGAATTCCATTATTCTAATTGTGATTTTCATGTTTTCTTTTTCAACAGGAAAGCCAAGTTAACAACGGCTACATCCCCTACGTGGATTACACTCGTGATTACACCCCTCCAGCCGTCCCACCCACAGGTGGCGTCCGAGACAGCGGCCTCTACGGCAGCCCACCCCAATCACTGAGCGACCTCTCGCACACGGTGGATCCCAGATACCGGGCAGGATACGCCAACCCATATCTGCGAAACTCTGCGTCGAACCTACCACTGCCGCCGCCGCCGCAGGGAGGTCAGGTCTTCGTCACATCAACGTGGGGTGGTCACCACACTCCGAGCCCTACGTCCCCAGCGGCCGCTGGACAGCAACCCAGCTCGCAGCAGAGTCAGAACCCAGCACAGAACCGCTACATCACGGCTCAGCAGGGGCAGACACACCTGAAGCCGGGAACATTGGCCACGCACGTCTGACGCTAGGCTCTGTCGTCTGGGATGATCTTGGCAACTTTTTGTTTCCTTGTTGCAACATATTGATTTTGAAGAATGGATTAAAAGATTTAAAAAAAAAGACATTGTTGTACAACATCTTCTCCCTGTGTACTGGCTATCACTTTTTGTATTGGTTGGTACCAGCGGGTCTTCCAATTCAAGCCAACTTCAACCACAAGTCGACGGATTTCTATTACCTTCATCAACTAATGTGTGGTACGATCACGATCACGCAGATGTTGGATGCCTGCAAGCATATCTTATTTCCAGAATGTTTCGTCCCCAGGCAAGTTAAAAAGAAAAAAAATTC
Organism: Caerostris darwini; assembly: GCA_021605075.1. Classification (NCBI taxonomy): domain Eukaryota; kingdom Metazoa; phylum Arthropoda; class Arachnida; order Araneae; family Araneidae; genus Caerostris; species Caerostris darwini. The sequence continues at coordinate 997,573 of BPLQ01010387.1, forward strand.
CGTGTTTCTTTTTTTCGTTCGTGTCATAACGAGAGCTTGTTTGCTGTCCGCCAAGTGAAAAACTGCCTTGTGTATATCAAAAAAAGAAGTTGCTAAGTTCTGTACAAATAACCTCCCCTTCAAAGACTGATTACAAAAAAAGACTCGGATGCCGCAGAATTAAAAAAACCTGTTATGTATTTAACTATGCAAATTTCTTTTACGATTGTTGATCATTTGTGAGGAACTAATAATTAACATGGGGCCACTTTGAGGTTACCAATCCTTAAATCCAGAAGAACTGGTGTGAACATTTGGACCAAAATGCCAGTTGCTTTTGGGTATTCGTATTAGTCACAACTACAACAACTTTGAAGAATAGGCTCCAGTACCTTTATCTAACAAAGTACTTCATGCCACCAACTGGAAAACTGGAGTTTTTAAGACTCCAGTGAATTTGTGCCACTTTTGACTTTAGTGTTATGTTGTTTTTTTCCCCTCCCACCATTTGTTCCAAGATGAGTGTGTGTGTATCGGGGAAATTGTTTTAAGATTATGAGAGACTTATAAAAACTTGTATAAGAAATACGTGTATAAAATTTAAAACAAAAAAAAAAAAAAAAAAATTAAAAAATTGAAAGGTGCTTATTACCATTTTTCTGCTGCCTGTTGTAGAAAATACCTACCCAATTCTGCATGGTCTTTTACGTACGAGTCATTTTTTTATTATTATTATTTCATTGTTCACTTTCATCATTTAAAATATACAGATTTCTTATAATTAAAAAAAAAGCATATACATATTCGAAGTGTATTAAATGATCGTTGGTATGTGTTTACCATTCCTAAGAAAAATTGTGGCCCTTTATACTCCAATGAACTATAAACACAAAATGAAAATGCTACTAAAATACGAGGTTTTTTCACTCGTATGTTAACCTAAAATTCAGTATTGAAATCCTATTTCCAAAGATTGTCTATGCTATTATATCTATGCTCTTGTTTTCATAGAGGCTTCGTTTTTATATCTTGATCATTTTACGACTTCTGCTCACAATTTTTTGGCTGTGATTGTGACTATTGAGAAAATAATCCTCGCGTTGCTGAGGCTTGCTTTTTACTCAAACTTCCTGTTTTCTCATCTTTATTAAGTCTGCATGCTGTTGAATATTGTATTTAACTTTAATATAACATAGTAGGACTTACATTAATTGTATGTTAAATAAACCTTAATTGATGGTGTCTCTAATTTCTTGTATGTCTGACTGTCAGTGGCAGTAACTGTAATCCAACTTAGCATGAAATCAAATTGTTTTTGGAAATTCAACCAGACATCGTCTCTATTGTCGTGTCAATATAATGTAACGTGTGGTAACTACACCACACTATCTCTTCAATCTTGAATCAGATTGGCATCGAAATTAGAGGTATCATCAACTAGATTTCTACTTGTAATATGTTGACCTTACCTTACATCCATTCATTTTATTGTTTTTATTTATGTTCATGTACTTGTTTATGCTATTTGTAACATACGTTGAAGCTACTTCGGTTTTGTCTTAAATTACAATCGATAGAAATATTTCTTTGATATCTAAATTGATGGTATCATATTGTTTAAACAAATCATTACATATGGTGTTTAATATATCATTACAAATTCTTGATGTTATGAAAGATTCAATTAGAGAGCTAAAAAAAATTGAGAAAGATAATGCAGTACAGGTCAAAGAGAATTTATATGAAGGAGGCCAAAGATATACTAGACTTTTCAATACTTTTGCAGTCACTAAAAAAACTATACTTTCTGTAATTAATGATTTCACATCTTTAGTATGCACTTACGTTTTAAACAGACATAAATATGTCCTTTTGGTAAATAACTTGTAACTGATAAATAAATTGATGCACCATACAGTATTTCTATTACGTTTTCCATAAAATTTTGAAAAATGTTACTTAAAATCTTCTTGAAGCATTTTTTATTTCATCTTCTTTGATCTCCTCCATATAATCTTCAAAAATTGAGAAAGATAATGCAGAGAATTTATATGAAGGAGGCCAAAGAAATGCTAAGGTTTTCAATGCTTTTGCAGTCACTAAAAAAACTATACTTAGTGACTGCAAAAGCATATTATACTAAAACTATACTATCACTAAACACACCTTAAGTATGCACTTATATTTTAAATTGGACATAAATATGTCCATTTGGTAAATAAATTGTCATTGGTAATTAAATTGAGGATGCATCATACAATATTTCTATTGCGTTGCCTATAAAGAATTTCGAAGTTCCATAAAACTTCGAAAAATCTTGCTTAAAATCTTCTTGAAGCATTTATTATTTAACCTTATTTGGCCTCCACCATATAATTTCTCGATGAACAACAACTTATTGAAAGACTGATAAATTTCTCAAGACATCCTTTAGAGCAAATTACACCCTACAGAAGTTGCTTCATCGTATCATATCCAAAGATGTGTGTCCTGCATTTGATTTTTATTGTATTTATATACCTGTCTAGCCGAATATCAGTAGAGAAAATCTTCTCGCGCCTTCGAATCTTCCGATCGAACTCTCCCTCCTGGAGACTTTGTGTCCATCATATCCCCCGACCTAGTATACATAGTGCCAGTCATCTTGTAAATATGTGTATAAGAGGACAAACAGAGAGTGTATGCTGCCGTTGCTGTTAGTATTTATGACGGTGGAAATCCAGACATAAACTGACATTGCCATCATATATTTTTCACTGTGAAATGATGTAAGCAATAAAGTTTCCTGAATTAAATGTTTTTTGTTATGAGTTTTGAGTTTGTTTTATTTCATTGTGCCTTTTTGTGTGTTTTTTTTTTTTTTTTTTTTTTAAAGTGTCCAACAAATATTTTCAACTTCAATAATGTTTGATATTTAAAAAATAATGTTATTGCTATTTTTAGAAGAAGAACTAACAATTTAAAATAACTTTTTCTAATGTAAAGGCTGACATTACAAGAAAAAAAAATTTTAATATTGATTAACTAAACTCATCTTGCTCTTTTATAATCAGAGATAAAAGATAATTGTACAATATAAAATTAACGATGTACTATACAATTACAAATACAACTTATGATGACAACAGATAGTATATTACTTATATATATTATAAGTATAGTAACTGACTATTACTTATACAACTTACCATTACTATTACTTATTACGAATACAACTTTATTACTTTGTACAATATACAATTATATTGTAAAAGATAATTGTATAATTAAAGCTTCTTTGTCCATAACAGCAATAACATTAAACCGAAGATTACAATACAAATGTTTTACACAAAATTCTTCATTAATGTCGAATACAGAAATGTCTAGATGACATTATTAACTACATAATTTGGGGTTCAATATTTTGAACCTTAATTGCCACAATTGCTATTAAAATATTTTCATTGTGTATTTCTACATGAAACAAAGTAAACAGTTACTACCAAATTGTTTTTATTAGTGTGTCTGCCAATAAGGCTTTTTATGGATTAAGTTATCTGTTTAAATTCTACTTTTAAATGAACACGTTGCATTATTAAGTTATATAAACTTAATTGCATAATTGGAATCATTTCAGTTATTAATTAGGGCATATTTAATTAAGGATAAAATGCAGTAAATTCTAAACAATGTTCATATTATTGCAAATCGACTTTTTAGGAGAACAATAGCTACTTTAAACTTAGGGTTTTGATTCCATTTAAACGCATATCACGCGGTCTTTTTTTATTACTTCCAGCATGGAACAAACCAATCTTTGCCACTCATATATTAACTTAACGATGTGCATATCCTTCGAAGAACTTGGTTAATTGGGTGAAAAATCACGTAAGCACAAACCGCGCAGTATCATTGGTTCCCCAAAATGAGCCATAGTGCACTACATACAACTCAGCTATTGATGATAGAAGTTGAGATTCGACATTTAATATTTGAGTAAACGCAATAAAACTCGAAATTCAATATTTCGATGGCAACAGCGGTTTGCTTTCCATTTCCAGTCTGATAAGGCCTTTAAAAAAACGGGGTATGTTAAATCTATGAAAATGTAGTAACATCTCAGCAAAAATTAAACATTTCAACCTTTCCATGAAATCTTATTATTTACGATATTTTAATAACAAATAGTGTGTAAAAAAAACAGCAATAAGATTTTTAAATTTTTACAATACAGCAGACAGTTGAACACCTGGGTTTTAAAAGTAGTATGATTTACTATAACCTTTTTTTAATTTCCTGTTCTTAAAATAGTTTAAACAAAGTTTTTATGTTAAAAAATCGAAAATTCTGAATAAATTTTAAAGAAACAAAATGTTTTTTTTTCATGTGGTAACTACAAATCACGCTAGAATGATCAAAGCATTCTATCTTAATTATTTTAACTTATAATTCTTACGATGTGTTCATAAAAATATAACAATCCATGGGTCTAAAAATAATGTAAGAAACGTTCATGCATGTATGGAAAAATATATTAAACAAATAATTTAATTTAAAAAATCGTTATTACTCAAAAATAGTTTTTAATTAATTATATAACAATTTTAGTAAAACAACGTTTAGATATGAACCATGAGAGATTTAAAAATAATGGGCAATTTAGAAAGAATATTAAATTTCGATGCCTTCTAAAGTGTTGACGTCGGAACGTTATGAATATATGTATGGATTCAATCACAAAACAACAAAAACAACTTTAAATATGAATATTAAAAAAGCACTCCATTAAATGAGTTTATCAATCATAAGATAACAACATAATATCAAAGATAAACCTTATATTTATTATTTAGATAAAAAAAAAACGAATATAACCTAAACTATAATGGTCAGGTATGGGGGCCGGATTGTAGTGTGCTTGGCCAACCAGATTTTAACTGGGTGTGGCTGGGTTGAGATGCTTGAAGCACAAGTTGGAAAACTCACAGCTTTATTTGCACATGCACTAACATGCACATACAATTAGAGACATGCAATATTTAATATAATTAAAGACTAATTATATATTCGTAGAAGGCCTCCATTTCTAAGCCGAAAACCTTAAAGCGTTTAGTGCGAAATATACCTCCTCTCCTGTTGAGAGTCTGTAAGCCAACTAATGCACTAAATTTATTTCCTCTCTGGAGGAGAGACTATAAACTAAACGTTTCTCAGCAGCACTGTACTCGGGTGATAGTCTCGAGGCCGACTGACCATTTCTCCTGAACGCAAAAGAGGAGCACTTTTGTCAGTGTGTAACAGAAGCACGGTTACAAAACTAGTTTTGCTTGGAAATTTTAGTATAATGTAGTAAAATAAACGATGAAACGTTCATCAATTGGCTTGAAAATAAATTCCGATAATAAAAATGGGCCAAATTAAATGTAGTAACTTTCGCGTTTATTCTTGTCTGTGTTGTTAGATACGGCTGAAATGCTTTCGAATGGCAAACATTGGCCATTAACATGATTTTTTTATTATCATTATAGATAAGCTTAAGCGTATGAAACATATTTATTCTAGTTCCCATATGTTAGAAAATGCATAAATACAAGTACAATTCAATACTAGTAAAATCCAAATAACGTATCTTAAGAAAACAGAAACTCATTAGTTGCAGCAATTCAAACTAATTAACAAATTCGAAATAACTAACAAACTAACTATTCAAACTAATTTAACTGTAGACTGTTAAAAATGGAATATTATTCCTTTTCAAATGTGGAGTTTTGAATATGAATATTTCAATTTTGAAATAATTAGTTCTATGAATTTAACTGATGGGCCTGTAAATAAAGTTACAATACATTTTTACAAATCAATCTAATTAAATACATAATTTGTAAGAGAAACAATTTTTCAGCGCTAAATTATTTAAAAGTTTCATTTGTTGTTTCTTCCTTAATTTATTTATTTTTGTCTGTACATTAGCTAATTATTAGCTTCGAATTTAATTGCATAAAAATAAACAATTGCAGCATTTAAAAATACAAGTACCAGTTCTATCTTGAAACAAAACCACAAATCATTTTTTTTCTTTACCTAAATAAAAAGAGGTACAAAAAACCAAATTTTTCATCGCAGTCTTTAAATGGGGACTGACAGTGTACCAGGTAATTATGGTTTCTTAATAACCCGATACAGGTTCTATTTGTTCCATTATGTCTGCTTCCACAAAACTAACTGCTACATGTTTCGAGAGTTACGCCATACCTCCGAGGCAAGATGCCTTAATTAAGGAAAGAGTAGACGAAATGTTACGCAGAAATCATTCCACTAAAATTAGCGGGGGAAAAAACATTCAAGATTGCTCGGAGACAATTCGCCCGGTAATTGATAGCTAATTACTTGCATGATTCTTTAATTTAGCAGATTGCATTTCTTCGCAAAAGGAAAATGTTATTCGTCATTTGTTCTTGTTTCGTTATGTCCTATGTACTTTGCCACAAAATTCGGAATTCTTATCTGAATAGCAAAAGTTTATATTATTGCATATATTATATATATATATATATATAAATGAATCAGACAAAATATTCATTTTATTTTACATTCTGTTGTAGAATTTTCTTTTTCTGCATTAAGGCATTATCAAAAGGATTTGTTTCATTATTTTCAATCTGAAACAAACTACCGTTGTCACTCTATTAATGAGTTTATCATTACTCCCTCATCCAACATTTTTCCTCAGTAGCTCAATTTCATGAAGCGTTATATCGGTCTTTTCGTGAGATTCAATGAAGACAGTCTGGTATATAGTTGACGCATCTTAGGAAAACAGTAATTCAAATCCAATCCAGTAATTCACATTCAGTAATCCAAATTAATTAACAAATTCGACTAACTAATAAACTGACTTAAGTGTAGATAATTAAAAAGAGAATTAGAATTAAAAAATTACAATATTACAAAACAATTATTGTTTCTTCCTTTTTTTTATTAAACGAAGAAATTGCTCAGAAACATGTATTGTTTTTAAAAGCTAATATCTGTAACATTAGTTAATTATTAGTTTCAAATTTAATCGCCTCAAAAAAAAAAATACAATTGCAACATTTAAAAATACAATTACCAATCATGTCTTTAAACAAAACCCTAAATCATTTTTTCCCTTACCTACTAAATGAAAAGAGGTACAAACCCAAAACAAAAATGTTCATCCCAGTCTTTAAATGGGGACTGTCAGTGTACCAGGTAATTATGGTTTCTTAATAACCCGATACTGGTTCTATTTGTTCCATTACGTCGTCTTCTCGAAAACTAACTACTACATGTTTCGAGAGTTACGCCATACCCCCGCAGGCAAGATGTCTTAATTAAGGAAAGAGAAGACGAAACGTTACGCAGAAATCATTCCACTAAAATTAGCAGGAAAAAAAACATCGAGATTGCTCGGAGACAATTCGTCCGTTAATTGATAGCTAATTACTTTCATGATTCTTTAATTTAGCCAATTGCATTTCTTCGCAAAAGGAAAATGTCATTGGGCATTTGTTCTTGGTTCCTTTCGTTGTAAGTATTTTGTCACAGAATTCAGAATTCTTATCTGAATAAACAAAAGTTAATATTGCATATTACTTATAAATGAATTTTTCTCACTGACTTATTGATATTAATGAATAAGACAAAGTACTTATTTTATTTTAAATTCTAGTGTAGAATTTTCTTTTTATCATGTCCTACATTAAGGCCTTATCAGACAGATTTGTTTCATTATCTTCAATCTGATACAACTACTCTTGCCACTCTAATAATGAGTTTACCAATACACGCTCATCCAATATTTATCCTCCGTAGCTCAATTTCACGAAGCCGTCCATCGGTCATTTCGTGAAAATCAATGGAGACTATATAGTTGACTTATCTTAAGAAAACAGAAGCGCGTTTGTTCCTGTAATTCAAAATAATTAACAAATTCGAACATTCTAACAAACTAATCTAACTGTAGACAGTTAAAAACAGTATATTATCCCTTTTCGAATTGGGAGTTTTGAACATGAATATGATTATTTCAATTTCAAAATAATTAGTTCTATGGATTTTACTGATGGCGATGTAAATGAAACTACTATAAATCTTTACAAATAAATATAATTAAATACATAATTTATAAGATAAACAATTATTCAGCTCAAAATTGTCTATATTTTGTCTAAAAGTGGTTGTTGTTTCTTCCTTTTTTTTAAACGAATTGATTACTCATAAAAATGTTTTATTATTTTTACATACGAATGTCTTTACATTAGCTAATTATTAGTTTCAAATTTAATTCAATCAAAAAAAAAAAACAATTACAGTTGCAACATTTAAAAATACAAATACCAATCCTATCTTGAAACAAAATTACAAAACATTTTTTCCCTTACCTAAATGAAAAGAGGTACAAACCCAAAACAAAAATTTTCATTGCAGTCTTTAAATGGGGACTGTCAGTGTACCAGGTAATTATGGTTTCCTAATAACCTGATACAGGTTCTATTTGTTCCATTGTGTCTTCTTCTCAAAAACTAACTGCTACATGTTACGCCATACCTCCGCAGGCAAGATGCCTTAATTAAGGAAAGAGAAGACGAAATGTTACGCAGAAATCATTCCACTAAAATTAGCGGGAAAAAACATCCAGTTGCTCGGAGACAATTCGTCCGTTAATTGATAGCTAATTACTTGAATGATTCTTTAATTTAGCAGATTGTATTACTTCGCAAAAGGAAAATATCATTCGGGATTTGTTCTTATTTCGTTTTGTTGTAAATAGTTTGTCACAAAATTCAGAATTCTTATCTGAATAACAAAAGATTATATCGCAAATTGCATATAAACGAATTTTGTGCATTGTCTCATATAATGAATTAGACAAAATATTTATTTTATTTTACATTCTGTTGCAGAAATTTCTCTTTTATCTTGTCCTACATTAAGGTCTTATCAAACAGATTTGTTTCATTATCTTCAATCTGAATAAAACAACCATTGCCACTCAAATAATAAGTTTATCAATACGCGATCATCCAACATTATTCCTTCGTAACTCACTTTCTTCTATTGGTCATTTCGTGAGAATCAATGAAGACAGTGCGGATGTAGTTGACGTATCTTAAGAAAGCAGAAAACGCAATAGTTCCAGTAATACAAAATAATTAACATATTCGGACTAAATAACAAACTAACTACTCTAACTAATTTATCTGTACACAATTAAACATAGCTTTTCTCATTCAAAGTTTGGAATAGGAATATGATTATTTCAATTTTAAAATAATTAGTTCTGTGAATTTTACTGACGGAGCTACAAATAAAGCAACTATGCATTTTTACAAATAAATTTAATTAAATGCATAATTTATAAGTCAAAGAATTATTCAGCGCAAAATTGTTTATATTTTGTCTAAATGTTTCAGTTATTGTTTCTTTCTTTTTTTTGATTCTTAAGCGATTACATATAAAATTTTATCTTTTAAATACTGATGTCTGTACATTAATTAATTATTAGTTTCAAATTTAATTACATAAAAAAAAAACAAATTACAGTTGCAACATTTAAAAATACAAGTACCAGTCCTATCTTTAAACAAAACTACAAATCATTTTTTCCCTTACCTAAATGAAAAGAGATACACACACGAAACAAAATTTTTCATCGCATTCTTTAAATGGAAGCTGTCAGTGTACCAGGTAATTTTGGTTTCTTAATAACTTGATACAGGTACTATTTGTTCCATTATGTCTTCTTCCACAAAACTAACTGCTCCATGTTTCGAGAGTTACGCCATACCTCCGGAGGCAAGAGGCCTTAATTAAGGAAAGAGAAGACGAAATGCTACGCAGAAATCATTCCACTAAAATTAGCGGGGAAAAAAACATTGAGATTGCTCGGAGACAATTGGCTCTGTTAGTTGATAGCTAATTACTTGCATGATTCTTTAATTTGGCAGATTGCATTTCTTCGCAAAAGGAAAATGTCATTGGGCATTTGTTCTTATTTCGTTTTGTTCTAAGTACTTTGCCATACAAATCAGAATTCTTATCCGAATAGCGAAGCTTATATTACATATTACGTATAAATGAATTTTGCGTATTGACTTATATATATGAATGAATTAGACAAAATATTTATTTTATTTTACATTCTGTTGCAGAATTTCTTTTTTATCTTGTCCTGTCGCCTTATCAGATCGATTTGCTTCATTATCTTCAAACTGAAACAAACTCAAATAATGAGTTTATCAATACGCGATCATCCAACATTTTGCATCCGTAGCTCAATTTCATGAAGACTTTTATCAGTCATTTCGCGGCAATCAATGAAGACAGTGCGGTATATAGTTGACTTATATTAAGAAAACATAAACGCATTCGTTCCAGTAATTCAAACTAATTAATAAATTCGAACTAACTAAGAAACTAACTATTTAAACTAACTTAACAGTAGACAGTTTGGGAGTTTTGAATATGAATATGATTATTTTAATTGAAAAATAATTAGTTCTATGGATTTAACTGATGACGCTGTAAATAAAGCTACTATACATTTTTACAAATAAACTTAATTAAATACATAATAAGGTAAAACAATTATTCAATACAAAATTCTCTATATTTTATCTAAAATATCAGTCGGTGTTTTTTTTAAATGAATTGATTACTCATAAGAGTGGATTATTTTTAAATAAAAAGTTCTGCACATTAGCTAATTATTAGTTTCGAATTTAATTGCATAAAAAAAAAAAGCAATTACAATTGCAACATTTAAAAATACAACTACCAGTCCTATCTTGAAACAAAACCACAAATCATTTTTTTCTCACAAACCACAATCATTTTCAAAGTTCTCAAGTTTACGTCGAATCTCAAAACACGTGGTCTGTGGCAGACCTTAGTTATCACACTGCTTGATATATGAAACATCAAGGGGCTCACTTTGAAACAGACGGAAACTCCGTCCTTTTCAATCACTTCAGAGGAAAAAAGAAAAACAATACTTCCGGACTATCACCAGTCACATTGGAACAATTCATGGTATAGTCCATATTCCATCTGTAATTTTTTTTCTACTTATGAAAGTCGCACAGACAATTGCTAATTTCATGAGTCTTATTATACATGACACTGAATATCTGCTATCAGATTTGAGTGGCAGGTTGCCCTCATTAGTACAAAACACTAATTGCATGTAATATAACTACCCACAACACTGACTGCCTGCTGTGATGGTTGTTATTATGTATTTGTCAAAGAATATACCATCCTCTCTCCTGGGAATAAAATGCCAAAACTCTTCCCGTGAGAAAAAATGCTACAACATTATCAGACGGATTTGTTTCATTATCTTCAATGTGAAACAAACCGCCGTTGCCACTCAAATAATGAGTTTATCAATATGCGTTCATCCAACATTTTTCCACCATAGCTCAATTTCATGAAGCCTTCTGTGGATCATTTCGCAAGAATCAATAAAGACAGTGCTGTTTGTAATAACATAACTTTAGAGCATACACAACGTAATTTTATTGTTTAAGTGGCAAGTCTGATTTGCTTCGCTTTGGAGGAAACGAAATAAGTCCATCTGATAAGGACTTATTCTCTGAACTATATTTTATTTTCTCTCTTTATTCTAAATTCTGAAACAGAATATAAAATAACTGCCAATGTTTTTTTATGTAGAAAACAATTTATTTTGATGTCAAATCATGAGTTATTAAATGTATGTTATGTTATTAAATGTTATTTTGTATTCGTTTATGACAATATTATAGAGTTGCATTTGGCAACGTTCCTCATAGTGAAAATTTTGTGAAAAATTATCAAAATTAACACGAATTAGAATTGCTTTAACCCATCACTATATACACTCCCGTTTTCAACACCACACCCACATGTATTATTTTTTAACTATCTATCCATTTATAATAAGCTTATAAATCTAAATAACATTTCACCTATAAGTGGTCAATCTTAAAATAAATGCAAATGTTGCTCTGGAGAACGGAATTTAGAGAAATAAGCCATTTCCAATGTTACAATATCCTGTTATTGGACAGCTTTGGAAGATATGTAAAGTGTCATTTGTAATTTCTGGGAATTTCCTAAAATTTTCTACAACAGAAAGATAGTGGGATCGAAATCATAGATATAGTTAAGTATGCGTTTATTTCAGTATTTCAAAATTAAACGCTGCTTCGAGTACAAAAAAGTTTGTTAAGATCTAGTAAATCCACAAATCTACAATGCAGTACTATAGTGTGCAGGTAGATTGTAATTGGGTGGGGTTGAGTTGAGATACTTGAGGCCAAGGTTTCAGAAATCCCAGCTTTATTGAAACACGCACAAATACCACGCACATACAATTAGAGACATTGAATATTTAACATTTAAAGACAGATAATTATGAATTCGTGGAAGGTCTCCCCTTCTAAGCGAAAATCCGAAACTCGGCTACGCGCAGGGTGCGCAAAATATACTTCCTCTCCGGATGAGAGTCTGTAGATCAACTGACCGTTTCTCCTGAAACTCCTTGTAACCGTGCTTCCCCCTGTGGCGTTCAGGAGAAATGATAGTAGGCCTTGCAACCCGCCTGAGAGGAAAAACATTTATCACAACTCTGCCTATTTGTTGGCCTACAGACTCCCATATAGACTACTCTCACCCGGAGAGGAAGTATATTTCGCGCATCCAACGCGTATTTGAATATCTTTATTTTCTGCCTTGAAGTGGAATCCTTCCACGAATTTATAATTATAAGTCTTTAAATGTGTTAAATATTTATGTCGAATTGCATGTGTACGGTGTCCGCGCGTGTGAAAATAAAGCTGTGAGTTCTCTAACCTGTGTCTCAAGTCTCAACCCAACCACACCCAATTACAATCCAGTTGCACAACCTGCACACTATATTCTTACTTTCTGTTACATAATAAAATTTAAAAAACATATTGAATATAAAAAAAATATTAAGATGTGAAAAAAAAAATTGTAATATTTATGAGCCAGAAGCTCGAAGAAAAAACAATTTTATGGTAATCTAAAAGAGATCAGATTAGTAAAAAAATATGATTTAAAATCATTTTGCACTGTGCGAATGTGAAGAAACAGAGAAAATGAAAAACAAAAGTCAATAGGCATTCTAAAACACAATTACTCTGAATGGGCAGAGGACAACTATTTTAACTAAAACAAGTGTAAACAAGCTTACAAAGATCTTTGATGATCGCTGGTACTCCCTGTAATTTGGCCAAGAGTCCCCCCCAAAAAAAAGTACCTCAAAAATTACCAAATATATAAATCATTCATCTATTTATATATAATAATAATAAATAATATAACAAATAAAAGATTTTCATGCGTGATATTATATAAATTTAACAACTATTTCATTATTTGATTCGATTTTTGTTGTAACTAAACTCAAAAGTGATTTTTCAATAAGTTTTTGTTTATCTTTTTTTATATCAATATCTAAAATATTTGTTCTCATATGCATGTTGATCCACATACATGTATATGAGAACAAATATTTTAGTTCTGTATTGAGATCAAATATTGTTTATGAGAAATATTACATTTTAGTATTTTAGTTGTTTTAAATGGCGTGGAACAACATGGTTTTATATTCCTGTTGATCCACACACTATTGTCAAATACTTGTCACTTGTGTATTTATTATAATGTATTATTCAGCAACAACAACATTCATCACAGTTTTAATAAAGAGCATGATTTTTGCGATTAATATCTTGGAGATGAAGAAAATTACGAAATAGAAATTCTGCATTCAGACAACTTTGACTTCCTTTTGACGAAGGATCTGATCTTCTAATAAATATTAGAAACTAATAATATCAAATATTGTAAGTCTTAATTTTTTTCTAAACTAAAGTTAAATTATGTTCCCTTTTTTTAACCTTTCATCAAAATCCGTAAATATTCTTTAAAAATTGCCAATTGCATCTTTTAAAATAAACTGAGCATATTCTGGGGCGAACATAAAATGAACTTAATCTAAAATAACATGCTACAGTCTATATATCACCGAACTGAAGTTACCACTGAAGTATTTCCCCGTTGGAAGTTTTTACTTCACTAAACAATCTGTTAAAATAGAAAATTTCACTTACCTTTCTAGTCCAACGAACTGCAAATAAGGTATCCAAAAGGTCGGGGTGTAATCAGTCCAATTCAAATATATCTGTCATACTTTTTCTAATTATTTTATTGCACACACTACAAATCACGATATAACATATAAAAACAATATTAGAAATACACACACAAAACCATGATGATGATGATGATGAATGAAGTGGTATATGGGGATGTGAAGCAACAAGGACTACAATCCCCTAATCACTATATATATGAACAGTTAGTTTTTTCCTTACTTTTAATATGTCAATCTCCACAACGGTCTACGATCGTGTTAAACCGGGACCTACGGTTTAAAGTGGATTCCGAACCACTACAAACAACCATGTCACCGCCGGGACTCGAACCCGAAACCTGTGGTACCGAGCGCCAGAGCGCACACAAAATCAGAATCTTCCAAGGGATGACTACTAACAACAAAGTGTGAAGGAAAATTCTTACACCGAAATACGGTTACAGTTCAAAAGTAAAGCGGTAAAGAGTTCAAAAAGTTCTAGATATACAGCAGTTTCGACACTCTCCTACCTTTGAGTTTCAGAAGAATAATGAAACTCAAAATCTTAAGTTAAATCGTTTAGGATATCTCAGGATTCTTCCATAACGGATAACTGATGATATTATTGTACACATTATATGGTTGACAATGAATAGATTGAAGACAATCACTAGGTTTGATGACACTCACTGGATTTGATGTGGAATCATCAGTGTAGGGCTGCAAACAGAACCCTTTTGAATATACATTTGAAAAGAAAAATATACATTTGAAAAGAAATTTGAAGTTTTGAAATCCAATGTAGTCCCAGGTAATTGTACACAGTGACGCAGGGTTGATCAAAAATTTTAATTTAGTTAAGTGGAAGAAGACTGCTTCCGTGTGGAATTTTTACAATTTAAAGTGGATTCCGAACCACTACAAACATCCATGGCACCGCCGGGACTCGAATCTGAAACCTGTGGTACCGAGCGCCAGAGCACTAGGCACTCGTTCTCTCAGGCCTCGTGTGGAAATAAAGCTAGAATATTTTGCAGGAATTAACTTTTAACCTTCCAGAGCCAGAGGGAAAGCCATTCTTGGTTTGGTTTGTCGCTCCACGGTCATTTTTCTGCATACTTTAGACTAATTAGACAGGGGTCTAAAGTTTAACGTGTATCCTGAACCACTGACAAACATCCATGTCTCCACCACGATTCAAACTTGAAGCCTGTGATACCAAAGGAGGGAGAGCTAGCCATTTCGCCACCAGGTCGCCTCCTTGCGAGCAGAATGCAGAATTTTGTATTTTAGTGATTACTAAACTCAGATTATTATTTTTATTAATTACTGCTGGGCCATCAGCATATTTGAATTGAATTAAATCGAAGGAGTATACGGGGATGCGAAGTAACAAGGACTATAATCCCCTAATCACTATATAGGAACTGTTCGTTTTCCCTATTTAATATGTCTCTCTTCACAACACTCTAGGGGGCCTGGGGATCAAGTGGCTAGCGTTTTGGCGCTCGGTACCACAGGTTTCGGGTTCGAGTCCCGGCGGTGCCGTGGATGTTTGCAGTGGTTCGGAATCCATTTTAAACTGTAGGTCCCGGTCTGTTTAGACTAAAGTGTGCACAAGATGACCGTAGAGAGACAAACCAAACCAAATCACAACGCTCTACGATCGATTTAGACCGGAACATACGGTTTAAAGTGGATTCCGAACCACTACAAACATCCATGGCACCTCCGGGACTCGCCATCAGCAAACAATGCAATGTGGATATCAAAAATTTTGAAAAAATTGATAATATAGAAATTAAAAAGAAAGGAACATGTGATAACATTGATAATAAGGCGAGAA
This sequence comes from Caerostris darwini, assembly GCA_021605075.1. Lineage (NCBI taxonomy): Eukaryota > Metazoa > Arthropoda > Arachnida > Araneae > Araneidae > Caerostris > Caerostris darwini. The sequence goes on from BPLQ01010387.1 coordinate 1,013,550, forward strand.
GTAGAAATTTAGTTTAAGAGTCTACCTAATTTTTAGCCTGATAGCCGAGTGACTAGCTTTTTGGCGATCGGTATCACAGGTTTTGGATCCCAGTCACGGTGGTGTCATGGATGTTTGTAGTGGTTCGAAATCCACTTTAAACAGTAGGTCTTGGTCTAATATGGCTGTTGGGTTGTAGGGCTGATAACCCTAACCCGTAAAAAGAAAAACTTCTCCTGTCTCTAAATTTTTCAGTAGGCAAACGGCCTTGACCGACTATGGAGCTGCTGTGCCAATGAAGAAGAAGAAATATTATATTACCTTCAATAAGAATATTATTATGCAATCGTACATTTAAAATGAAATTATATAAAGATCCATTGAGAGAAGATCCATTTGAATGCTTGTAGTGATTCAGAATTCACTTTAAGCCGTAGGTCCCTGTACAATAAAACTGTAAGGCTAGCAATCCTACCCTGTAAAAAGAATCTGTCAGTAGGCAGACGGCCTTGGCCCACCATGGGTCTGTTGCGCCAATGAAGAAGAAGATAGCAACTTCAGTCCTAGACAGGAATTGTTATATGCGAAAAGGGGGTTCAGTATTTATAGCAAACAAATCGACCAAAAAAAAAATAAATAAATAAAAGAGGCCTGAAATAGAAGGGGCTGTGAATCCTATTTTTTTTTTATTTATTTATTTTTTTCTAATGAAACGAAGAAACATTACTGGTTGAATATTGCCACAGCACTGTATTTTAGGTGGCTTTTACCGACGTGATTACGGGTATTTTCTTATTTAAATGTTTAACTATAGCCAACGGCCGTACCATGCTGAATATACCGGTTCTCGTTAGATCACCGAAGTTAAGCATCATTGGGCGCGGTCAGTACTTGGGTGGGTGACCACCTGGGAACACCGCGTGCCGTTGGCAAATTTGCGACCTGAATGGCCGAGTGTCTAGCGCTCTGGCGCTCGGTGCCACAGGTTTCGAGTTCGAATCCCGGCGGTGCCATGGATGTTTGTAGTGGTTCGGAATCCACTTTAAGCCGTAGGTCCCGGTCTCCTATGACTGTAAGAGCGTCACGGAGCAAAAGTCAGGCTTCTACCTACGGGTGCTCCATCACAACAGAAGCTGCTTCCTTCCCCTTCAATCATGAGTCCATATGGGCTCGTGGGCTTGGCCAGCCAAGTGGGATAAGAAACAACAACAACAAACAACAACAACAAATGTTTAACTAGAATGCATGAACTTCTATTAAAGCTTCCATGAATATGTTCATGAGGGGTCTATCATTTACAAAGACTATTGGAGAGATTACAAAACGAAGAATCTGGAAGAAGCAAATTTCTGTTATTTCACGGGGAATCATAGATATAAATTTGTTGCATCTACAACATGGGGAATAATTGCCAGCTTGGAATTGAATAATTGAAGGAATAATTGAATAATTGCAGGGAATAATTGAATAATTGCCATGACCCAGCATGGGGAATAATTATGAAAATTCTTGAAATAAAGGAATAAGAAATACAGATGTACTGCACGTATTTTAGGATCCGTAGCTCGTCTGTTTACTAAATTTTTATTTATTTTTTATATTTACTAAAGTTTTACGAATAACGTTATTAATTTGCTAGACTAGGTATTATTTACAAATTTTAATCTGAAATTTGAATACAAATTTTTAAAACAAAATAATATGAGAATGTATATCTCTATCTACACTCATGTCCATAAATTAAGGATAATTCAGAATCACACAGAAATTGAACTCTAAAATAAAAATTTCACCTGTAGAATTATCACACACATCTTGAAGAAGAATATGCAAATTACAGGAAACCACCAGATTTCGCGGATAGTACGTCGCAATGACGAGAGTGTAAGAGAGGGGTATATAAGGAATGGTGGCAAAGAAGTAAAATTGTTCACAAGCGCTTTAAAAACCTTTCAGTGCAATAACCGCATTGTTATGGCACAAAGGAAGCATTTGGATAATTTTTTACGTGGTAGAATTATCGGACGACTGGAATGTGGGCGTACCCAGCTGGAAGTATCTGAGGAACTTGGAATCTCCCAGAGTGTCATCTCCAGGCTTTGGCAACGATTCCAAAATGATGGTAATGTGAGTAGATGTTACAGCACAGGTCGCCCCCGAGTTACAACGCCGAATGAGGACCGGTATTTAGCAGTTACTGCCAAAAGAAACAGTTTCAAGGCAGACCGTATACAGACGCTTAGCGCACATTGGTCTATATGCTCGTAGGCCTGTCAGATGTGTTCCACTTACCGCAACTCACTGTTGCCTGCGGATTAACCTGGAGTAGAGAGCATGCATTGTGGACACCGCAACAGTGGTCTTGCGTGATGTTTTCCGACGAGTCCAGGTTTAGTTTGCAGTCTGATTCTCGCCGGACTTTCATATGGAGAGCGTCAGGTACCCGTTACCACCAAGAGAACACAATTGAACGACACCGTTACGGTGGTGCAGGATGGCTTTTTTGGGGAGGAATTATTCTTGGTTCCAGAACTGACCTGCATATTCAGAGTGTAACGATGACAGGCCACATCTATCGGGGTGTCATTCTGGAACAACATGTACGTTTGTTTCGGGGCGCCATGGGTGCTGAATTTCTGTTTATGGATGACAACGCCCGTCCTCACCGTGCAAACATTGTAGACGAATGCCATCAATTGGAGGATATCACCCGTATGGATTAGCCAGCATACTCACCGGACTTGAATCCAATAGAGCATGTGTGGGGTATGCTTGGCCGACGAATTGCAGCCCGTCAACCCCCTTCCCACCTGTCAACCGGAACTTCGGAAGGCATTGCTTGATGAGTGGTGTAATATTCCCCAAGATCAGATTGATAATTTGATACTCAGTATGCCTAGGCATTGTAAGGCCTGTATTGTATCGTCCGGGAGACATACTCCATATTAACCATCATACTAACTATGTTATACTGTTTTTTGTAAATAGGTTCTTTTTTGAAATTTGCTCCAGGGAGTAAAAATCGCAATTTTTATTAATTATGTCAAACATATAGCATCTTTTTTGCTCTTTACCTTTTGTTTAATAAATAGACTTTACAAATAAGTCAAATTTGTTTTGCTTCTGTCTCTTTCTTTGCCTGAACTTCATTATCCTTAATTTATGGACATGAGTGTAGTTTATATCATTCTATTGATCAAGTGACATATTTCTCTTGAACACATACCCTCATCACGTGATGTTTTCATAAAAAAAAATTCAAGATATTTAATATTATATAATTGTTTATAATTTACATTTGAATATATATCAGAAAATAATTTATTCTACATGAATTGCTATTTATACCATTTCTTTACTTGTTAGTGTACATAATTATCTAGTAATAGTAAAACATTTTCTGCAAATTTTTCACCAGAATGTATATGAAGTGAAGTTGTGAAAACCTGAAGGTTATTTTTGTTTTTATTGATATGCGGCAGTTCTTGTTTTTAAAAAAATTTTGAAATCGGTGTTATATATGCAAGTAAACAAAGTATATTAAATATATTTTGCATGTTTATAAATAATAAGGAAGCTCTTTCAAAAACTGTGAACATACATTCTCTAATAAAACAATATTCCAGTATTAGTTATATAATTTTTTAAATTTCATTTTTAATCTATTACTAATATTTTTTTTATTGCATTTGATGCTTCTGTTAATATCAAAAGTTTCTTGTTGAAACCTTTTATATTGTTTTAATATCTCCTTTAACCCGTTTATATTGTATTTTTTAAACCCAATTTTTCTTAATATTCAATAAAATACGTAGGCATATATAATTTGGTTATTTGTATTTTAAAACTTTCTGTTTTAATATTGGTAATATTTTAATTGTATGTGAATACTGTATACTTGATAAAACTAACTTTTGCTGTTTATTTTCTAATTTTATCAAATTCATGATCCAAAGTATCTATAATACAATTTGTTCATAACTAATAAGTTTTGATTTTTTATTAAATTAATTGCATATAACATGATTAATTTTTTTTTTCATTCAGATTTTGTATTGTAGTCAATTTTGGTTAAATCATAATTTGGGATTTGTAAATTTTAGCAATTGCTCTAGATCTTATTTGATTTACTCTTAAAATATATTATTAATCATATTTTTATTATAATATACTTTTTTTTTTTTTTTACATTTAAATTTATGTTAAACTGAGTATTTACCATTTTTAGAAATAACTTTATTTTCAAAATTCTTAGTTGTCCCAGAAGTTGCAATGTTTATGCCAAAAATTTTTTTCTATTGACATGATCTCTTAAGTTAAATGAAATAACGCAAATTTTTCAAATTATTAATTTAATTTTAATAATTGTATAATAATATGCTCTAAATATTTTTTATTCATTTAGAAAGTATCTAAATCTAATCAATTAAAAACGTGAGAAATATTAAATATCTTTTAGTTATACAATTAAAAGAAATTTAATTGTGAGAATTTTCCTTATTATTTAACGTTTCTTTCTTAATATTCGATTATTTTATATTTAGAGAATTGAATATATTTTATCATAATTATTTTTGATGTTTTGTAAACTGTTATTATTTATTTAAGTATTTATATTTTAATTAATAATCATTTATGATATTTATCCTTTATTTTTATTGTAAAAATTAAAATTAATTTTCATTCAAAATTAACGAGAATGATGTATATATATAGTCTTAAATGTTATTAAAATCAATTTGACAATTAGTGTTTTGTTAATTGTAGTCATTTCACTTAATACCAACATTTATAGCTAAATGATTATTATTTTTTGATCAGAAAAACAAATTAATCTACAGAAATAATGCAAGTAAATAAAATTGGCATTAATAATTCATTTTATGTTTGTAACTGAATTAAATGTTTAAATTTTTAAAAATAGGTAGTTAAGAAATATTTTTACTTAAGAAACAGTTTATTTTTTTAAATCAAATCAGGGAAAATGTGTCGAAATATTTTTCTCTGTAAACATGAAATTGTGCAGGAAAAGAGAAAGTTAAACTTGATTTTCAAAATACCATTTTTTTTTAAATCACCTAACAATCAGAAACGATACTAAATAAATGTGTTGAAATCTTTTAATACATCTCTTGTTTATTTTTAATATTTTTCAAAATACTTGTTATGCTTGATTAATTATTTTTTAATGTATAATTTTCTTGTGCCTTTTTAAACCTTTCTTACTTAGTACAGTTATTTGTCTTCTTAGGTGATAGCTTTGTCTTCTGAAGATAACCTAAAATCGAACAAAAAAATTTAAAAGTTTTCTTTCATTGAATTGAAATGGTGCTTTATGAGAATTAAATAGTAAGTTAATTTTATATGTATATTTTTTTAAAGTTTTGCTTACTTTATTTTTAAATGTCACTTATTTTTGTCTTGCATTAATGTTTTTATGTTATCTTTTAGTCTAATAAATGTCATAATCTTATTTATTCTTAAATTCATATTTTACACTTTTCTATTTGAAATTATTTCTGTTGTATACATTGATTAGCCAAAACCATAAAAGCACTATCTAATTAATATAAGTCCCCTTTTGGATCTTGTGAGCCTTGAAGTGATGGTAATGTTTTCACTGTAGATTTTCTGAAATATATCACATCAAAATTGTTATAGAAATTACTTAGTTATTGTAATTCATTGATTATGAAGATAATTCTCATTTTCTTTTGGGAAATATTACATCCTATCCATAGATGAAAAAGTAATATTTCAATATTCATCTATGTATCTTTCTTCAATTCCTTAGTAGTCCAATGTACCTGGCTAATATTTATATGATAGGTTTTTAGTTGTCGCATGGGATGATAGCTTCCTGTCTTATAGACAAAAATGTGTAGTAAATATGTTATAAGACATTCACCTCCCACCACATTCCATCACTGTTATTTAAATTCATTAGTAATGGTAACCAATTTAACATATCCATCCATATAAACAAGCCTACAAAACTTTTGCTGACCTGTGTCATAAATGGCTTTTAATTGGCCAATGCTTCATCTTTTACTGGATGTTTTAGTTACCTTCACTTACCTTTGATATGTACTTAGGATTGACAAAACTGAAGTTTCTGAATTGCTTACATTCAGCTATGTGGTCATCACTATCTTATCCTTAATTCTTCCAAGATCTTATCTTATCCAAGAACCTTATTTCTTCCCACATTGCAATAACATTAACAAAGCATTCTTTGTCACTTCAAAACCCTTTCTTTCAAATTCCTTGAAGACAACTCTTATCTGTATTGTGTATGTAGTTTTAATGTTTTGGCTGATTGTTTATATGAATTTTTAAATTTATAAAACTACAATAATATATGTATCAATTTTATTTGTTACAAAAGTCTTTACCTACCTCAGATCTTCAAAAAATGTAATTCAAATTCAATATTCGTTCTACATTCTCAAATATATATTTAGTTCTTTGATATTTATGGCATAAAGGCACTGGTTATGTCTGTTACTTGTTTTTGTTTCCTTTTTTTAAATATAGAATAAATTTGTGTAGCATAATCTATTTCTAAAAAAGGCCCCATGTATCATTTAGAATTGAGTCTTTCATGATTTCAATTGCATATTGATTTTATATTTTGTGTGGCATAAATCTATGCTTTCAATAAAATCAGTAGCTTTTTAAAAATGTTGACTTAATGTTTCAAACTGAAAACAGTTCAGGGGCATTTTGTCATCTTCTGTGCCATCTTGGATCAGTTCAATGAAGTCATTAGTAATCGATTTAAGATCTATTAATTTTAAAAGTTCTTTAATGTCATAAGCATTTAAATTGCTGAATTCTTACCTGTTAACTGTTGTCCTATTATGATTATATCAACTATAAAAACAACTTCTAAAAAATTGGAAATAAAATTTGGCTAAAATTTTTCCATGCATCATTCAGACTTGAGCTTTTTAATTTTCTTTATCTTTCATGATTTCAATTGCATATTGATTTTATATTTTGATAGCCTTTCAATATTGTAATTGTGCCAAAATTCATGCAACACTATATCTTATTAAATATTAAAATATATTTCCTGTACTATTTTTTTAAGTTGTGATTACTCTCTGATCATGGATTATATTAATGCATTTTCTTAAATGCCTATAATTTTACATTTACATTAAAATTTAACTGATTGAGATAAACTGGATGTCTAGATTTATTATATATTAACAGCAAGATTTTGACATAAATATTTGGAAGATGATAATATTCCTTAACTTGTGTCTAGAAATATTTGATGTACCAATTTTCGTATAAACATTCTGTCATCCATGTTTTTATAAGTTTTCTAGTAAACTAAAAGGTATGATTTATCTATATGTTTGAGAACAGGTGAGTTAGCAGAGTGATAAATTCAGTGATTTGCCTTTGTAATCACCACTAGCATTTTCATAAAATTGCAGGGAAAGTCTGATTTTAGAAGTCTTGAAATTGGGTGCGGATTTTTCTTCTGTTGATATAAATGTACAGCTTGGCAAATATTACTAAAATAATTTAGTTTTGTTTGTATTAAGTAATTGTTAAGAAGAAAAATATTTAATCAATTCATTGATAACTTTTTATCAAGACTGTTAGCTTTTACTTATTATGTAGATTATATGTTTTCCAGAATTTATCAAACCATTATTGAATATGAATTCATTTTCTTCATTTCTGTAATTTGTTTTTCATCATGTTCTTTTTTTAATATTGGAAATAGGCAAAGTCCTAGTTTGTGTGCTGCATATTATAATGTGCTTTTTTTTTTTTTTAAATTTTTTTGACATCATCTTGGTTTTTTAATAAATAGCTTTTCCATTTTCACCATAACAACTTTCGCTTATCTTTCATGATTTCAATGACATCTTGTATTTTAAAGGCCTTTCAATATTGTAATTGTGCTAAAAATCATGTGATGCTATATCTTATCAAATATTAAAATATATTTCCTTTAATATGTTTTTAAGATTGTGATTGTACTGATCATGAATATATTAATATGGTAAGAGCAAAAAAATTACATGACGGTTTATAATAAAAAGCATATACATTAAAATAGTAAAAGTATCCATGAAACTCATATTTAAAAAAAAAAAAAAAACTAAATGGGAAAATGACATATCTATTTTAGTTAGATTAAATAGTACTTTTTACTTATTAAAAAGAATGGCATAAAAGTTCCTATTTTTTGCAGAAGCTATTTACTGATTTTTTGATATTACGATTAGCTATAATGGAGAAATAATAACCATTTTTTAAAAATTTTAATAAAAATATTAATATTTTCAATAGATGGGTTCAGGGGTCTCCAAACTTTCCAGCCGTAGGGCCATACTGTTTACTCCAGTAAGTACCAAGACCCAAAACCGTTTTTTTATTTTTCTGCCATTCTCTGTAATTTCTAGACCAGTCGCCGAGTACGCTCTCTGAGCGACCATGCGCTTGCTAACTACAAACTATTGTCAGTGGAAAATCACAAATTACAAGTGGAAACCCTGCGATTTCATTTGCGTTAATTTAGCTTTTCCGTTCCTGAGAGATTTTCAGGATATATATATTCCAAACATCGTTGTACATACACATGCAATACTCTTTACCCCAACATAACTACCGATGTTCACTACTTTATAATGTTACTGGGATTCATTTCAATTATTTGTTATGCTTATGTTAAATTTTCTGCGTATTATGCTTGTCATTAGGCTTTACCTAGCAAGTAAATAAAAACGTGTTATTATCATTCTGTGTTTTTTATCCAACTTATTACAGCAACACTAAGCTATTCGCTGTCGCTGGCCGGATTAATGACAATGGCGGGCAGGAATTGGCCCGCGGCTGTAGTTTGGAGATCCCTGGTCTAGTTCATAAAAAAATGTAATTTTTTGTAGTAACTACAGAGAAACTGTAATAGTTATCATCTGTGCATAAAATAGTTTAAAAATAATAAAGTTAGCAATTTATTTAAATGTTAATTTATATTTTCTGTATTATTTTTGTTTTAGTGCTTTAAATTTCTTCATTTCCTCAACGATTTAAATAAATTTTGCATGTAAAGAAATCTAAAATTAAATAATGGCAGATTTTTTTATGATGCAGCTTTTATTTTTATGTACCCCTTAAATAATTCTCTTTATGCACATATTATTTACTAGCTATTTATTTTAATATTTTTTTAATGTGCAATTCAAAGCAAATTATTTCCTTTCAAATTTAATCCAGCTAAAGATTGGATACTTCCATTTTATTTATTTATTCATGAGCCTAAATAAAAATTGATGTATGCATTATAACCCCTTTTATACCTCATTTAAAAAAGAAAAAAAACTTAAGAAATTAGTGTAATAAAATATTTAATATTTTTGCTAGAACATATTTTTCTGAAATTTTGACCCAATAAATTAATCTTTGAGACAATCTTTAATTTACCATCCATGTGATTAAAAAAAAAAATACCATTTAGCTATGGTATTTCAATTATTACTGTCAATAAAACAATATAAAAGTACAAGAAAAAAAGCTAAATTATAATGATAGATTATTATCATTAAAACTTTGAAATCCTCCTTAATAGTTTTTTTTATTATTTTAATTTCTTGGCCCTGCAGGTAAAAAATTTGCGAGTAACTTTAATAATTAGTTATATTTTGATAAGAATAATCAAAGTTTTTTATGTTTTTTGTATGTGATTCCATTTTTATAACTTTTTTTGAAAAAATGTTATTACAAATATATGTACCTATTTCAATTCATTCGCTGCTTAAAAAAAGGTAATACATGCTTCTGTAGTTAAAATTGTGTTGTATACATTTCTTGTAAACATTTTGTGCTTACATAACAATGAAATATTTCATTTTATATATATTTTTTGCTAGAAAATGTAATATTAAAAATCAACACTTATTTATAAAGCAGAATTCAGCTACTACTGTAAATATATAATGAATTATATATATATACATTATTATATAAATGTAACATTAGATATCATTTTGCAATAGGATAGCTTTTATGCTTCATAATAGCCTCACAATTATGTCTCAATATTTATATATGTGTGCCCTATAGACTCAAAAACTATTCACCTAATTTTGCTGAAAATTTAACATTCTATTTTTATTAATGTTGAAAGTGTTTAGGAAGTCATTTGAATTAAACCTGATAAGTAGCACTGTTAGTTTTATACTGTTAAGTAAAGATTGAAGATTTTCAATTTTTTAAAAAAAAAAAAAAAATTCTGAGACATTGAATACAAAAAATTAATGAAAGAAATACTACAAAATTGAATTAATGGCTAATTAACTATTACAGTTTCTCTGTAGTTAGTACAGATGACATTTTTTTATGAACTAGACTATTGAAAATACTAAAAAATGGCTATTACTTCTCCAATATAGCTAATCATAAAATAGTAAATAGCTTCTACAAAAAATAGAAACTTCTTTTTTTTAATAAGTAAAAAGTAATATTTAATTTTATTAAAATAAATATGTCACAAATAATTATGTCATTTTTCCTTTTAGTTTTTTAAATGAGTTGCATGGATAATTTTAATATTTAAATGTTTTTTATTATAAACCTTCTTGTAGTATTCTTTTTCTTACAATATTAATATTTTCGTTACAATTTATGTATTCTTACAAATATTAAATCCAATCTGTAATAAATTCTGATTATTATATAAAATATTGCCAGGTCTGCCAATTTGCAAATATTTATATCTCTTCTTTTTTTAAACAACATTAATTTTTATTAAATGATTCATACCAGGTTGTTTCAAATGGTGCAATAAATTTTAGTATATGTCAAATCAGGGTTGAGCCACAATTAGTCTAAAATTATATTGCTTTTTTTAAATATATTTCTGTTTTGTTTCAGAGTTTGAATCTTGTTTAGTAACACTGAGTGGTAAAAATTCCCTAATTATTGTTAAAGATGTATTGCTTAAGGAAAAGTTCCCTAATTATCTTGGGAACAAAAATGTTAACTTTTAACATGAATGTTGTTGTTTTTTTTATTCAGAATGTTATCAATTATGTGAAAGTGGCCCATGGCATCTACTGACATAAATGTATATATCATTATACTGGAAGGGCTTTAGTAATTTATTTTAATACATTAAGTGTGTAATTCTTTTACCATTCGACTTCTCACAAATTTTTTCTACATAACGATAACTCTTATTTAATATTTTATTTGTCATCTGATCGATCGTTATGTTCATTTATCAGCTATGTTATTTTTTTGCACTGCTGTAGATTCATAAATTAACCTTATTCTAAGTATAACACTTGATAACTTTTTCCATATTGTCTGTGAATTCAGTAAAAACATACTTCACTCATTTCATTTATGATAGTCTCGAACAAATATTAATTTCTAAGGCACACCATTTTATCCATCTGTCATCAACAGATTTATTTTTTGCTGTTTTATTTTATTATTTATAATTAAAATTTACTTAAAAATAAGTAGTTAATAAATCTACCAATTGGTAAAAATGTAAAACAAATTGGTTAAATTTCAAAATAGTGTAACAACAGTAAAAGATTTCCTCATCCTGATCGAAAACATCAAGTTGTGAAGTCAGATAACATTGTACTTATTCAAATAAAGAAAAAATAAATAAATCTCTGGATGAAATAGTTAAAAATGGTGGTACACTGAGTGGTGCATGAATTTGATTTCCCTTGAAAAATTTTGGAACTTATTTTAAGCTATTATTTTGATGTAATTATCTTTTTTTTTTTTTTTTTTGTAATTTTGATAAAAATTATAGTGAATAGTAGCAATAATTATTGTACTCGTCAGTGTTTTTTTCCTTTAAACTTATGTATCAAGGAGAAAAATAGATTACTAATAATGTATAGCAGTGTAAAATTATGAATAATTTGTATTCAAAATTAAAAAATTCATTTATTATAAATAAGAAATAATCTAATTATGAAAAAAATTATGTTTAGTTAATTAACTAAAAGAATAATTACATTCAAACATAACATTACATTTTCATCCAAATAATTTGTAAAGATTGCATATTTGTATTTATTCTTTTGATATAACATTCAATTCTATTTACAAGATTTCAAAGTCTAATATAGATGTTATAGTGATATTGTATTACTTTAAAAAAAATTAATAAATAGGATTATATAAAGAAAAAAAATTGTATTTAATTTTCCTTATATGATCCTAAATTGGAATTAATTTAGTGTTTTATATTTTAGATTTTTAATCAAATATGGCTCTTTTGTGGAGAAAGTTGTATCAATTTCCCGTCAAGTTTTCAAAAGACCTGCTATACTTAGAAATATTAGTACAACTAGATGTGCTTTTGAAAATTATGAAGGTGATGGTAAAACAACTGTAACAATTTTAAATCGTGAACACAAACACTTGATTATGTTCGACTCTGTAAGTAATTATGGTTTTCGATTGAACACGGGTATTTTTGTTATTGGACCAATGGCTGCATTTCCTAGAACAATTATGCAATGGAATGTTCATTGCCCTGAAGAAATAACTATAGAGTCATTTTCTTTGTTTACCTTGCTTGAACCGAAATTAGATATTTTTATTCTTGGAACAGGCGATAAACAAAAACTAATCAAACCTGAAATTGTTGAATATTTGAAGTCTAAAAAGATTGCTGTTGAAATATTGCCCACTGAAAATGCCTGTGCTACATTTAATTTCTTAAATGTTGAGGGAAGATGTCTTGCTGGTGCTTTCTTCCCACCTGAGAACGTAACTGTGTATGAAGACGATTTCGAAAGGCTTAAACTTCCTCCTTCAGAAGAAATGGGATACATTACATAAATGTATCTAGTTTTACAATGAAATAAGTATCATTATGAAGTCTAATAAATTAATTTATCATCATTGGTGTTAATTTATTTTTGAAATGTATCTATGCCATCATCTAAAAAATATTAATAACTTTAATTTAATTCTGTAAGTATATTAATTACTATGAATTATTTTAACTAAAGAATTCTCTTGCTTCAAAAATCTTCCACACTAATGATTTTCATTTAATCAAAGATATTAACATTTCAGAAGAATTTCAATTGCTGAAATAGATATCACAATTGCCTACTTTTAAGTCATGCATAAAAAAATCACTTAGTTTGATAAATTGATGCCAATTGGTTTCAAATCATCATTGCCCAATAGCATATAAAGCCTTCAGTATGTGTTTTCGTTCATTGCAATCTTATGCTAAGGTTAGTTTTCTTTTGACCTTTCACTCTCTATCCTTCTTCAGGTCATTCTCAGACGCCCTCATGATTTTTTTTCATATGAAGACCACTATAGAGATTCTATTCTGAGGAGATATATACATTTGCATATCTTCACATGCAATTTATAAATTGAAATTATATTTGGTCAAAAGATTTTCCTTACTACTGTGTCCAAAAAAGTAAGACCAATTTTCAATTTAAATGTCCCGCGCATATGGTATTTCATTTTTTTTTTTTTAGGTTGCTGGCACTGTCCTTAACATCTGTGTGAAATATTTTACGTCAAAATATTCATTGGAGTTTGAGTTACGCTTGGCTTTGTGAGACACTAAAACTTATTCTGGCAATTTTTTAAATGTCTGAATTCATTGAGCAAAGAACTTGCATTAAATTTTGTTTGCGGAAATGTATAGAATGTTGCAGAAGGCATTCGGTGCGCATTCCAATATCGAAAAAAGAAATCTGTACAAATGGTATAAACAGTTCAAAGAAGGCAGAGAACACGTTGAAGATGAAGAGCCCTCTGGCCGACCATCAACCTCACAAAATATTAAAGATTTGGTGCTTGCAAACCATTGCTTTACAATTAGTGACCTTGCTGTTGCTATTTCAAAAGGATCAATCAGTCAATTCCATTTTGGGCGTCAAATCTCGATTGGTACCGAAAACACTGAATGTGCCAGCTCACACACTGCATTGATTCTTCGTGTCTTTTTCGCCAAAAATGAAACCCACATCATTCCACAACCACTGTATTCACCTGATTTAGCATCGTGCTACTTCTGGCTATTTCCTAAACTCAAAAGACCACTCCGAGGACACCGCTTTGAGTCGATTGAAGAGACATTTCAAAAATCGCCGGAATCAGTTTTAGCATCTCACAAAGCCAAGCGTAACTCAAACACTAATGAATATTTTGATGTTAAATTTCACACAGATGTCAAGGACAGTGCCAACAACCTAACAAAGAAAAATAATTGAAATACCATATGCCCAGGAAATTTGAATTGAAAATTGGTCTTACAGTAGTATTCTTCTAATGCATCTAAATCATATAATAAGCTTTTAATCAGCAAATTAAAAAGATTAAATTTTGTTCTTTTTTTTTACCTACCTTAAATACTTTGAACTGTTTCCTTTCTATTAATACTTAACAAAATACTTCAAGTTTTATAGGCTTATTGTTATATCTTAAGAACTAAAAAACTTTGTCTTCCACAAAATCACAGTCTTCAGGAATCAAGATTAATTTTCATCTAATTCTTAGATTGGATCCTGAGAAATAGATACTATTATATCATAATTATAAACAGATATCTAAACATAATACATCCTTATTTAGTTGCAGTCTTAAGTAAATTCTTTTATTCCTACTTACTTTTTAACATATTGTTTGTGATTTTGTGCATATATTCTGATATCTAAATTTCTACATATATAATTGAATGTAGTTTGATAATTAAATGTAAGATAAATAACAGCCTTTAATTAAACTAACAAAATTTTACATTAGTAAAATTTATTCCAACATAGCAACATTTCATTAAATTGTTTATGATAAGTTTCAAAATGCTTATAAAAGCCATGAAAAACAATGACTAGAAATAACAAGCTTGCTTCATATCAATAAACAGCAAGTAAGCATGGCATATTAATAAAAAGAGGAAAAAATAAAAACATTCTTCTTATAATATATAACTTTTTGCATCTAATTTAACTAACTATGCAATCTCAATTTTGAACCTGTTTAGAAACACAAATTGTAGAATTTCATATTTATTATTTTTTTTAAATTTACTTAATGTATATTTTTCTAATTTTACAACTAATTGCTAATTATTTGAATTATGGTCATATTCTTTTAAACAATAAAATATACAACCCCAAAAAAATATTGAAATTGTTAATATTATTAAATAAATCTTATGAAATTCTACATTTTAAAATATATGTACTAATCATAGTAACATAATTCTAAAAAATTAATGTGTCACATCTATTACAGTCAAACAAAATTCACTTTAATTATTCAATAAAATTTACTAATAACCTTATTTTTTAAACTAGTACATGTTAAATCTATATTCAAAATTTGCAGATATTTTTTATATAAAAAAGCATGAAATATTATAAAACTTATTTCTGGATTCATTTCATAGATATGATTATCTTTCAAAATTTATTTTGCAGCAAAATTCTTTAATAGTAATGAAATAAAATATTATAAAACAAGAAAATGTAAAGTTGAATATGCATATTTATCATAACTAATAACTATTCTAATTTCCTTATAAAAATTTATGAAAAGTAAGTACATTAAATAATGACTGGAGATCTTTAAAAAAGTTGCAAATATTTATATAAAAATATAAGTTTGCAAAAAATCAATTACAACAAAAATAAGATTTATAATTACACAATGCAAGGTTAACTTTATCTAAAAGTATATTATAATACTGAAAATATGGTGCATTTTCTGAAAAGATTACTATAATTGAAAAATTCTAATTATATCTTGATAAAATCTCGTGATATGTACTAATCATATTTATCGCATTATTTTAGTCATGCACTATATAAAACTGCTTTATAGTATATTCTTGAATATGGAGGAAAATTAAGATTCTCTCTAACAATTTAGAAATTCATTATTTAAACTTGAAATGTACATATTTCATATAGTTGAAGATATTTTTTTTTTCAAGATGTGTTGATTGATTTGATATCAACATCAGTCATTCAAATGGTTTTTTTTCCCCCCTTCTAAAATGCCATTCTTACTAAAATAGATACAAAGCTTGTCATGGCAGCAAAAGTGCAGCTTAACAACAAATATATTGTGAGTTTTAAAATTATGCAAATCTTAATATACTACCTTGAAATGAATAAGATTTTTTACAAACAAAATCAAATGAATAGAATTAACATTTTAATATTGTAACAATCACAATATCATAGTCATTTATCAATTAGTATTTTTCATTAATGCCCGATTTCCCTATATCACATTGGCTTTAAATGATATTCATAGTACTATGTCAAACAAAAAAATTTGTACCTATAATTAAAACATTTGGTATTAAAATAATCAATTTATAAGCTTTAATAGCACATTGATTCTGTTAAAATCTACAAGTCTTGCTTGCACATAGGACATACAGAGTGTATTTGCTGCTTCAAACATATTCTCAAGCATTCACCATGAAACATATGCTGACAAGGTGTAACTCTCGCTTTTTTCATGGACTGTAAACAAACAGCACATATATCATCTTTTTCATTTAGCTCTTCTTTTGTGGCATAACGATATTTATCTAAAACTGACTTTTCTCGAAGCAAAACATTCCAGTGATCACCCATATCTTTAAGGCACAAGTAGACATTAATATAAGCCGATGAAAATATAAGAACCCAGCCCCCTTTTGTGCAAAACCAGACAACAGTGACCATCAAAACAGAAGCCAGTGATGAGAACACTCGTACTAATACTGGGTACCATAATTCTTCTAAATTTTCAAAGCAATCTAGCTGCAATTTTGAAAGTAATGTAGAACCTTTCTTTTGGCATGTGGGCTCTGTTGATATATAATATAAAGCCGTAATAAAAATATAGCACCATGTGGGATTAAAATGCTCTAGGCCTTGTTCAAGGCCAAATACAAGCAACAAAAATACACCAGTAATGGCAAAAGTTACGACTTTTGCTAGGTCTAGAACTATTTTTGTTGTTGTCATGGCCAAATGCCTTATGTTAGAATGTTCGGAAACACGTATTATAGGTGAATAATCATGCAAATTCAAAAGTTTTACAGCATAAGCTACCATGTAACCAATTACATTGTAAAATAACAAACAATAGAGACTAGTAAGCCTGTCTTCAGGACAAAACCAACAGTCACATAGCATGAAAAATAGAACCTGGTTGATAAGGCTGGCCATAGCAGAATTCTTACGATAAGAATCTTCTGCATGGCGGAGCATGTTTGAGGTGTGACAGCTCAAAGATTCCCAAACAAATTTCAAAATTTGGTTAGCCATAGTGTAGCAGGTTTCTCTATAATCCATCAAATCCTAAAATAAAAATTTGTAAATCAGAACTTTCACAAACAATTATTTTAATAATGATTTCTGAATATTTATTAAAAGCAGCTAAAATTTTCTAAACTCAAGTGCACAAAGCCAAAAAAAAAACTAAACTAACCTCAAGTGTAAAAGTTGTATTCCAACCACAAAATTTTATAGTAAATGTTAATCTCTTGTATAAATAAATGGGCAGAATAAAAACTCTTAAATACAGTTTTAAATTAGTTTAATTTAAAATTAAAAAGTGACAAGTTCTCTATTTTGCTAAAAATGATGGTGTAGTATATTATTTCGACCATCAAAGAACAGATTTTTTTTATAAGCACTTATTTCTAAATTAAAATAAGTATTCATAAAATTAAAGTACTAAATTTTTTAATTCTAAAACATAGAATTAGTTTAAAGTTTGACAATATTTATTTTATTCGATAGGTTTTGACATTTTCAATATCATTTGCAAGGAATATTACCTGTAAAAGTAGTAATTATGACAATCCTATATTTACATCATGCGATTTCAAAATCAGACTGAATAGTACCTTTGATTAGGATCACTGTTACTTTACTTAACTTTGGTTGTCTATTTTTCTATTTACACCCAAATGCGACCTAAGGAACATTCTTACAGAAATTATACGAGACTGCAACAAGGAAACGAATTGATAAATTCTCTTTAAAAAATAGTATATGAAAAATGTTCTCAAAGATTCTGGCAATTCCAAAAATAACAAAGATTTTGTGAAAAAGTTATAAGCACAATTATAAATTAAATAATTTAATTCACAAATTACATTTGAATCAATAATTTGTCTCCTCTGCTATATATTTTTTTTATAAAGTTACATTTTTTGATAGATTAATAAAATTAATTTTTAAAATTTTGATAATTCTATTTTATAAAAAAAATTGCCATACATTACCAAGTATATAAAAAAATTTTGGAACTTTCACTAAAGCCAAATCAGGGGTTTCGTCTTATATATGGATCTGCTAATCTCATAAAAAAAAATGTAAGTACTTTTCAATTGAGTGATCAATCACTAAATAAAGCACATTTGTATTTCTTTAATTTGCTTTATGAAAATGAGTTCTTTTCGAAATTGTTAATACTACTGGTTAGTTGCATTGTTGCCAAAATGGAAAATCTGATGTTGGTGAAATGTTCACCTGGCTAATAAAAAAAATACTAAAATAATGATAAATTATCATAAATAATTAGATTATAAATATAAAGGAAAATTACTTTAATTTTTTAATTTAACTGTTTTACATGTTTTGCTCTTGTGAATGTTTCATGAATATATATATTCATTACATCTTATATATGAGTTTGAACTTCGAGTAAATTTTTGTAGAAAAAACATACTCCAGCTTATAATTGGAAATATATGGTATTTTGATTCTTAAAATAATTTTTAATCTAATGCTTAAGTCAAGTTATCATAGCAGCAATTTGCACGCAACGATTTTATAATGAATATGTCTCTAAGTAAAATTATTGTACAATTTTCTTTTTTTACCTTTTGAAATTATTGAAGTATTAAAATATATTTTATTATTTAAAAGAGGCACTTTTATATGTGTACAATGAGTCTTTAAATTATAAAATATTATTTATGTAATTTCCCGGCTTAAATCCATATAACAATAATTATATATATATATAACAAAGCAAGAGATATGTGTAAAAAATCCTAATAATTAATAATTTTTTTATCTGAGCCCAGTCAAAAATTTTGAAATAATTCATCTTATTTTTTTTTTTAATATCTAAATCTTGTTTTAAATTTCATTAATATATGCTCAAAAGAAAATTTACCAAAGTATACAAAAAAATATTTACCAATATTATATTTACTGGAGCCAGGTTATTAAAGTTATCTTTTAATTAAATAATGAATAAATTTTAAACATACTTTTTTTTTAATGCTGGGGCATTTTGATTTCGGTCAGTCACCACTAGAATAAAAGAAATTTAGCAGATCTAGCCTTATCCTAGCTATATCATAGGAAATGAGTTACTATATTGTATTCATATTTTACTATTTTATAGTATAATCGGATTTAATCTTTCTTTATAATAATTAATATAATAATTCTTTTTAATTTATTCTATTTATTTTGAAATGATAAAATTTTAAATCAAAATTACATTTTTATGCACATCATTTCAATAACTACTTAGAAATATGAACTAAAGCACATTATTTGATGAAAGTTTTATTTTTCAACAAAATGTAAAATAAGCTGAATATCTTACTGAAGCTAGACAAAACCAAGCCATATCAGCCAGAAATCAAATAAAATTTAGTCTTCTTAAAATTTTGTAAATATCACTATAAACAAATATCTAATACTTCACAATTCCTGCTTTCTTCTTAACCTAATTTGAAAGCAACTACTGGTTTTTTTTATGGTATAATTTGGTGGCAGACAATGAATCTTCCTGACTTAAAATGGCAGCAGCTATTTTCAACACAGAAATAAATAAAAGGCAGGACTACATATATAGGTTGAACATAGGTGGAACATGTATGTATTCCAATCAACTGCTGTCCCCTGTATTATTTGTACTCGTTGTTTACACCACTGCATTAATGTCAATTCTTCATAATAACAATAAATAAATCTCAAAGTTATAACAAATGGTATTTTACCATTTTTGAAACATTTCTCAAATACCAGAAGAATCTGTATAACTTTTGATTGTACACTTCAAGTATCTAATTTTTTTGACAATAAAGATGCATTTTTAAGTAAAAATATATACAATGACAGGATAGAAGATAAATTGCCTTTTGCCAATAAATTTCAAATTTTTATAATGCTTGTCAAATATTTAGCCATGTTGATTTGACATTGCAATGTTTCTCCAGATATTTTTTTTATGAACAAAATGATGTTCATAAATATCTACCAATGCAATACAAATGTCTTTTAAACAGAGAAAATTGGGACACTATTACATTATTGGCAGCATTCATAGCATTGCCAAGCAGTCACATTCTTAGTTAACAGGCATCATTCTAGCAGATTTAGCTATATCATAACCGAGACAAAATCTCAGGAACTCCATCTCGCTATTGTAAAAAGGTCAAGCATAACATGAACTACTTTGGCTTAAAAAAAACCATACACAAAAAAATAAACATAAAAGAAAGTGCAGGCTTTAGAAAACAAGCATTAATTTTTCACAAAGATGTGCTTGATAAATTATTTATACTCAACCATAAATGATTTTAAATGTACTACCAAATAAAGGGGGGGTTAACAAATAGTTCACAACAAATAAAAAACAATTTGAAATTTCTTTAATAAAACTTTAATTAAATTAAGAAAATATTCTAATAAACTACAAAATATATTCATTTTTTAAAGTCTGAATCATGAATTCATAATAATATTCAAAGCAATGATAATTGATTGTCATTCACCATTGAATAATAATTATTACATGATGACAAACAATCACATTTTTTTTGTAAATTTAAAAAAAAATGGTAAACATATTGTTATAACTGTTTTAAAAAATAAATATAAGAATTAAGTTTGGCATCAGAACAGCTCATTGTATAATATTATGATAAATTCAGAAATGCAACTATAATGGATTCTTCAGTTTCTATGGAAAATAAACATTTTGGATTATCTCGAGATTATAGAAAAACTAATATTTCTAAAAATATTTTTAAAAAACTATGTCTATTTTTAAAAACTATGTCATCCATTCTGTGTAACTTTCCAATTTTACACAACTTCCATCGATTTTGACAAAAATTGTGCTAGCTTCCACGAAAGCAAATGAAATTACTTATGAAATGAAAATTGTATTACATCTAATAACATTAAATCATATTCAATAATGTCTTCAAATAAATATACTGCACTAAAATTTTCTCATTATTATCAAAAAGAACTATTAACCTATAATGTCTTTACCCAAAAGAGGATAGAGTTTATTAAAAAAAAAGTATTGGTACACAAACATTTAGCTGAAAATTATTCGAGATACTATGGAAAAGTTTATGGAATTTACAGTTAATATTTGCAAATTACATGTGATTTTATAATATCAAAATTTTGTGTTAGTATTATGTATTTTCTCCTTTTATTAAAAAAAAAAGAAAACTGATGTGTCATTTATTGAACTCAAGACTGGCATCAAATTTGCATGTTTTCACAACTTGACTAAACCCCAGATCAGTATTTGAAATAAGGAATCAAAATAATTTTAAATAGAAATTCTATTTCATCTGTCTAGTGGAAAAATAATCAATGAAAGGATTGACTAATACTTTCACTACCTTGGAAACCATTTGATCAAATATTTTACAGTGATACATTAAAAGTATTATGTACATAACACAATTACAGATCTTCATCAAAAATATATAGAGAAAAAAAGAAAATTATATAAAACTTATAGCCCACCATCAAGTAATAACAGGAACACACATCAAAATATATAAGATAAGACTTAAACTTCTATATTTTTATTCAAATTTTAATTAATCTTGTGTACACTTACCAGTTTTCCTGTTATAAAGATTTGAAGTCTTAGCATTATTTTTTAAATCATTTTGTGTAATACTCCAGCTATATCATTAACAATGAAATTCTATTTTCATAAGGCAAAATTCCTACTTAAGATTTTCTAGATTTCTTATGCATGTTCTATACTTGGGTGTATTTTTTTGCAGTACATTATGTACTGAATACTCAAATACAATACAGTTAATAACATATACATTCTAGAATTATTTAACAGTATGCTAATTCTAAATTTTAAAGTTCAATGTAATAAATACGGTGTTATCTATATACCTATTGCAGAGGGCATCTTTCAAAATTGTAATCCACATTGTTAAGAACTTATAATGCTGTTTCAATACAAAATATTAAGTTTTCACCAATATTAAAGTAATCAATCAGCAAAAATTCACAACTATATTAACAATGCAATAACAAAAATTTTAACGCCATTTTTTACTCCATTATCTAATTGAACAAACAAATTTTAAAAAAAATTTATTATTTATATAGGATTTAGAATTAAATTTTTAAAAAACGAATAAGAGTTAATTATATAAGAAATTTCCATTTGAATATTAAATGAATAAAGAACATTTATGCATTATAATTTTAAGAAAAACTTACATGCACTGTTCATAATTAAAATGTGAACATTGTCAAAAATTAAAAATTTAATTATCATGCAGAAAAACCGGTAGTTTCACCTTACGCAACAGTTCTGTACACAAAGTGACTCAATATTGAAGTGCCTCAGTCTCTATTTTGACGAAAATAAATAAACATTGGAATTCTTCAATTACCGATTACGATTCTTATTCATATAAAACTGCGCAAAAACATTCTTAAGAAAATAGCAAAAGACGCCCAAGAAGCCCCTTTGCACTTTATTTTCCCTATCGAATCTGAGTTTTTCCCTAAATGTTTTTTTCTTATGTGCAAAAGGCTGTAGCTGGAAGCATCACAGCATTTTTCTCCCGTATGTGGCTGAACGATTACTTCTCTTTGTGTGCTGTAATACTTTCGTTGATTTTTATTTTTATTTGCAGCAAATATAACCAAAAAATTAAATGTTTATTAATTAACACAAATTAAAAACATCGCCTGTAGTGACTCAATCCTGTTTACTTTAATTCAACTTTCATTTTTAATAATAAAATTATGTATAATATCGATTTTCCCCAAAAGCTTTGAAAAAATCGAAGAGCCAAAACATCTGCCTTGATTAAGATTCGAATTTGGGTTATGACGGCCACAATACAATGCGGCAACTGGTCGGAATATGAATATCCGGTACTGATACTATACTGATGTGGTACTATTTCTGTGGCTGGCTGATTAATGTTAGTAGGCTATTAAAATAAATTGCATAAAAATAAAAATTTAAAAGTTATAGCTAAAAATAAAAGAAAACAAATAAATTAAATTTTTTGAAGAAAAAAAAAGGAAAAAAAAAGTTTAATTAAATTTTAAAATTAGGTACTTATCACGGTAGATATGATAAGTACCTAATTTAGATAATATCAATTAGGTACTTATCATGGTGGTTATAAAAAATTCCTTAAATAGAAAACGCACTTTCACTCAGCCGTTAATCTTTTTTTCTTTTCTTTTTTTTTTTTTTTTTCATTATTATTTTTTCAGATTTTTTTGCTGTAAAACTTGAACTGAGACCTTTTCAATCGTTAGGATGTCACTCTGACCATTGAGTAGGATCGACTGCTAGTAAATTATATACATAAATATGTACATATTTACATACATATAGAATGTAAAATTACATTCAAATTCTGGCTCCCAGATAAGTAAATGAATTGTAAATAAGATAAATGGTTCTTATTTTGTATAGCAACCTGGTTGTCTCTTGACGGAAGCGAAACATTTGAAAGAAACGTCATATACACTCGGAATAATGCAACTTACTAACAGCAATGCAATGTAAATAAAGTTTTTGTATAAGGTCAAAACAAAGGTAGTATTGTTCCTTTTTTATTTTTAAAATAATTCATTTAAATTAAAAAAGGGGGAATAATAATTAAATTTTTGTGTTCGGTTAGAATATTTATGTATATAATTAATAGATGGCGCTACCAGAGAACATATGAAAAGGACGGTTTTTTTCAAAGTAATTAAGTGCAAAGGTGGTGGAATAATCCCCAACTCTTACTCTAGAATCTTAAAAGATAATCTGCCTTCAAAGATTACAATAGTTGCCTTAAATATATTGGGCATTTACAAATATCTACACAGGGTAAACATATCGCCACTGTTATATGAATGAAACCTAGAACTTTCCTCGGTTAGATCTTATTTTGGCAGGCTAAGTCACTTGTGGTGTCTCAATCTTGACATCTAGTACATAAGTCTTCAATCTATTATTTTCTGCACTGCAAGCTAAAAAACAACTTAACTTGTTATAATGAATTTCGTCATTCATTTCATTTGTTCACTTTGGTTATACAACTGGATGTCTGAATTTGTATAAACTGCGATAGCGACTTTAAAATATGAAGAATGTCGATGACTATTTTCAGGGGTTTTGTTAAATGTTTGATTGTTTAGCCGTTTCGCTTGCGGTTGGATGTTACTTTTGCTGGTTAGGCTTTTCGAATATATATATATTCTAGTCTGTTTTATACAGCAGTTAGTTATTCATATTGTATGAAAATGTCTGAAGATTTGATTCGCGATTATTCTTATTGTGCGATACATTGGATAAGAACGGTTGCAGCTTGCCTCCGGGCTAGTATGCTTATCCCGATATAAAGATCGATGCAGATATGGGGAACGGATCTCTTCAGTTCCCATTGGAAGTGCCCACAATTTCCTCTCAACTTCAATATGAGAAGATGACTTCTCAACAAATTTGCCATGAGTTAACTATTTTTGAAATGCGAAGAAAGAATATTCAGACTTCCATTCATCAGATTTCATAACCTCCTGATGTTGATAAAACTATATTCTTCTTACTGATTATTATCTAGCCTTGCAGAATGCTCACAAATATATACAATAAAAAGAATTCTTTTGGATTCTTGCCATTGAAATTTGGGCTACTAATAATTAATTATAAATCTAAACAAAATTTGAAAATATATTCTAGCCACTTAAATGCTAATTCTAATAAACTTAATTTCAATAAGATTAACTCTAACTCTGATAATGAAGGTTTTATCCATCCACCAGCCAAACTTTAAACTTTCTTAAACTTTAATCCAATAAATGTAAATAACAAATTTAAAAGCTCATTTGGGATGAAGGTAAAGTTGATGTTACCCCTGAACTCTTTCAGATTTCCTGCAATTATAGCTTGTCCTATGTCGAATCTGAAACTCTAAAGAAATTTCATAAGTTCATTTAAAAATCTGTGCGAATTTTATTTGCATGCGAATATTTAAATATTCTCTACTGATGCGGAGAACCATATGGCCATCACCAAATACTAAAGAAAACAATATCGAATTCTTCGTTATCAATCCAAAATTTAACAGATCTATTAAGATTGCCATTTAAGGTCTTCCTCATAACACCTCCACTGATGAAATTACACAAGTCCTGGTGCTTAAAGGTTGTAATAACGTTAAGGTAACCCAACTTACCTATTAAAAAAAAAACTAAGCAGCCCCTTGCTCTTCCTCGATGTGAAATTAGCAACGATATTTATGAGCTAACTAAACTTTTATTCCTCAATATCAAAACAGATAAATTTAATGAGCGACACATAGCTACCAATGTTTTCGATGCATTTTTTTTTCTCTTATTATTATCATTACTGGTTCAAAGAATTATAATTTCAAACCTAGATGTCTGAAATACGGCGAGGAGCACTATCTCAAGGAATGTCCTAAACATCCTGTCACAGAAAAAAATTAATTAACACACCATGGAGCCATGTTTCATCCATTGTCACATATCGATCATAATTCTGGTTTATTACGATTGAACAGCTCCAAACACTGCTTAGATTCATCAATTCGTTGTTGTTTTGGGTCGATTGTGAGCTCGCGCGGCACCCACTTTAAACAGAGCTTTCGCATATCCAAATATTCATTCACGATATGTCCAACACGTTCCTTTGATATCTTTAGAGTCTCAGCTATCTTAACCAACTTCACTTTGCGGTTATCAGAAATTATTTTGTGGACTTTTTTGATGTTTTCGTCGATAACAGCCTCTTTGGGGCGTCCACCGTCCTCGGTGCTCATTTCGCCTCGTTTAAATTTAGCAAACCACTTTTCTACGATTGATTTTCCTGGTGCAAAGTCCGAATAATTTTATCGAGCCAAGCCTTGGCTTCAATAGTATTTTTTTTCGTCAAAAAGGAATGCTTTATTAACATACGAAATTCCTCTTTTTCCATTTTTTCAAACTAACAAAACTTGCTTCATTAAAAATGCTATAACTCCCATACTAATAGTGCAACAGCTGTCAAATTTATACACGTGTCTTTTGAAGGTTAGGGCTAACTAAAAATCATATGGATTTAATACTAGTAGCGCCATGTATGTGCCAGCCTACGAACATGTCAGCCCACCTGTTAATTATCTCGCTCATATAGAATCAATGACTAAATATATGCAATATCATCCTTATTGTATAATAACGGCAGTCAGATAATAATCTTTAAAAAAATCATACATATATAATCACTATTCTACATAGAGTAATATCGTTACAAAGATTATTAGATAAAAAATATAGATTGTAACATTATCTAATAAAATAGATATGATAATATTATCTTACAGTATTATTAGATAAAAAGTATTGTGTTAATCTTAGCATGTGTTTCTTTCGTGTGGACTGTATATAGATTAAAAATGAAGTACCACATTGCGGTATAAAATATACATTATTAGCTAATGATTGCATTAATTGTATGTTACTAATTATTCAGTCTACTTTTATTTATTGTGCTATTGATAAATTACTCTTCTACTTTTCAATTACAGATATATAATTGGAAAGATTTATAAGCTGCTGATATTATATATATTTTAAAGGGATAAGATTTAATGTGATTAGAGAAAATTATTTATATAATACGTAATATTTTTCGTAACAAACTACTTTGAAAAAAAAAATAGCAACTTCATCAATTGGAAAATTCCAAAAGTTCTCCATATTATAACTGGATCAAAATTAAATTCATCTATTTTCAGAATTTTTTCTTTCAATTTGTCTAACAGCACAATTTAGGAAAACAATAAAAAAAAAAAAATTATGTAATTAAGTAAATTATTAATAGTATTTTTTCAAAAAATCGTTAATGTTAAAAGTATTCGTTTAGCACTATCTTGAAGAAATTGCAGTGATTTTCAAAATCGCTGAAAGCTATACTTTTTGTCTTAATTTTTTTAAATTTATTTTGAAATCTTAAAAATAATGTATTTTTTGCATAATTTAAATCACTGTCATCTACTTGTAGGCTATAGTAGACATGCCTTCAATTCATCCAACTCATTGATCTAAAAAAAATTTTTATATAAAAAAGTCATAACTACAGAAAATATGGTATCGAAATGCATTGTTAAAATTTATGGTATTATATTATTGCAAACAGCTATTAGTGAAAAAAATATAAGTTTTTAAATTTTAGTTATTGTTACAAAAAACGTATTTTGAGATAAATCATAAAACAAATTTAAAATTATAAATAAAGGAGTATTTTGATAAATGTTTTCATTTTAAATTAACTTGCATTCTCATATCTTAACGTAAATATTTGCTTATTTTATATAAAATAGACATGCCTTTTCTATTCTTATTCTAATACTCTTCCAATTTCAACCAAAACTGCTTTTTTTTTTTTAAAGATACTATGTATATGTATAGTGTTGGATTTTTGGAAACTATTCTTGAATCAAAAAGTTTGTCAAATCCCTTGTTTTGTACCACTAATGGACAGACAAAAAGTAAGAGAACAACATAACGTTTATGAACAAGATTTTATTCTTGATTCATGCACACAACATCACAAGGTAAGAAGAGAGCAGCAAGCATTCCAATATATTTCAGAACAAACACATTATAATTGTACAAGTATTTCATTTGCTGAAAAATAGCTGCTCGTACAGATGGTAAGGCTCTGGAACCCACTTATGTACTGTTTTTGTTTTAATTTTTTTTTTTTACATTGTATATATACATATATAATAATGCTTTCATGCAACTAAGAAGGCTAGAATTTGCGCAGCACATATCACGGAGATTACAATGAAAAACGACATTAGGTATTGAATTGATTGGCTGTGCTAAGCAGTGTAATGAGTGCTGCACCGAAACTGCTCGAGTGTCATCATGTATAGCAGAATCACATCTTTTTTTAAAAGATTATTTTTTTTAGTAGCCCATAAAACCAATCCTATTAAAATGGGCAATGTACTAAATCCAGTTATAAAAAATGTGTCAAAAGAATCATTGTAAACATGTTATACAATTTTTTTTACTATTTTTCGTTTACCATCAAAAGCAATAAATTGTATTGAAAATATTATAAAGACATTTTTTTTTAAATTGCTTATAAATCTTTATACGCTTTTTGAAACAGGTATGAAACAGTCAGGGTCATCAAAAACATATTCAAAATTGCATCAAATCCATGAAACAACAGGAAAGCACTACTTCGTTTGAATAAGTTCAGTAGTGAGTACATAACGCTGCGTTACACATTATCGATAGCACGTTCAGAACTATTTGTTTATGCAAAAGCCCAAATAAAATGAAAAACACATCCATTAGAATCACATTATTTACATAGTTTAAAAATTCATACTTTATCCATGAAAAGTTCACTTGAAGTACAACAAAAAAAAAAAAAAAAAACAGGAAAAATAAAGGGGAAAAAAATCATATAGTGTGCGGGAGTTCAGTTAAATGGATATACATACTCTGCCACTGCAATCACATATGCAGTGGAAAATAATAAAATACACACAATAATAAAAGCAATATTCTTTTTTTTTACAACAAGTGAAATTAAAAATGGATGATGTGACATAAAATAAAATGAACTAATCCACATGACAGGACACAAAAGAGAGAAAACATTTGCCAGCATTTCTATAACAATGAAACAAAAAAAAAAATGATTGAAGCACAGATGATCGAGTAAGTTTATATGATGAAAAGGGGCATTTCTTAAATACAAATATGCCATCAAGCGAGCTAACAAAACCAACAACAAAAAATACTTCAAAAATAGTATGGAATGATCTGTAAACACATAACAAGGAATGAATAATCTCAAGAATTCTTTGTTCAAATAGAACCAGAGAGCTAAATTCGCAAAACAAATGCTGATGAGGATGACTTTTTACATCATTAATCAGAAAAATTCTAATACTATTTCAGATCTTATCTTCTTTAATATATTTCAAGATGACAATAGAACTTTTTTATTTATATTTATATATATATATATCCAAAGCAAATGGACATAGAATGAAAATTACATTTTGCTTAGGTAGCCAACACAGTTCAGGGACAAGCATGTTTACACATCGAACCACTTAAAAATTTATACTAATTCTTTAATTCAGTGACACCAGATATCGTTGTAACTTTGATGAAAGTAGAAATTTGTTGAAAATCTATATTTAAAAAAAAAAAAAAAGATCGTATACATACAATACTAGAAAGAGACACAAACAGCTGAATAAATCAGTCTTTGGAACAAAAAAAAAGTATTTAAATGAGATTTTTTCTTCTTATTTTGGTATGACAAAAGCAGCTGAATGTTTAAGAGTTTTTGTACCGACTGTCAAACAACAATTATGAAAGTCATGATTTCCATTTAAATTATGTTAGCATTCAGTGTAATGCTAACTTGAATTAGAGAATCATCTTCTTTGGTCATTCTACACTAAACTATCCTTGGCAATGCTAGACTTTGACCCTTTAGGAGATTTGTTTTTCTTGTCATCAGCTGTGCCATCATTAGCTTTGGCATCCTTAGCACTGAAATGGGTAAATCAAAATGTAAATAGAGATATTCACCACATAAATAATAATAGCACAACATCCTATTTAAATAAGTAAGAAGACCGGTACCAAAAAGTTAATATTCTAAATGTGTGTTAGGTACTACTTTTCTTTTTCTAAAATACAGCAAAACCTTGATTTTATTTCTAATTTTCCTTCTAATTAAGATAATTCTATAGCAGATTTGTTTAGTAAAAATAATTAATATTTTTTCTCTTAGAAATTTAAAAATTAATAAGGACTTTATAAATTACACATAACTTATGACAAAAAAAAAAGAAAAAAAGAAGAATTATTATTTTAAACTTGCAGATTTCTTATTATATTAA
Source organism: Caerostris darwini (assembly GCA_021605075.1). Lineage (NCBI taxonomy): Eukaryota > Metazoa > Arthropoda > Arachnida > Araneae > Araneidae > Caerostris > Caerostris darwini. The sequence goes on from BPLQ01010387.1 coordinate 1,043,722, forward strand.
TTAGTATATAAATATTTTAAATATACCAGATTTTTTTAATTAAAAAGTGTTGATTTAAATTCAGGATCACAAGTATTGCAAGAAATGATAAAATATTTTCAATTATTACCCTTTCTTTTTAAATCAAATGTAAACATTTTTCTTTTAATTACATACAAAATATCTGAAATTTGATTAAATATATTTCATGACAATCCATAATTTAAATTAATCTGATATGTTTAATAATTTTAATATTTATTTCTTAATTTGCTCATTTATTTCAATAAATTAATAATTATTGCTAAAAATGAATATGCTGCATTCTATTTTAGTTGCAAATTACAAAAGTATTCATCAAGGTTTTACCATGCTGTATGACAGATCTATACATCTAAAAGAACATCATAGAAATTACTTAATACACAATAATAAGAAATTAGATGCAGTGCAGATGTTAATCAAAGCAACAAGATTTGTATTAGGCAAATCAATATTAGTAGCACAGTTAAAAGTTCAGATAAACATAAATGAGTGAGATATAAAACAGCTGTGAATAAACTAAAACAATTTCTGAAGAACTTCATAAGAATAAAATAAATAATAATAACTATACAGTGTTCTGTCTTAAAATTCAAAACAAAAAAATAAATAAACCTTTTACTTTAGTTTCTATAAAAACCAAACATTTCAAAAATAGGTTTTCATTCATTATATGTTTGTAAAAACTTCAAAACTTTACAATAATCATGCATTTCTTGATTACTTATTTGCTGCAAACAATAAAATTCCCAACACTGTTATAAATACTATAAACATACCAAATGAAAACAAGACCCATGAAAGACAAAAAAAATATCCACCACAATGGAATAAAGACACTGCTAGTTCTTCAAAAACAGGTAAAATCATACGAGAGAGAGAGAGAAAAAGAAAGAAAAAAAAAAAGTGCATTCAAGCTCAGAATGTTTTATTTAAATGCAATGAGTGAAATCATATTTATTATATATAATATGATGATTTAAAATAAGTGATTGATACATTTATATATTATTTTTAGAATTCAATGAACTCTCAAAGAGAAATTATAAAACAATTGAACTGAAAGAAATAAAGGAACACAAACAAGATGGCAGGCAACATCCAACAGAATGTGTGACAGGATTTGAGAACATACACAAGCCAGAACACAATTGTTTCACTTTCAGTAGTGGGGCACAAAGGACAGTAAGAGCAAATTATTAAAGATATTTTGAAAAAGTATGTCACATAAATATTTTATATTAATTAAATCTAAAAATAAATTAATATAAATACATTTAATTTAACTAAAATTAAAAAAAAACTTCAATAAGGTACATTACTTATCAATACTATTTTTAACTATTTAATTAAGTATAATAAAGATCATGTTTGCTATATAAATGAAATCCCAAAAGCTTGTTGATTTTTGAGGTTAATGATACAGTTAACATTTGATCAAAATACAAAAGTTGAAAAAAATATTTGTATTCTGAAATTAAAAAAAACACACACATTAATTATTGAATTTAAAATTTCAAAACAATTAGGCTTTTTTTTTAATATTTCAAAAAGAGAGACTACTACAGTACTAAAACTAATTTAACCGCATCAATCAAAAAGATGAATTTCTATTTTACAATAAGATAGCAGGGATGTCCAACCCAAGGATTGCATGTGGCCCAAGAAACAAAATGAAAGAAATGTGAATAACCTACTCCAATAATTCATTTTAGCGTTGCATATTTACTGACATGTTCAAAAGCAGCCATTTTATAAATGGCAAATAAAAGTAAAGCTTGCAGTTTTATATTTTATTCTATGATGATGACAGATGAAAATTCCAATGTGGTTATATTTGATGTTTTTTATTAGAAGTATTAATAAAAAATACAATTTAACTGAAGAAATGGCTTCTTCTGTACCATAAACCACCCAATAAGCATCAAGAAATAAAACAAAACAGTGAAAAAAAAATGCTATAGCTATTTTCTTTGTCTCTTGCCAACATATTCGGTGTAGTGAAGAATAGTGCCTCAGCTATGATAGGTAAAATACAGCGACTTAAATTAATAGAAAACATCATTAATTATTATTAATAGAATATATTAATAAATGCCACTGCTGACAAAAATTTTTGTTTTGATAAAGTACCATTGCATAATAACCAAGAAAATTTAGGCCGAATGCTCCAAAAGTGGATTATGTTGTGTTTTTTTTTTTTTTTTTTTTTTTTTTCAAGTCATTTTCAAGATGAATCATTGCAATTTTCACGAATTTTTCAAAAACTTTGGATGCTGAGTATGATGATATCGTATATTCTACAGAAATAAAGAAGCCCAAATGTTATAAAGATTTTATAATATAATTAATATCAAATCGTTTATGACATCAAAAACAAAATCTGTGTCCTGACTTGACAATATCAATTGGCTGGTAGATTTTACAGTTCATTTAGATTACTTAAACACGCATCTACAAGGTAAAAACGAATTTATAAGTAAGTTTTCAAACCATAAATGCGTTCCAGATAAAAACAATTTTTTTTTTATTTTAACATTTTGGCCAAGTATAATCCTAAAAATAGGATAAAATACACGGCCTTTCTTTTCACTTTGATACAAGAATTTGAAAGTCAATTTCAGGATTTTCAGACAAATAATCAAAGTGTTTGTATTTTTGTGGCTTCATTTACAGTAGATATAGATATGCTGCCACCAAATTTTATCATGTCTCTTTGTTACTTTATCTGCCCAGAGAGAAATATTCCTAGCTATTATTATTCATGCTATCACTGTTTGGAAGAACATACATATTTGAACAATTATTTTCAAGTACGAAGCACACTAAGTGTAAAATTAGAACCAAAATATCAGATGAACTGTCTGAGAATTGCAACCACTCCAATCGAACCAGATATTGATGCATTAATTTCTAAAATTTGATTAATTAATTAAATTAAATTAAAATTAAAATATTATATTATTTTTATGTTTATATTATGTCATTATATATTCGATTTCTATATATTATTATGTCATTATAAATTTTATACTTTGCATATAAAAATTATAATGGCATTTTATATGCAAAATATAAAACAATGACAAAATAATTCCAAGTTGCTGTTAATAAAGAAATCATAAATTAATATAGATAAATTACTTAAAAATGTTAACTATATATACATTCCCTCAGCTAACATTAGCATTATGTCCATTTTTTTTTTTACCTAAAACAGCTCATCTTCTATGTGCCTCAGATAAGCTAAAAGGTTGGACACCCCTGGTTTAGAATTTTAACTAATTTATGCTGATAATTTTGTTTTTATATAGCCTAATTTTATAGTGACTAGGTTATCTAACATAATTTTAATATTTTTAGTGCTTTAACTAATCTAACAACTATTGCAACTGAGGATCAGGTTTAGTGTTTTTTTTCTTCTTTTATGTGACATATTTTCAAAATGAATCACCAGTGAAAAATGGGAAAGAAAGTGCATTCGAGATGGATGCAGACAAGAGAAGGGTATAAAGCTATCGAGCATAGATTGTTCCCGAGCTCACCCTGCAGATAGAATCATTGGTGTATCTTCATTAGCCACTTCCCCTTCGTTATCTTTTTCAGTCTCTTCATTCACCTTCAAAGGCTCCTTCTCTTTGCTAAAGGGCAGAGAAATATTACTCAAATCTATGATCACCCCAATAAACACATTGCTGTGGTCCAACCTAGGTAGAAAATCTCCCGAGGCAGATGAATTAGCATGCATACCATACATGCTTTGTGTGTTCATTAGCAGTGATGCATTTATTTATGTAGTGCTATTAAGTGACTTTATTTCAAACAACATGCTGCTGCTGTTATATATATAAAAAAAAAGGTGTATGTGTTTTTCAAGAAGTTAATCATTTAAATAAAGGGTCATTGAAACAATGAGAACAGATTAATTATAGAAATCTTTTGTAAACAGGTCAATATACTTTTTAAGTTCATGCAGTAAAATTTTAGGACTATCATGGTTCAATAATTGCTTTTTATGCAGCCTAATAAGTTCGAATCGTATCGTGATATACTTCCTAAAGAAGTAATCATTACATTGATGTTGTTATCTTCTTGCAATTGGTGTGAGACTATAAATGTATAATTCCACACAATGCTCATCATATAAAGCTATGCAATATTTTTTTAATCCAATAAAAAAATCATCAGAGGAAGTTGAAGACACCAGAGAATAAGCCCATACTTTGCAATCTAGGTGATGAACTACACAGATTGGATAATTGGCCATAAAATTCATTCTTCCCAAATGAGTATGGAGACTGGTACAAATTGAAACAAAAAAATTGAACCAGGTTCAAAGTTCTTGGCTAAATACTCTCTTACCAAAAGTACTGCTAACATGATTGTACAGCAATCCACTGAAGATTTGATTTACAGGTAAGTAAAGAAAAAATTCAGTGACATGCAATTAACATTAAATCAAAACAAAACCAAAATTTTTTTTTAATAAACAATCATAAGGAAATCAATTTTTGAGCTATAAGATTTTGCAATTCAGGTATTTTTTCAATGACCCTGTATTTTAATCTTGTTGCAATAAACGATATCCATAGGCATTCTTATATGTAACCTATCAAATTTATTTTATTTTAAAGCAATTTTATGTATTTTAAGTTAAAGAAACATTATTTTACAAACTTTTAAATTACTATTTTTCTTAAAACATATAACTTAAAGAATGTAGTCAAATATATATTCTGCAAAACAAAAACATTGTATACTTGTATACAAATAGTCAAAAGTACATCCTTAATTTAAGTGAACTATTGTGAATATGTTAGAATTTAAGTATAATAAGAAAAGATATTAATGTGTGAATTTTTTCAAATGTAATCATTGACTGCACTTATTTATCAATAAATTGTTTACATTCATTTACATAAATTAATGACATGCTGAAAACAATGACTTTTACTGAACAATTTGTATAAATATATATACTTACTCGAATGCAGGATTATCTACTTCTGTTCTAGTCTTCTTTTCAAAATTATCTCCTTTCCTAGAAATAAAAAATACGAACAAAATTAGCAAATGTCTCCATAATAAAAGTTATTGATGTATATCAATAATTTTTTAATTTTATTTAAGCTTAACCATTCAAAGCACAGATAATAAGCATGAAAAATTCATTTTTCAATACAAAAAGCTATTATGCAGCAACTTACATTATAGACACTAAGCTGATGAAAAACTGAAATACAATGCGTGAATTTCATGAAATACAATGCTTTCTAAAGAAATTCACAAATATGGAAATGCTGTTGTAAACAAAAATATGTTCAAAAATAGATACTCAAATTTTGTTTAAAAAAATCAATTTTTATTAATATCATTTACTCTTCTGAAATTTAAATTATGTATAATATTGAATATATACAATGAACTGCACTGTATTAATCCATAATCAAGAATGAGAAATTGAAGTTAGTTTTCACATGTAAGCTAGCTGTTAGACCAAATAAAATAAAGCCACAAAAAATTTTTAATACATATATTGCTTTCTATCATGCAAGTAAATTAAAATTTTTATTAGAAAGGCTATGAATATAAATATTTTAACATTAAATAACTGAAATTATTGTTAGAATTATTTCATTATTTATTAATTAAATTACATGCCTGAAATCATAGATATAGCTTAATTATTGGAATAATAATTACTTGAATTATTGAACTAATGTGGGCAGTTTTCATATTAATGATTAGTTTTTTGACTAGGCATATGCTTTAAGATAAAATTTCTCCATGTGCTTTCTTTTATTTACAATACAAAAATATTAGTCCAAATGTATGACATATTTGCCAAATTAAAAAATGGAATTTATTAATTTAAAGTTATACTAAAAAAAAGTAAATTTAAATGAAGAATATTGCAATATTAAAACATTTTAAGATCTATTAAAAATCTGCCTATAATCTAAAATGTTTAAAATAGCTGAAGTAGAAATTAACTCAGCATATGGTTGATGATTAAAAATCAATCCTGAAATTAATGATTTTAATTACATTTTACATTAATCAATCTTGAAAAACAACACCTATATGAATCAATCATCAATAACAATGACTAGAAATTCATTTTAAAAAGCCACACAAGAGCTTTATGCCTCAAAGTTAAATCCCATGCAGAAAGCGAATCAGAATTTAGAAATTCATGCACAGCGAATATCATGCTGCTGTAGAGACTGACAGATAACAGAGCGCCCTATATAACCAGGTATTTATGAAAGCTGTCACAGTGTGAGCTTACTCAGTAACAGCAACACTGTTTACATCAATTTTAACATTTCCATTGTTTGTGTTACCATCATTCCCTCTGGAAAATAATATATGTTAAAAATAAAAGTTACAGACATCTTAAAATGAAAATTCACAATTCAATTAATGTAATGGGTATATTCATGTGCCCATTACATTTTTAAATTAATATAATGGATACATGCTTAAGACATATACTGTCTTCTAACTGAGAGAACATTTTTTTTTTTTAAATATTGATATAAATTTAAATAGTAATGCAATTTTAATCTAATCAAACATTTTCCTCTATAAAACAGAGATTTTATATTCTTAGTTTTTTTCCATACATAATCACTTATTAATTAACATATTTTCTGTCTATAATCTGCAAATTATACATCTTAGAATGTCTTGCAGTGTATAATACACTGCTATATATAATCTGAAGACTTCTTTCTCGAAGTTTCAATAAAAATTAATTCCAAAGAATTGCTACTTAAAAGTGCTTTTCCTCCAATATACTGAACTTCACCATGAAAGAAATAAACATAAGTTTTTGATAATTGAAAGGTAACGATGCATTTAAGAAATGATGCAAGACACAATGATTGTCATATACTAATACGTATTTAAAGGAATTAATTCACAATAAAAACAATTAAGTTAAAAATACTTCCCAGGAAGTCAAATCAAAAACTAAATATATTGATTTAAGTAATTTATTTCTATAACAAATATCAAAACAATGAATTCAAAAAAATTTACATTTTTTAAAACAAATTGATTGAAATTTTTCATTATTTTCCTTATATAATTGAAAAGGTTCTGGTATGAAGTTATTGTTTACTTTAATTATTCTTCAGATATCAACAAAAAGAATTTTTAAAAAAATTTCTTTTTTATTCTTTTGTTTTGTTGACATTCTTTTTTTTATTATTTTGTTTTTTGTAACATGTATGTTACATGTTACAAAAAACAAGTGATAGACATCATATGTTGTTGTACATTATATGAAAATAATTAACAACCGCAAATTATAGACAGAAAATCAGAGTAATAAATAAATTATCAAAAAGTGAAAACTGTTTTTCTTCAAATAACTGATAGCATGACATTATTAATGATGTCAAACACAATCATTAGTGATGGTCATCACTAATTCAATCTTTTCTATTAATATTAATAATAAAAATTTACATAAGCATATAAGTAAAACACATAACATTTATAGCTACATTTTTATTCACTCAGATATTAAATAACTAATTGACAATTAAATATGTTTAAATCAATTGATTTTTAAATTAAAATGTCAATTACAATTTTTCACTCGACATTCAAAAATATTCCTTTTTGCTGATTTCTTGAAATATGTTAACTATTTCCGAGTTAAATTTTAACAAAAAAAATTCTTAGTATAAATACAGTATTTATGGTCAAACATTTAAAATACATGTAAGTTCCAAAATTCCAGTATTCAATTTATAGTAATTCTGAAAAATTATTTTGTATTAATACATACAAGCACATGAAACGTAGAAAAAGTTAAATTTAATTAACTTGCGTTTGGTTTGCCTTCTTCTGTGCTATAGATTCTTGTAAGTAAATGGAAATACATATCAATAATGTTTGAAGTTCAAATATATTTGCAAAGATACCATTCATAAAAAAAATTTTTATATGAAGTTTATATTAAAAAATATGTTTACTGAATACACAAATATATATTAACTGACACAAGTGCATGAATATATATATCTATTGGTTTTAGACTATAACAACTATTACTTAAAACAATAAAGTAGTAAATATTCTTTAAATAATATAATTTTATAAATAATATCCATATTAATGTATTAGCTTATGTATAAGATTATAATATATGTTACACATAGAAATACATTGATATTGGTTTGGTCTGTGTAGGAGAGCATTGCACATACTACTACATTTATTTACCTTTATATATATTAATAAAATATGTTAAAAATTACAGAAACATAGCTTACCCTCCTTTACCATCTTCAAGAGCAGCTTCCTTTGCTTTCTCATTAACAATGGGTTTTGCACAAACACGACTTCGTAAGAAGAAAACTAGGCCCCAGTGGTATCGGACGTAACAAGTTATATCAACAATAATAAGGATGACGAGTACAATGGCAACAATGATGGCAAGAATTGCACCAGTGGACAATGAGCTAGGCACAGTACCCTGGTATTCATTGCTTTGTTGTTCATGTTCAGAGCCTAGTGGCAGTTAAAATAATTTTTTTTAATTAAGCATTTCAAATCAAAATTGAATAACAATATAATAAGAACGAAATATGATACTTAAATCATAGAAAATCACATCCACGGCATTCTGGTTTTGTCAGAAGAGATGAAAAGATTTCACTACTTCTTTTAAATGCTAATAAATAATCTTATATTTCAACTAAATAATATAATACAATTTAAAAAGGAGGTCCTATACCATAATTTAAGTAAAATAATTGATAACCCATTATTATAAAGATTATAAAAAATAAAAATAAAAAATATTATTCTACAGATATTTATAGATTAATTTATATAAATATAGCTCCATCAATACAATTTTTTTTTTTTTAAACTAGAAATGTTTTTCCTTCATATAAAACAGAATATATACCAATAATTATTTTTGTCTAATAAAATTTCTCTTGTAACAATTTTATAGAATAAATTATACTGTAATATTATCTAAGCAAGCATTATTTTTCATTTATGTACACAAAATGTTTTTTTTTCACTGTATATTTTGATGTTTAAAACTTTTGTAGTATAATTTTTAAATCTGGTATAAAAAATTAACTAATTACATGGTATAATACAGTATAATTGGGTAAAGAAATTTTTAACCTATTTTATAAATTTTTGGATTTGTAAATTGAACTGATAGAAATAATAATAATAATAATAAAAAGGTAAATCATTTCCTTACTATTATTGATACTTTCCAATTACTCTATGAAGAGTAATTGGAAAGTAAAGAAGCAAAGTTACCAAGTTTTAATTTAACTAAAGAGAATCAGGACAAACTTAGAATAGATTTAACACTCAATGACTATTAATAATTAACATTAATTATTTTTTAATTATTATTTACATAAATAGGAGCATACTTAAAAAATAAATTGTATAGTATATTTATTAACTTTTAAAACTAAATAAAAGTTAAAAAAATTGACAAAATATTTATAAAAATACTGAATAAAAGTTAAAAATTGACAAAATACTAAATAAAAGTTAAACCAATTGACAAAATATTCATCAGTAAAAATTAATTTCCATAGGTAGGAAAAGCTGACTGCACACTTATTTCTACAAATGAAAATTTTAACAGTATTGGACCTCCCTGAAAGGAAAAAAATAATAAACCAAAATAGAAATCACTTTGAAGAAAAGAAAAGAAGTGTGATGGTGCTTTAGAAAAGAATCATTCAGACATGCACATGCAAGAATAGAAAACAGAACAGAAAATATTAGTAACTAAGAGAGAAAGAAATGCTAAAGCATGCAGCAGGGCAAGAAAGGACAGCAAGGTAGAGTACCAGGCATGTGGATGTGAGAGCGACCTTGTGTACCTTTGCTGGGATCTAGAACAAAGAAAAAGAACACACAAATAGCAAACAGACAATTACATGAAGTAACAGAACAAGTCACCATAAATGACATTCAAATACAAAATCAGTGCATGTTCTAATTAAGAGAGCTCAAATTTATTAATGTTTTACATCAAAATTTGTTATATTTTTGAAATTCATTAAACAGATACAAAGATTTCAAAATTTAATGTTAGGTGAAAAAATAGATGTACATTGCGTATGCATATTTTGGTATTTTAGTGGGGTTCTTCGTTGTTTCCTGTAAGTACGCAGAATTGTAAAGTTTAATATTTTAGCCAAATCGGTAATTATTTTCAGAAATTGAATGGCAATTTTTTATTAAAAAATAATTTTTTTAATTCAAATTTCAATAAATAATTTTAAAAATATTTTTATTCAAAGTGGAATACACAGTACAATAATTGATTCATATGTTTACATTTTATAAAAAGTAGTTTTATGTAATATCAAAATATGTCCATTATTTTTAAATTTATTCACTTTAAAGTAAGGATATAGAATATTCATGTCAATCATTTTTATTTTTCTGCTTAGGATTACCTAATAGTTTTAAACCATTCTTTACAAGGCTTTAAAGTCTAATAATAATTATTTGCCATAATTAAAAAAAGTTTTTTTTTTCTTTTTTAATTTGAAATACAGCACATAATTATAGAACTATTTTTTTCTTTATTCAGAATTACTTTTGGCATTTATTATATATAATAATTATTCAAATTTATCGATACAATAATACATTTTATAAAAATTATAATTAAGTGTAAAAGAAAAACATATATGTTATTAAAAATTTAGTACATGTTAAGTGTTTTAATACAAGAAGGATTAAATTTTTTAAATATTAATTTTTGGTAAATTTTTTTGATTTGTAGTGGAAAAAAATAGAGAAAAACCTCATCACTCACTAATTATGAAGATTATTTAATCAAAAACAATTTGTAATTATTGCATTATATGAAATATATATATTTTCAGAAATATAGAACATAGCACTGAATTAAGTGAAAGTGCAAGTGAAAAAGATTTGCAAGTGTGCAGAGAAGAACAACATAATAAAATTGTGTGATGATAAAAAAGGGTAAGAGAGAAATTCATTTTCAAATTAATTAAAAAATTTTTTAATTAGTACCTGCAGCAGTTTGAAAGACCATTGTAGCATCTTGACTAAATCCAATATTGTTATGAGCACGAACTTCAACTTTATAGTATGTGTTAGCCTTCAACCTTGTCATTTCAAATTCAGGAGAATTTGCCCAGCTTCTCACTTCTTTAACGATACTTTCACCAACTCGCCGCCAATTTCCACTTTTCTTTTCAGCCTAAAAAAAGAAACACAAAAAATCTTTTAATTATTTATTTCCAAACAATAAACAATTTTAAATTTTGCAAATTTGTACATTATTCTTTTTTTTTTTTTAAATGTAATAGATTTCAAATATATTATTCATGCATCAAGTAATTATAACTGATAGCTTTAAATTAGAATTATGGCATTCAAAACTGAAATGTATTCTTGAAATCATATGCGATTTAAAAAACCTTTCTCCTTCCACTTAATTTCTGTAAATCAATTATCTTATAAAACAAATAAAAATAATGTAATCTCATTTTTTCTCAATTTTAAGACATGATATTAAAAAATTAAAAATACTATTTATTTTCCAGCAATTCTACTTTTTTTTTCTAATTTCATAATGAATTGTAGATTAGGGGAAACAAGTTTTTTTCTTTTGTTTTCAATAAAATAATTCAAATTTGCTTTAAAAAATATATAAAAAATTCAAATATGTGACATAAAGAAAACTGATATGTTAAGAACAAATTTGATCATAAATCAAATTTATTTATCAGTAGGCTGTTCAGTAGTTAACTCAGGGTGGCTGTTAACAAAAAGAAATGACACCGAATTTTAAATTGCATAACCCATTTACAGTAAATGATACATTTAATAAAGATATACATCACTTCTCCCTCATATGGTTAGTTTTTCAATGTCCTAAGTTAATAAGAAACATGTTAAAGCACATCACTTATATCATTTTCTTTTTCTCATTACCAATTGCTCTTTTTTTCAGATCTTTCTACACAAAATTCTCTGTTTAAAGGGTAAAAGAAAAGTAAGGAGCCCTTAACAGTTATAAAGAGTTGTTGAAACATTATGGGAAGAAAAAACATAATTCTTCTGAAAGAAAATGAATCATAAAGGGAGAAAACAATATTTACTTCAAAATAGCGCAGCTCAAAGTAATCAATTTTGCGTCCGTTATCCAAAGGAACAGTCCAACGAATTTGAAATCGATCAGGGTAAGTGCTAATGTTGCCACCAGGTGTGATAAATTTAGGAGGTTCAGGAGCTGATTCTGCTGGAGTAACAATCCTTCTTTCCGGACTCCATTCACCACCACCAACATCATTCCAAGCAGCGAATTGGAATTTATAAGCAGTTCTTGGCTTCAAATCTTTAAGGACATATGGTAAACCTGAAAATAAAAATTTGAAAGAATACATTATCCAGTAAAGTTTTAGTTTTAAGTACAAAACTCGTATAAAATAAGCGATGGTTCTAAAAATATTATACCTTCACTCCATTCATCAACAATAGGATCATCATAAGGTTCATTTTCTTCATAATACTTGACCAAATAACGACGGATTGGTAATCCACCATCATCCATTGGCCCACTGAATTCAAATGTCAATGTTGTAGCGGTACTCTTTATATTTCTTATTTCTTGCAATGGGCCAGGTCTACCTGTTTAGGAATAATCAAACATGTTGTTTTGTACAAAACAATTTATTTCCCAATTCTTTTTTTAAACTAAGTTTTAGAAGACAAAAAACTTGAATTTAGTAATAAACAACAAATATTTATGTGACATATTAAATCGTTTGGATTTTAAAATTGCTTACGAGCTTCTTGCAGGTCAATATTAATAAACTGTTCTCCATGAGTATTTTCAGCTTGACACCTGTATACTCCATATATATTTTGAGCATTCCTTGTATCCACTGGTGGATGAACCTAAAGAAGAATAAAATACAGATTAGAAATACAAATTCATAAAATTGTATTTATTTATGAATTTATCTTTAAAAATCTACACTTGTAATATGAAATTCTATGTTATATTCATGTTAAATTGTTTGATGAAAAAATATTTATAAATTATATTCTTACATTCAAATAATGTACATAAAATAATTTTTAGAAACTTTTTAAATACTCAAGATTCTTTTTAAATACATATCTGCCAAAATATAACTGTAAATCCCAATTTTTCATGACTATTACTTAAAATCAAATATTTTATAACTAATTATAATTACAATTAAAAATTACACCTTAAAGCCTTTCAAAATGTTCTTTTCAATGGAACTTCTCAACGTCTTTTTTTTTATGTAATTAAATTTTAATTAATAATTGTTTTAATCTTAATCCTATTATCTTTTATTCTAAGCAGTGTTTTTTTCCATCCAACTTTTAACAATTTAAATATTTTTAAGGTTTCCATTCACACACAGAAGCTTTTAAACTCAGTTTTTGTTTCTCATATATTGCTGAATTTCTTTTGCAATCTGCTTTCTGTGCAGAATAATCTAAATGCATAATCGCACGGCATATCAATTATATTTCAAATAGCCATTGGTTGTTGATATTTTCCAAGATGAGCACAAGCTAAATTATGAATATAGCATGTTTAACTTTGTTCTTAAGTATTTTCCAAATAACTTTTCTATAATAAATACATTTACTTATTATAGCCATCTTGTCGATATTTCATTGAACAACCTTTTGGCTTAAACTTGTCGATATTTCATTGAACAACCTTTTGGCTTAAATACACAGTTGATTCCTCTTGACATGGATTCTACACATTATTGATGGGCTATTTGTAAAATTTATAACTATATTGATGAATAACTCTTTTCCAACAATATGAGACTGCATCTAGATGTTTGATGTACTTTTCTCAAACCAATCTTGTATAATCAGCACCATTACAGGATGCATCATTTAGTTGAGTAGCCACTGTCAGTGGAATGCACCATTAACATAAAGGCATGTACTTGATTCCCATTATGTTTAGATATTCAGACTTTCATGAACATGAATTAAAGAGCCCAAAACATGTAAGGAATACTTTCCTTAATCCATTACATTGCCTTCACCAGCTTGAAGAGTTATAACAAGACATTTAGAATCGCTTCTTTTATGTTGTTTCGTCCAAATTCTCACTCACCACTCTGTATGGTGTAGTTAAAAACGTGATTCACGGACCAAATAACTTGCTTCTAATTATCCACTGACTAATTCTTTTACTTACGAACAAACTGGAGACATTTTGTTAACTGCAGACAAACAACAGCATCTGAACCAGTCTTTGGCTTCTATATCCTATTGTATAGTGCAGTTAGGTTTCATTTGAGACTATCTTTTATTTGATGCACTGAAAAGTGATTATACTGTTCTGAAGTCTTGTACAAGCCGAGACTCTCTGTTCATTTAAGTAATTGCCTGTAAGAGAAAACTATACATAGCATCTTCAGATGCTTTTTCTTTTTTGACTGATAGTCCAGTCTAAACATTTTAACTACTGTTGCTTTTTGAATATTTACCAGTGGTTTCACAAAACCAGTTCATGGCACTCTGCAATCTAACAATTTTCAGTGTGTAAGTCTTTTATGTTGAGAGCTGTTTAATCTTTGCTGTCATTAAATATACCAATTTAAAATTTCAGATATTCAGAAAAAATGAGCAATATTAAGAATACAAATTATACAAACAAATTGTAACTGATGGAATATCAATCAATAAATAATATTTGTAAACTTGTCAATATCATAAATTATAAAAAACACATACAGGTTCTAAAATTATACTAATGTAATATTCATTACATTTACATACCAATAAATTACTATGAGCCGATTTTCCATGGATTGTATATATTTCATCATCTTGCACTTTTCGACCATTAAATGTCCATGTAATAGTTGCATTAGGTATAGCTTCTGCTATGCAGGTTAAATTAACAGGATTCCCATTCCATGTCTTAACAGAGGTACTGGGAGTGGAACTCATTACAGGCGAGACTATAAAGAGATAATTTTCTTAAAATTGTTTTCAATTAATTAAATTAAGTTATTAAATTAAGCAAAAAATTAGTCCAAAGAGTTAAATAAACTTTCAAAAATGATTTTTTCTTTGAAACAAAGATATTTGTACATAATAAGTACTAAAATTCACTTTAATTTCTCAATAACTTTAATTTCACAGAAAAAAGTCACATTTTTTTTTTTTTTTTTTTTTTTTTTGTCTAAGCAAGGAAATTTATATATATATATATATAAAAGATTTTTAAAATATTAAAAATACAGATACTTACATTCAACAGTTAAATGACCAGCTCTTTCTACATGAGCACCTTTATTTTCTCCAGCACAATAATATAAGCCATCATCTGATCGCATTGTTCTTTCAATTGTCAAAGTTATAACAGCTTCATCACCTTCAGTTCTTTTATTTAAACTAATTTTGTCATCCTTCATTAGGAAAAAATAAATATAAAAATTTTTACTGCTTGATTAATGAAAAGCAACACATTAATCTTTTTTTGTTAAGTTCTATATGAAATACTATGAATTCATTTAAAAAAATGCAAACTTCTGATTATTTACAACAGATTTAAAATTGAATGCTTTTGCATTTTTAAATGACATTCCAATGATGTATAGATGACAAAATCATATCAGAGAAATTTGTAGTATATTGCAAAACAGCAATATTAAATTTCAAAATATTTAACCTTTTTAATACAAATTATGAAAAACTTAAAACCTTTAAAAAAAGAAATAATATCCATTTATCTTTAAAAATAATTATAAGGCTATACACAACTGAATAAGACATAATAACTAATATTGCTTTCCAGGATAATTTAAGGAATTGTTCGTTAATTTCTTAAAATTGGAATAGCTTTTCTTCCAATGAGGATTAAAAAATTTAAATAAATCTGAAGTATTGCCATGAATGCTAATGAATGTAATTTTAAACAAATTTTGCTTGCATGGAAGTCACTTTAAACTATAAAAATTCTCTAAAATGTAAGTTCAAATACCTCTTCATCAAAGGGCCGATCTTGCCCTTCTTTTCTGATGCTTAACTCAGGTAAAGGATCTCCAATAGCTCGACACTCAAAAGTAGCAGGCTGATTTTCCACAGATGTGATGTTATTGAACTGCTTTATTTCAGGTTTCACTGAAAACATATATTAATATAAAATTAAAAGTTAAAAATTAAAACATACAGTTAAAAAACATTTTTTTTAACAAATTATTTACTCTTACCTATTACAGACAAATCAAGGCTTCTTTTAGCATCTCCAGCAGGATTTTTAGCCCAGCAAGTGTAACGTCCTCGATTTTCTCGTTTTACACTGTTGATGATAAGACTACCAGTATCAGCATCAACTGCATATCCTTCAATTGTGCTTAGATCTCTTTGATCCTTTAAAGAAAATAACAAATATATAGCCATATATACACCAACCTGGAATATTAAACCTGGCTTTAAAAGTTAAGGTGTTTTGCTTCAGATGATAGTGATAGTAGAATTATTTTTTATTAATATAATTTCTAATCAAATGAGAACATTCTTAGTAGTACAATAATTAAATTTTATTTAGCAATGTTGCTAATGAGAATTTTTTTTTCTTTATAAATAATTCCTTATACATGCTTGAACAAAATTATAATGAGACCATCTTTTATTTAAGTAATTAATCAAAATGTTAAATTCTTTAATATAATATGAATAATTTATGGTATATTTTTTAATTGGAAAACATTTCCATACATAAATTTAATATTAAATAGAGTAGCATATGATTATCATGAAATATATCATTTTAAAACTAAACACCAAAAAGTTGTTTAAAATCACATCTGTAATACATTGTCTTGAAATATTTTTAATGTCATAAATTTATCATATTTTTAAAAATTGATATTTATAAAAATCAATCCATTACTTGATTTGTTTTTAATTATTGTGATTTTGAATTTTCAATAGTAAAAAAAGAGAATAAAAAACTTTTAGGTAAAGCAATACTTGTAACAATGTTAATGCACAATACTAAATAAGACATTTAATACTCACAGGATCAAACCAAGCATAAACAGGTCTTGGGAATCCACTTGCTTGACATCTTAACATAGCTTCATTACCTTCTGTGGCTTCCAATTTATCATCCAATTCAATGATCTCAGGAGGAACTGAAATATAATTTTTTAAATGTAGTATTCTACAAAATCAACAATTTTTTTCCAAAATTAGATTTAAAAATACATAAATATGATTTAAAGTGTAGTCTTTTTAAGTATAAAAAAATCCATTAATAAATATCATGCTGCAAATATTATTTATCATATAATTTTATCAATTTAAAAATAGTTCATAATTATTTATAACAAAATAAATCATAATGAAACAAAATTAAATTACAGTTACAATTATATACCTAATAATTTATTATTATTTTTTTTTAAATATTAAAATCATTACATTTTTTATGTGTAAGCATTCATTATTTTAATTATTTGTAGCAGATCAGATATTTGTAATAATTGTTCTCTGGTTAATGTAACATTCATCAATTTTTATAATAAAACAACAAACTATAATCACTATCAAAATTTATCAGACTTTTTTTTATAATTCTAAATTTACATTTATACCTATATTCCCATTTCTAATTATATGACAGAAAATACATGCAGCAGATAGCTGGTTCAATAAATTATTGTCTGTATAGATTCCAAATCTTGCATTATTCTCTCAGATAATAAATAATGAATGTATGAGTTTTGTACATATTACTTAATTTGCCATTTTATTGGGAAGGTCATATATGAAGGTATGTGCAATATGTACAGTTGTCCCCTTACCCCCCCCCAAATGGGAACCCTTAATAATTTTTGTAGTTATCATTAGATTTTCACATAAGTGATATCATTTTAAATGGCTCAAAGGAAACTAATTAAACGATAGTAATAATGTAGTTGGGTACCAAAATTAACTACAATAAATTAATTTAACTCAAAATGTTTTTCATTCTGGAAACTGAAATTTTTAGTGCAATCGATTTTTGAAGCAATAGATTATTTTTTCTTTTAATACAATTTTAATAAAAAATAATTTAAATACAAAATTTAAGTGACTTTTTAATCTGACTTTTAAGTGAAGTCAGATTAAAATGCAAGAATTTCATAGTTTTGAAATAATATTTGAAATTATAATACATGTATTAATAAGCAACATTTTGAACAGTGAATTGATGAAAACAAATTTAAATGCAAACTAAATATATTTATTATTTTAGTTACAATATCATATTCAGATATTGATTTCATTCAATAGAAAGTAGATAACACTACTTACCATGAACTTCAACAGTAATAACCCTGTCTTGAAATTTTCCAGTTTGTTGAACCATGGCTCTCAAAGCAAATTCACCCTTGTCTTCTTCCGTGGCACCAGTCACTTTGATGCCATCATTTTCAATAATGTACCTGTCAGTAAGCATTTGACCATCCTTTTGCCAGGTAATAGTGGCAGGTGGATTAGCAGATACTCTACATCTAATTTTTCCATCAGTTTGAATTACTAAAGCTTGCTGCATAGGACAGTCTTCCCATGTGATGTCCTCTAAAAAACAATTCCCACAAAAATATATTTATTATTTTGGCTTCATATTTTTAAATGTAATGAAGAATTAACATGCATGCACCGAAAAAAGCATGCATGCACCACCCATTATCACATTTGCTTGCATATAAAAACATTAAAAAAATTATTTTCTTTAAATATATATATATATATATATTGCCTGATTTGCAAAATAATAAATATCTTTAATCTCCCTCTTAATTTGAATGAATTGCATTTTACTGCATGGGATAATATGTAATAAGCTAAAACAAATAGTAAAAGTAGAATTTCATAGATAGAATTTAAATTTATACACATTGAAAACTGTAAGAATTAGACAAACATTTAAAAACCAGATTATTTTACTGCAGTCATAAAAATCTTTTTCTTAACTTGGAAAGAATCTTTTCAAATCTTTCTTTAAAAAAATAATACTGTAGGTCATTGAAAGTTCAATAAAATTTGTAATTTTCATTTAATGTAAACATTTAAATGCATATGTTTAATATAAATAAAATAAATTTTGGGGAAAAAAGGGGACTATGACTTACGATAGAAAACCAACTGTACACCAGTATTTAATCTGTCCATGCTGTCATAAATAGCACTGCAATTATATGCTCCACTATCTTCAGTAGTTGGCTCTCTAAACATAAGTAGTAGTAGGCTTCCAGCCTTGGAAACTTCTATTGGACCTGAAGATCTAAATAAACACAAACATTCAATTTATACAAAAGTAAAATTTTGGGTAATTATTTAAAAATAAATATTCAACAGACAATTATACAACACAATTATATAGCATAAATATTTAGTTTCTTTTAAGTATTAAAAAATAATATAAATTTATAATTAAAATAAAAAATTCTTAGGTTTTAATATAAAACTTTTTTATATTGTTTTAAAATATTTATTTTTAATCTTAAAAAATAAAATTATTTTTTAAATTGTTAATGTATTAGAAGGTATGAAGAAAGGTTTTCTCAATAGGTATATAAAGCAAAAACAACAATTTAAATTATTTTCCAGTCTGTTACAAAGAAATAAATTTACCCTTCAACTAGTTCTCCTTTAGGACCAACCCATTTCATTTCTGTGAAAAGTTCTGGATCTTCTGATTCTCCTTGACATGTTAAGCCAAATCCTTTCCCTGCTGGCTGACTCTGAGTTTGTCCAGATGGATTGATTATTAATTTAGCTCCTTCAACAGCTAATACTAAACAAAGAAAAATATGGAATTAATATATAAATAATATTAAGTATATCAAATATACTACTTAATGATAATTAACTTATAAATTTATTAAGTATATTATTAATATTACTTTACATTTTTATTTCTAAAAAGTTAGAAATCTTTATTAATTATGCATTAATAAAATTCAATTCACAAATTTGAAAGTACTTTAAGATATAATAATAATTCAGATACATATTGTAATGCTATTTTGTTGAACCAACATTATTAGTAATCTCCTCTAATAATGTCACAAAATTAATAAAAAAACTTTTTTCTCTATCATTAAGCAAATCTAATCTTTTTTCTGAGATTCGTTAATACAAAAAAAAATTGTTCTTGAAAATAAATTAAAAATATTAAAGACAATTAGAAATAGCCAAATTACTTTAAAACCTCCCCTCCCCACAACTACATAAGATACTATTGTTTTAAAAGCATGCATATAAAAAACAGTATTATGCTATTAATTTATTATTACTCTTAATTTACTGTTAAAAAATATTTCAAAACTTGTTGAATGAATAAGAAATAATTATAAACAGATAGGGTGCCAAAAAAATTTGTTGAATTGCTTAGATTACTTATGAGAAAAATGCAATGATTTTTTTTCATTTTTGGTGAATTTCATTTTCATTAAGTTATACTATATTATCATTTTTAAAGTTACGAATTTTAACATATCTTTTTAAAAAAAGCCTTTAACACATCCTAGATAGCGGATTCTTGTTTTGAATTCAGTTTTCGAATGTAAATAAGAAATTCTGTAATCTTTTTTCTGTGCATTAAATATATAAATAAATAAATAAATCATACGACACATTTCTGCACTATAACGACATTGTTATTATCATTGAAAAAAACGAGAGTGGCAATTTAAACAAATGAAAAAGAAAAAAGAATCAAACAAAAAAAATGAGCTACAAATGATTTTTAAAAAGTGGAGGTGGTTGAGACGTCTTAATGCAGGGCATTAAAAAAAGAAAACAGAATCATTATTCAAAAATAAAAGTCATCAGATACACATAGATTTGGAGTACCAGTTTAATGAATTCGTACTCCGCATGAGGTAGACTACAGGTTAAACGAGAATTTTGAAAACAGTTGGTTGCATAATTATTTAACAAATTTAATGATGCTGTCGATGGCAGTGAGAGAAACGAAAATTTTTAAGTACTAATGCATGAAAGAATCCACAATAAGAGTCAAACTTCATAAATAAATCAGGTATGAATTATATTTAGTTCATACCTGATTAAGCAAGACTATAAAATAAATGTATGAATTACATGTTATGTACAGAAGTGTAGGATTTCCATTATTATAGACGAATTGTATTTGGAATACAATCTGTGGATTAGTATAATTTATGAGAAGACCAGTGGTAAATTTTGGTAGTGGACTTGATGAAAAGATCGTTATGAATGGTTTTATCACTTTAATTGGTTTTGTTTATTTATTTTTGTTTGTTTATTTTTTAATACTTAAAAAAAAACATATATAAAATTCAATATTTCATACAATTCCCCCCCCTCCCCAAGAAGTAAAATAAAATATAATTTTAAGCATGAAGATTACGATAGCAATAAAATATTAGTAAATTCTAAAATTTTCTGATTTTTTTAATATTAATTTTATTTTAAATTGAATTAAATTTTTAAGATATAATAGTGGTCAAATTAAATATTTTTTTATGCATCATCCTTTATGAAAAAATACGTTAATGACATTTTAATAAATTCTTATCTGAGTTTCCTTTATTTAAAATGCATTGCGATGAAATATTATAATATGACATTTTGATACTAAAACAAAAGCAGTTTCACCTGCCGAATCGAGACAAGACGCGAATGATAATATTTCAGTAATTGCTTTTTCTCAGAACAAACGTAATTTCAAATACAGATGCATCAGGTGCAACGGAGATGTACAAATGTAACTCAAATGCATCTGATAGCAGCTGCAGTGATACAATAGAAAGAAGAGCAACTGAGAAGCATTAATAAAAAAACGTCAAGGTGAATCATATGCAGTTCTGATTTATCACTTTGATAACCCCACCCAACCGCAAGATCTTCTCTTCTAAGAACGTATTTCCGAAGGAAACCACAAAGGTTAAGAAACACCTTAAAATGCTTCTTTCTGTTAGTATCTAGATAAAATAAGATATATAAAAAAAAAAGAGTAATAATAAGGGTAGGTCAATTAAGGACGAGCCTATGTTTCTATGAATTTTTCCTAACAGAAGACCATATGATGGAATATATGAAAGTAGTATTTTCCTTGCTAAGGTTAAATTTGAGAATTTAGATCACCGAAGTTAAGCATCATTGGGAGCGGTCAGTACTTGGGTGGGTGACCACCTGGGAACACTGCGTGCCGTTGGCAAATTTGGGACCTGAATGGACGAGTGTCTAGCGCTCTGGCGCTCGGTGCCACAGGTTTCGGGTTCGAATCCCGGCGGTGCCATGGATGTTTGTAGTGGTTCGGAATCCACTTTAAGCCGTAGGTCCCGGTCTTCTATGACTGTAAGAGCGTCACGGAACAAAAGTCAGGCTTCTACCTACGGGTGCTCCATCACAACAGAAGCTGCTTCCTTCCCCTTCAATCATGAGTACATATGGGCTTGGCCAGCCAAGTGGGATAAGAAACAACAAATTTGAGAATGATACATATGTAATTGTCAAGAGGATTGAAACAAATTTGTCTTATATGAAGAGGGAAAAGAAAATTCTAAATCTTCCGACATAGAAATTTTTGTATATTAAATAAATAAATTATTGAAATTCAGGTTTCTATGGATGAATTTCTAGTACCATTACTTAAAAACTTGGACCAAAATGGTAGAATTTGCATTTGTATTTATGCCTCAAGCGAAAATAACATTTGAATTTCCATTTTAATAAAAATTATTTTAATACATAACATGTTTCGAAGACGAACTATTTAAAAACAATAAATTAATGTTCCGCGCTTACACATTATGCCAAATTTCTCACAATTTATTTGGCAATATATATATATATATATATATATATATATCAATGGTGGGCAAATGCAATTCCTAAAAACAGCGCGTTTTTATATTTTATGAAAAAGGGGGGGAAAAAAATTATCTGAAGTTAAAAAAGTATGAACATTTTTCTCGTTTAAAAGCAAGTTCCTTAAATATCGAGGAAGATAAAATGAATGAATATCAAGAGAATAGAAAAAAACCTATTTGAATATCTGAGTGGTTTCAAATTTACATTTGCGTTCTTTTTTAATCCATTTGTAATTAATATTATTCAAGATGATTTTCAAGTTTCTGACGTAATACTATCCGATACAGCGTCAGAAGAAACAGACGTACTAGAAATGAAGGTGGAAAGGCACTACAAATGTCGCATAAATCTTTAACATTCATTAAGTTTTGGAAATTAATTTCAGAAACAAAGTATCCTAACTTAGAAAGCATCTTGTTGGCTATTTTCAATTTTTTGTACAACATACCTCAGTGAATGCTTATGCATAACTATGAACAAGTCAAAATTATACTCACAATTAACTAATCAAATCTTAGATAATTGCTGCAAACAATCTTGACAAATTACACACTAGACTTTAACAAATTAAAGGAAAATCGACTGGATTTATAAATATTTTGTTTTGTTAATTTTTTTCCCATTGCACTTATTCTATACAATTCTAGCTTAAATTTTTTACTTCATATTGTCTATTTGGTTGTAATAACGTTAAATAAATAATAGCTGTTAAAAATGGCTCCCAAAAGAAATATGAAATATGTATAAATATATTATTTGTTAACTTTAAATACCCACGTTGTAAGTCATACGTAAGCATTTTTTATATATAATTAGTTAAATCAATACAATAATATATTAATACAAAAATTATAATTTATTATTATCGTTTAAAAGTCCCATTTAAAGAATATATTTTATGCCTGTTTATTTTATGTACCAAATATATAATAGCGATCTTCCCTTGTAGTAAACGTTTAAAATAATGATTTTTTTTTAAAAAAAGAAAAGAATTTGTTTAATATTAAGAATAAAAAATAATTTTTTTTCAAAGAAAAAAGTATCATTAGTCAATGATGATACATTAAAATCGAATAATTTCTGAAAACAATATCTAGAATATAAGTTTGCCCACACTGAATCATACAAAAAAAGCAAGCAAAATAGTGTTAAAAAAAACAAAAAAACTTTGTAGCATTAAAAAGATTTAAAAGTTGGTTGCATAAAATACAGTACAGAAATGGTACACTAAAACATGAATGACAACTGATAAAACTACAACAAAATAATTAAAAAAAAAAAGGTTAATTCTCCACACTTCCAAAACTTCCTAATCCGCAAACGTCAACTTCAGAACAAAAATGATTATTGTTCTAGTTTTCAAAAATGATAGGCAATGCCAATTAGGATTATCAAGAAATAAAAAAAAAGTTTTAAAAAATGGCAAAATGTTCTTCGGAACATTTGCAAATAAAAATTTAAAATAAACAAATAAATAAAACGCACGGTTCAGCAACCTAATAAAATAAAGAAAGAGACTGTTTTCTGTAAAAAAAAATTTAAGAACAACGATTGTAGTATTTAATATTGAGAAACACTAGTTACGCTTATTTTGACCTCTGCTATAATAAAAAATAAATACATACATACATGCATAAAAAAACCTCCAACGAGTCATTTTTTTTTAAACAAAGGATAAAGTTTTTTTTTTTTTTTTTAAACCCTTGCTCGCCCAACAAGTTTTAAGTTCGCTAATGAGATATTTTTCAAGGACGTGATGTTTCTTTGGCTACTAAGAGGGTGGGAGGAAGAGGTAGAAAGAGAACAACCAGAGGAAAGAGATAATATTCTAAGAAAATCTTGCATAAAAAAAAAATCTAACCAAACAACTCTTTCATTTAAAGATATAATCACGCCGAGCATGATGAAAGATAAAATTAATTTGATGATGTTAAAAAAAAAATCACAATTAGTCTGCATAAGATTATCAGGTCTTTTTAAAAATGAATTAACCATAATTGTAGGAGAATCACAGCAAACTTGCATATAAAAAAGAAACCATTAACTTTCTTAACTACTAAGATAATTTTACTTTTTTCATAGCTAGAATTTTTTTAAATTTATATCTACATATTTTATACCCACTGTTGAAACGTAATGCTTATTCATGCTTATTTGGATTTTGTTCTTAAAGAACTTATATGAGAATTAAATTTGGACGAATGAGAAAATACATTATTCTACAGCTGGCGTGGTGTTGCATAAAAAAGCTAATTATCATAGAAATCAATTTTAATACTAACACTATAAATGAATTTATTTGAAAAAATAAAGTTATAATTTAGCATACAAGCATAACGACCTAAAAAAATAAAATAGATAAAATTAAAAATATAAAAACATTTTTAAAAATTCTGTAACTTCCTTTCCTTCTCTCCAGGGGGGAGGGACGAATTGGTTTCTATGGCACGTGTCCTCTAATAATATTATGTAGACTACAAAATATATAAATCGATAAAGACTGTGTATCTAATCTAAATAAGCCGAAACATCTTTTTGGTTTTTTCAACTGATAGAGCGTTTCTCCACTCATAAGTGCCATCATATTTTTTATGGGGTAAGAATGCGTTAGTATGGCTTGTAGTCAAAAGCTTTCCAACCAAAATTATCTTTTGTTGCAGATATACACGTCGGATTATAGTCCCGCAGATTATGAAGAAATCAAATGATAACAATGAAAATATTGTGAAGAATGTTAAATGAAGTTCACAGCGATGAACGAATTGTGAGCTAGATATACAAAATATTAAGATATGAAATTGAAACCATCGTTAAAAAAATATATTTCAAAAGGGTTTATTTAAATTTAAATTTTCTCCAAAAAATCATAACAGCATATTCAGATTTTTATTTATTTATTTGTAATTCTTTCAAAATATTTTTTTTTCCATAAATTTTAATGATTCACATTTTTAATTTTTAAATCAAAAGAACAAAGTTAAATTTTTTGGGAATTTTTAAAAAACTATAAATAAAATTGAAAAAACTATATATAAATCAACTGGGAATCTACTTTACAGACATTCTTACATAACAACTGCAATTTCTCTTGAACAAAACATACAGACTCTTTCGAAATTTCCAGGGTATATTAATGACACTATCAAGCCTACCAGTGATGAAAAATATGACATATGATGAAAAAAAAATCCTTTTATTCATGTTATTCTATTCTATCTATTCGAATCAACTACTATTCCACACATTCACAAAAGGAACATTTTCGTCTATAGGAACTCGTTCATGAATCGAGGAAACATGATTCAGAGAGTGATCATCAAAAGAAAGAAAACTTAATCAAACTTTTGGTTCATTTAATTATTCTCAAAAGATTTTCTTCTGAGAAAGTGAGCGAACGTGTCATTTGGAGGCAATCAGTGATGTTTGTTGGTGACTAAACCTTCATGGGATGAACACGAACACGACATGAGTCACGGCAGTGAGAGGCAAGTTCTGCAGGGGTCAATGGCAGAAACCAGCTTAGCAAGGAATGCGACCCTTTTTGCTAACGTGGTAAAGAGAATAGAAACAGGATAATAGTTAATAGGATGGTACAAGAAAGATAAAAGAGTAGTTTTGCGGTTACTAGCGTGAGTTTACAGAATTTGGTATATATTATTAAGTATAAATCCATGATTCTGTTAAAAAAATATAGTAAATATGTATCTATAGATAGATAATCTGTATGTAATAATGATTATAAAAAAAATTGTCCCTACATTTAGACACATAAATGTACAAATCCGTACTAAATGAATTTGTACGAAAATGGAGATTTACCACTATTACCTTTTTTTATAAAATTGTAATTAAGACTTAAATTCATATCTATTTTTGAATCTATCCACGATCTTGATGTGAAATCCCAATCATTACATATCTTAAAATGGAACATTATTTTTGTTTAATTTTCTTTCGTTTGTACATAATTTCCAAGAAGCTTTATTGATGAAGTTAGATAACTTATTTCATTATCTCAATTAATAATAAAAAATAATAATGAAATTGCAGAGTAATCATCTAAATATCTGATGCTATTCAAGCATGTCTGTTATCTTAAACACTGACCTCAATTCAGTGATATTAAGCTTTGGAAAAGGATAATCGCGTTATGAGATACTACTAATGAACAAACTAAAGACGGGAAGTAAAAGATCTCTACTGTAGATATATAATAATTACTTTAAACAAATTATCCATTAAATTTTTAGAGCAAAAATTATTTAAAACAAAAAAAGACCGCAACGAATAAAACTACATCCAGAACAAATTGCAATACATTAAATGAAGCAAATAACACAGGACACTGTTTTTTCAAAACTAAAGAAATATAGACAGTAGGGATATGAGTATTACTAATAAATAAAATGATCTAACACGGAATAAAAAAAAATATTCATGTGTGTTATCATAAGAGATTTATGAAAGTAAATTTATGAGACGTACTGTAAGAATACACCATAAACTTTATTCTTGTATTGATTTATTATAACATAAATTTTCATTTTATAACATAAATTATAAGATCATTATTATAAGGTTGTCAGAAACTCATGTTTTCGTGTATATATTGTACTGAAGAACAGAATACAAAAAAATGTGCACTGCTGTATTATTTTTTTTTTATCCCACTTTCTTTTCGTATACATTAAACGAAACAGAAATTAATTAGATTAAAACATTATCAAATGAAAGAAAGATAACATAAATATAATTCTCCTATCTATAAAAAAATCAAACATAAATTGTAGTCAGTTTACCATAAATACGATGCTTTTAGTATGATCGATTAAATAACAAAATGAATAAATTTTAACTGATTTATTACTTCGATTTAATTAATCATTCACTATTACTTAAATTATTTATATATTTATGAATATTTTTTTACAATTATCACAATTGGAACATAAATTCTCCAGCAATACAACGAGGAAAAAAAAAAAAATTAAAAATTAAAAAAAGGTTTTTCTTTTTAACTGAAAAAGTTTTGATTAAAAATTACATAAATAATAATTTTTAGTTTAAAAAAAAAGGACTTTTGTACATTTTTAAAGAAGATATATATCCATTTTATTATTTTTTTTTTATTTATTCATGGAACTATTTAAGATTATTGTATCTATTCATTTTAATTTTATGTTATTGAAATTTTACATGTGCTTCAAAAAAAGGCTTCGATTTATGCTATAGAATCTTTGATTTATGCTACTGCCGTATTATGATGATTTACTACGGCAGTAGCATAAATGTAGCACTACTTAATTTATGAGCCTACTTATAATGCAGTTTATTCATACAAAAAATTCACAATTATTGCTTAAAAACGGAAGATAATTCATTATACTATACTTCAGAAAACATTACAAAACATAGAAAGAAAAAGAAATGACAAATTGAGCTTTAATGATACTAGATCATGGTCCAGTAATTCCCAGTCGAATTTCAATTAGGAATAGTAAACATAAACAGGAAATTCCAGAAGTGCAAGAAATTTTTTTTTGAAGGTTTCGTACATCATTTTGTTTAACGTAAACTAATTTTTTGTAAAGATCATAGTCTTTTAATGGCATCTGTTTAAAAAAGCGATAATAATCATGAATAGTTAAGTCGCAGACCGTGTATTAGCTGTGTCGTCCTTCAGTGTTAGAACAACATAAAAATAAACTCAACTTCGAGAAATCTCTACTAGCACTTAAGTTGATCGTGTACGCCTTTTTTAAAAGTTAAATGACTTAGAAACTTGCCTACGTATCGAAAAACAAATGATAATGGAAACAGAATTAAACGAAAATGGTGGAAAAAACCCCACATGCTGAACAGCAAAGTTATTAAATGGTATTTTATACTGAGACAGTAACCATGTCAATTTTTGTTCCAATTTTCAAGTAATTATTTTCATTGAAATCCAAAAGTATTATTAGACAACCTACAGAAATCTTATTATTCATTTTTGATTATAATAATATTATCTTTAATATCATCTATGGCACAATTCATGGCTCAGTATTAACATACATGTTGTTCTAATGCAGTTAACAATACAGAGACAGTTAATCTTTATGTCATAAACAAGGGTTACTCATTTTACACAACCCAGGAGGCACGTGTAGCTTGAAGATATACTACGGACGCGAGTAACACTACCCCCATAATGCTGTACGACCCTATTAGACCGGGACATACGGTTTAAAGTGTAGACTCGAATTCGAAACCTGTGGTACCGCTAGCCACTCGGCCATCAGGCCCTGTGCCAACATAGAAGAGCGTTACATTAACCGAATACAAGAACCCAGCGATGTATAAAAATATATACATCACCCAATGTTAACTGAATGCCTTTCTGTACGATAGCAACATAAATACAAAAGCAATTCTAAGAAATTCTTTTGGAATTTTGTAGAAATAGTTTTAAAACAGACCGTTTCACGCCTAATCTGGCGAGATATTAAATAAGATTGTAGTTTTTTTAAAACTAAATCATACTCATGTCTGCTGGGAAATCTTTTTATAGCGCTTTATTTACCCAACTACCATACAAATTTTTTTTTCTTAGTTTTGGTATGCTATAAAATGATTCTCACTTCATACCTTATATCTTGGAAAAGGATGCGAACAACAAAGCAATTCTGCGGAAAAGCCTCAATGCACACCATAAATTCAGTAAACCCTTCCAGAAAAAAAAAGAGAGAGAAACTTCTTCGACGAGACAATAATGACATAACTCTATGGAAATTCTTTGTCTGTTCCTCTTAGAAGCATTAAAAAGAGCTCTTTTTCTTAAATGTAATTTACACCGCATGCACGATTCTTTGTAATCTCAAAAGAAGGATATTAAGTACAAGAAATAATGTCGGTGTTAAGAATTTTCCAGTTTCCTTCCTGATGTTTTTAAGCCTTTACTGTGACAGCTCCTGACGCAACAGAGTAATGTAGAGGGAAAAAAATGATAAATTCCTTTACGTAATCTTCTAAAGTATATTATCTGACCTTCTACTTTTTAAATGATACAAGAAAAGTTTTTTAAAAAATCTGATAATAATCTTTATGAACAATAATTTTATTGAACAATTCGATAAATCCAAAACTAAAAATTTCGCTGTTAAAGGGATATATAATGTATTTTCTTCTTCAACAACAACAACAACAAAAAATGCGACCTATGGCCAATTGACTAGTGCTCTGGCCTTTAGTATAGCAGGCTACAAGTCAAATCCTGGCGGTGGCATGAACGTTTGTTAGTGGTAGGAATCCACATTAAACTATAGGTCCGGTCTAATTAGCCTAAAGTGTGCATAAAATGACCGCAGAGCGGCAAACCAAACAGAACCTCGAAGAAAAAAAAAAATTGCCTTAAAATAATTTATGATATCATACGCAATATTTTTATTTTGAACCTATTTGAACAGTTTATAATCTACACATAGGTTTTAGAAGTTTCATCAGTAAGATTTTTACTTTTGAACAATTTTATACGACAATTTTACATTTTTATATTTACATCACATTCTAGCTGTACATTTGAATGTCGGGATGGATTAGTAGGGGATAGGGTTTAGATTTTAAGATGAATAATAAATTCGGAAATTCTTGTAAAATGGAAACATTGCCAACTGTCCACAAAAAGTTTTATTTATCAGAAAAGAAGTTTAGAAAATCGGAGTGGAGAGGAACTTTCTCCCTAAATTACAAACATACACACACACGAAACCCAATTAAAATCTGTACATTTATTAACTAGTAGTTACGATTACATTTATTAATTGTAATAACTATTAGTCTTAACACATTTTATAATGTATAATGGAAAATTGGATTCAGTTTGAGAGCCGTCTAGACAACGGCCCACCACATTTTATAATGTATACACGTTGTTTAAAATTATTGTACTTAATTTCTTTAATAAAACGTTGGCATGCTTATATACAATGTTGAATCTAAAAGTTTTCTGGCAGTTCATGCTTTTCAAAAATCTTTTTTAGAAGGTAATACTTTAAAAAAAAAGTAGAAAAAAAAAATATTAATTAATTTTTACGCAGCTATACATGAAAATTGACTGACTTAATAAACTGATGTTGTACATAAAAAAATTGCCATGTTAATAAAACATCATACCAAATGTAGTAGCGAATATGTGTAAAAGCGTCTCGCATCGATAGCCAGATTGCCTGGTGGGAGTTCACCGGTTTTTCTCCCACACGTCAAGCAAAAGCGGGGCAGTTACCCCTAAAAGAAGGCATTGTCCTCCCCATTCGTCGGTTGTTCGTGGGATATATAAGTGGTACACGAGGTCCACTGATGTTCAACAAAAAAAAAATTAGCATTTAAATTTTATTTAAAAATAATGTTAAACATTCTAATATCTTCAAAAGAATCCTCATTGTAAAAAAAAAAGAAGGAATAAGCAAAATATTTAAAAAGAACGATAACACATTTTTTATAGCAAATCCATCCAAAGCAAGACATTGAAAAACTGCAATGATAAAATGTTCAAAACTGCAAGACTTGAGATTAAAAAGTATAAAGTTACCAATTTGAAACACATTCAACATTTTTAATAGTACGATATCGTAAAAGAATGTAAACAGAAACATGGAGTCTATTGAAAAATAAGTTCAGTGACTCCGTCATACGATCAAAACATCGATAACCAAAGGCAATAAAATAAAAATAAAGCCATACAGTAAAGTATCATTATGAATGGAAAAAAAAATAAATACATAAGATTAGTTATTTTTATCAGTTCATTTGCGAGTTTTTCTATAAACCAGCATCAAATTTCTCGATAAAAGATTGACAAACCATTAAAAGATATAAAACAGAAACGTATCTGTTAAGATTATTTAATTCCTTTACGAAGCGGTTATTTACCAGAGTGTGCTATATAGAGTAGTACTAGTTATTCAACTTAAGAAAAATTAAATTTTGTAACCATCTTGGAAATATCTCCAGAAATTAAATAGATTAGAAATTTGTTTTTAAGAAAGACTTAAATGTATGTATTGAAAACGTAAAAATCTAAGGAAATAATTTTATTCTTTAATATATATCAATTTTTTATAATTTCATTTTTTAGCAGAATTAATGCAAATTCTTCCCTCAAAATTTATCACTAAAATGAATTTTTTTTTGTCATTACCCGTAAAATTTTAAAATTTTCATAATATAGTATCAATCAATCAATACTGTATCAATATAGTATTAATCTAAAACCAAGAATTTTCATAATATAATATCAATATGAGTTTTGTCGAAGTTAAGACTAAATGAAAGTTTATATAGAAAAAAAAAATAATAATGACAGAATAAATATTTATAAATATTTTACTTTTATAAATGAAAAGAATTGAACTGTTTATGATTAATAAGGATTTTTTTTTTCTTCATGGTCCATTTGTGAGCTAAAAAATATTCAATTAAATTAGAATTACAAAAAAGAAAAAACAATAAATTATTTATATAATTAATGCCCAATATTTATAGCACGCATATATAATTATTTTTTGAACAACTTGTGAAAGAATTCCCAATACGTTAAGAAATAACTAATACAATTTTCCTTTTCGGTCTTTTACTTTAAAAATAAAAGCATAACTTTAATTCCAACAACATACAACTGTATTAAAAAAAATCAAAATATCGCTATTAAATAAATCAAGCTCATATATAAACAAAAAAATTATATTATTACTAAAATAAGCCTGATATTTAAAAATATATATACATTGTTTTGCATACAATTTTGATTTATTAAATATATGTTTTTTAAAATAAACTTCTTTAACAAATACATAAATGTATGTATAATGTTTGTATAAATAAATGAATATATAAATAAATAAATTCTTTCTATAAATATGTGTATATTGTTTCCCCATGTGTATGCAAATATATTCAAGAAGAACAATCACTTTTCCTGTAACGTATGTAGTCTGTTTCTTCTTAAGTATTTGTTTTGTACCTTTGTACAACACTTGGTGTTTAGTTTACTTACTAATTTTTTTCCTCTAAAATAGCATTTAATCTTAACATTGCATAATATATGTATAAGAGAATGAGATTTTACCACAAAGATAACTTTTTTCAGGACTTTATATATCTGCTGCACAATATACAATTGAAATCTAAATCAAAACTTCTATGAGAATTTTTGAAAGACAAACAAAAGGTAACATTTAAAACTGAGTTGCGTCTAATTTTAGGTAGTTGTTTACTTTCTATTTGAGTCGCTAACTTTTTTCATTTGTACAATACATTTATTTCCAAACATTTACTAATGAGGTATTTAGAAATTCAAGATTAAATTTATGTTTATTATCTATCACCTATTGTTTAAGAAACTTAAAATCTCAGTAAAATCAAAAGATTTATTTTGAATTACAATTTAAAAGGAGTTTTACATTTATGTGCAAAATAAAAACATTTAATACTTTAAAATGAAGAAGTATACAGACAAGTTTTCAGTAAATACGTGCATTTAGAGCTAACTTGTTAGCAAAGTTACAATATATTTAAAATATGAAAATTATTTGATCGTATGTTGTTGTTATAAAAAAATTGTTGCCCTGCATATTCTGTACATAAATCTGATTAAGAAATTAATATCGTGTTTAAAATTAATTATTTTATTCAAAGGACTTTCCATTTTTATAATTTTCTTAAATATATTCAAGAAGTAAATAAACTGAATGTTGACTGAATGAACTGAATGTTCTTAATAAACTGAAAAAATAACAAATTTAAATAATTTTTTTCTGATTTATTTGCAAACAATTGTTAATAACACAAATTATCTTCAATGTACTTTCGATTTGCAATCATATTTCTCATTATTAAAGAATATTTTGTTTTTTATAGTTTCGAAAAAATGCTTAGAAAAATTCCCTTTGTGACATGTTTTTTTTATCTCTTTTAATTGCGCAAAGCATAAACAAAACAATTTAAGTGATGCATTATTATTGAGATATAAACTAAAACAATGATTCTAAAGAATACCACACTACTATGGTGAAACAATATTCTATCCTACAATTGGCCAATATTATTACTATTTAAACAAATCATTTTCTTAAAACACAATTTCCGTGAAACCTTGAAAAATGAAGGATATTTCCTTAACACAATCCACTTCCGTCAATACTTCTTTTTTCTTCCTAGTTTTAACATATGAAATACTAATAGTTTCAAGGCAATCGAGTTTAGCTTATAAATAGTAACGGAAAAGCTAATAGATTAAACTTTTGTTATTGTTTTATGATGAATGTAATTTAATAGACTAAAATTTTCATCCAAATTAAATAGCATCAATGAGGTCAATCAGTATTGACAGTTATTCGTTATTGATACTAACTGATGCTTCCTGCTTCGAATACAAGTTCAAATTTACTCAATTTTGTATCATTTATTGCAGTGAATCTCAACTGCAGTGAATCTTTTTTTTTTTTTTTTTTTTTTTTTTTAGCGCAGAAAGCTGTTCATTTGTGCCACTAAGGTATCAAATTCTGAAAAATTGTATTTCAATGTAAACAAGAAACCAAATTCAATTCGTAGATACAAAGTATATTTACTCGTTTTTTACGAACATGAAGAACATTAAGTAATATTTATATGAAGCAAATTTCAGACAGTAATTATCAGTAAAATTGCACTTCAATGTAAACAAGAATCCAAATTCAATTCTTAGATACAAAGTATATTTACTTCTTTTTTACGAACATTAAGTAATAATTATATGAAGAAAAATTTATTTTATTTTATTTTATGATGAATGTATTTTTAAAATATTAGACATTAATTACGTAGTACGTAACTACTTCAAAAGTATACGGCCAACGCGATACAGAGATGTATTCAGCAATTTAAAATGATGAACAATAAAAACATTTGCCAGATTCATTTAATTAAGTTTTTATATTGATCAAATATATAATACATTCACTATAAAAAAGCAATTTTACGTGTTCTTTAAATTTCTTCAATAAACATTTTAACATTATTATCTCTTAAAACTTTTACATCACGTATTTCAACCAATTAGCTACTTATCAACCACCTATTTAACCAGTTAGCTAATTGCGTGGTTGATTTAAGCTGCTACATATTTTCCACTTCACTGAACAAGAACAGTTCATTCCCCTGAAAAATGTCTATGATATTGTTTGTGATCAATAATTTTATTTATTTATTGCAATATAAAGGAAATATGTATTTGATATGTCAAATGTGTTTTAAACAATTCAAATTTTTAAGTTTTTTAAAGAATATTTAAAAGCATTTTTACTTTCAACAACATAATTTTAAAACACTAACCTTTTTGTGATCATTAATACATGTTTATTTCTACAAACATTTACGTGTTTAGTTATTTAAAAGATTTTTAATTCACCAATATACAATAACTAAGATTAACTGTCTGTATTGCCAGCTGCATTAGAACAACAACAACAATATACAGTAACTCTTATTCTCACACGTGTGTTTAAAACTATTTAACATATGAAAAACAATTTCAAAGTTCAAGGATATATTTAACGTATGAATATGCAATAAATGTTTTGGGGAAAATTATTATCAATTTAACTATTCAGAGTTTTGAATTAGTAAATACAGGGAGTGGCCCGGAAATGACCCATTTTGAAAACAATTTACAAAATAGATGAATTTATTAATAGACGGAAATACATTAGGGCATTTGTTAATATAAAGGTGCTTTTAAGATTTTTTAAAAAATATCACGTGATATTTATCCTTTTCCATGTATTTTAGCTAGTTTTTTAATTGTACAAACTTTATACTTTAACAAATGAATTAAATGCGAGATCTTGTATGAAAAATAATAATAATAACACGTATTTCTTTTATTTACCTCCATTAAAATTCTGAAACTTACGTGTTAAGAATGGTACTGCTCTTGCAAAACCTACAAAGTATGAATGCTAATAACAGAATGTGCGTCATTTAGGGTTTTTTTTTTTTTTTTTTAGGAAAGCCAAGGACTACGTAAATACCTTTCAAAGACTACTGAATTTATATTTCAAGGACTTAACAAAGAGTTTCTATTTTTAGATTAAAAATACCTCGTTATTTTTATTTTTAACCATATAATATAAAAGAACAATATATTAAAAAACAAAAAGCAAAACAAACATAATAAACATATGTTAGAAAACAATAAAAGGACTTCAAGTTTGCAATTTATTAAGAATAGTTATAGTAGTATTTAATTTCAATCGCTTTCTGGTAAATTTTGTATCGAAATAAATACTTAATAATTAAGGACATTAATAGTTTAATGAAATTCATCGAGATAAATATCAGAAATTGCATTTAAGTAGAAAATTATAGAGGAAGACTATTTAACTTTTAAATACTCAATATATAGATCGCAAATCTTGATTTCTGTAAATCGTTTAATTTTCAATGCCTCTTTTTATTTTTATGTCAAGGCATAGTTGAAAGAATTTCCAAGCAGTGTGCTGACTTTTAGTACTTTCCAAATGAAATCTTTTCGAACCAATCAGCAACAAAGCAAAATCCAAGGTCTTTCCAAGAACCATGGGAAACATATCTATATATGGATCTGGAACATACAAATTATGAGGTAATTTTCAATCCATAAATGAAACGGAAAGTCCATTCCAACAAGGAGGAAGTCATAGTCCTAATCCGTTACGAAACAAGCAAAATGTTCAATTTAAATTTACAAGCGCGTGAATAAGTGATCCAGTTCTGCTATCGGCATCGCTAGATCTTCATTAATCTGTCCTCTAAAAGTTAATAAGCTTCCTCTAAGTTAATGAGCTCCATGTAATTCCGGAAGGGGAAAGGAATTACAAACAATCCCTTCATACAAGTTAGGACACTCCCAAAAGACTTCTTCAAATATTAAATCTACCATCTAAGGAGACACAGTCTTCAACAAAGAAGAATGTTTACGTAATTATGCCTTGGTACCACAGTAATTCTGGTTAGCTTAATATAGTATGATTCCTTAGAGGACATCATCTTTTTCCAAACATGCATTTCTGGGGTTTAAATCCATCAAGACAGTGGCAAGGGAAGCTTGTGTAAATTTCAGACTAATTACCAAGGATATTTACCAAGGGATAACATTATAACAAATTATCTTTCTCAAATTTCTTATTAAGAATAACAAAGATAATAGTAGTTTATGTTTTACAATTTTTTTTAAAAAATAAAATGAATATCTGATTACTTATTTATAAAGTAAAGAAAGTGGTAGTAACTGCAAGAAAATTAATTTATTTCTGAAAAACTGAACTCACAGATATTTTTTAAAAAATTAATAAACACATATCTAGACACATAAATAACTCAATTTAAAAATTTAATAGTTATGTATGTATGAGTAAAATCCAGATATAAGAAATAATATCAGATAGCGTACGTCAAACATCACAATCGTTAAATATTTTCTAAAAAGAAAAAATCCACCATAATGCTAAGTACACATTTTACTACATATTTTTAAAAATACTCAAAACAAACTTCTTCATACATAAAAAAAAAAAAAAAAAAAAAAAAAAAAAAAACACCTTATTCAACAAACTTCAGCTGACTGTCAACATTTTCAATATCGCAGAAGCAAAACACTTTTTTTTTTTTTCATTTATGCAAAATCCTAACATCAAATAACAATGGTTCGTTTTTCTCATTGCTATCAAGCTTCTTGCCTCACACATAGAAACAAAACTCAAGTCATTTTTCCGTCTTAACTTTTATTTACAAATCCTCAGACAGATAATAGCTCATTACAATTGGCCAATCATTTTCGAATTCTTTTTAAAGGAAAGGTTTTTTTATAAGAGGGAAAGGAAACATCATACCAAAATTACACAGCCGTTATACAGAATGACAATTACTTATGCCTGAGGGTTAGCGATAGGTAGATTTGACAGGCAAGCAACCTCCCTGCGGCTTGCTTGACCCACATAGTGAATATTCGGGACGCCAATCTTGTGTTTAATCATTGGGAAGAAGACAAATTTGTTTTTGTTTTTTTTACAGCTTAGCGTATGCAAGTAACGAAGAGCCCCCAGGACTAAGTCATTAATAATTACTTCCGAACTGAAAGCTAATTTCTGGCCGGCGAAGAGCAAGTGATGCCCTTGACACTATTCACAGGGCGGGATGTGATATTTTTCATTAAGTGGCGTTCCCCGATGGATCCATGCAAAGCATTGCGCGTGTTAGTGAGAAAGAAACACGTTCAGGATTATGACTTCTACCATCTACAATGAGTGTTTTGCTAAAGTTATACATTTCAAGTCTATATGATCTTATTGTAAATATTAAACTAATTGCGGGCTGTCTAAGAAAGATATGGCCAAAAAGTTTGCTAAACAATACATTTTAAAAACATGTTATTTAAAAATTTTTTTTTTTTTTAAACCTACGCCAGACTTAGGCATGACTTCCAACAGTCTATGGCATGCAGCCCAGTTCAGAAACACACATAAAATAATTAAAATCTTTTGCAATATTTACAGCTACTACGTCAATTAGTCCAGGACAGTAATTCAAGTGGTTACCACTCATGTCAGAATTAGTCAAGTAAAGTGGGCAACTCAGAGAGTCTGCTAGTCCAAATGAATGTGAAGGTAAGGAAATGTGAAGGTGTTTCCCAACATTATCATGTCCGGTCATTGTTCTGAAATTGACTACCCTACATACCTGGGCAAATCACATGGAATGGTATTATCAATTAAGAAACTACAAGTCTTCCCTCAGGCTGAGTTGGAAATAATTTCACGATATCTGGCATTAAACCTAGCTGTAATAATTCTATTAATACTATGGTATAATAGGGGGATCTGGTTGAGGAAGGCTGGATCCGGCCTTAGCAAGGGTATTTGCAAAATCGTTAATCGATATACCACATACAGTGAGTTGGTATCTACTGCAGGGTAACATTGCGTCCACCTTCTATCAAGGAATCGATCAAAAGTTGGCATTCAAGAACAGAACTATAGTAGAAATAGCTCTAATAGTGGCCTGTGAATCCATTTATAAAATTTTTTAAATTGTAAATTGATATTTAGTAACACAAATTTCTGAAAATATTAAGTATAGCATAATCAAAATGGAGAATTCGTTTTTATATAGAACATATATAGTATTCATACATATATGTTTTCAGAATATTATTAAAAAAAAAGGATACATTATATAAGCAGAAATGAAAATCAATTCACCAGAATTTATTTAACTAATAAAATGCTTGTAAAGATTGTCAAAGGGCAAAAAATATAAATTCAGTGCCAAAACAAACAAACCTTATTTTCGAATCTTAACAAAACATTTATCCTAACATCAATGGGCATAAAAACAGCATTTATTTTGTTACTATTATTTGCGATTTGCATTAATCCTTTTTCATTTCATTCTTCCAAATTAATAGACGTTACTTCATAATTTGAATTTAAAATCTCAGTTTTATAAAATAATGCTTTAAATATTTTATAATGCTTTAAAAAGTAATAATTGATTAAATAAATTATTATTGTAGTGCTGTAAAATTAGTTATTTTTCTCAAATATGATATGATTTGTAAATTATTCTACAATTCTGATCAATTTTGAATGTACAAAACCATTTATATACGAAAATAATAATAATGATAGCAATAATAATAATGCAAATATAAGATGAAAAACTTAAATTATTTTTTCCTTCAAGATTATTCACATTGTATGAAATTAGTTGTTTTATACAATATGCCTATCATATGTCCATTTAATGTTTTAAGTTTGAATCAGCTAAAAAAAAATTACGCAAAATGTAATTAATGAGAATATTTTTATATTATTGTTTTTATACTATTGACTATGTTAAGTATAATAAATCCAATATGAAGATATCTATGTCTAATTAAAATTATCATTGTTTCCAAAATTGGACTTGACACCAAATGGAACGACTCAAATACTACCAAATCACTGTTTCGAACACTGTCGCGATAAAAAAAACGTCTGTTTCCCATGTTTATATAAAGTGCGATACCAATTTAGGATTGGTACTATTCCTGTTGATTCGTATTCGCCGGCAAAAATGTCGTGTTCTTTCAGCCTGCGAATCCGACATATAATTACATTTCCTTTTTTTTCCACAATGGAAGCTATGTGCAGTGGCCTACGCAGTAGAGCATTGAAGCAGCAAGTCAAGTTCTCCGCCTGGTTGAATGTTCGCGACAGGATACATGAGTTCAAATACGACAACAGCACTGGCTTCAGCTCAACCACCGGGCGGTTTGGCGGAAAACTAATCCGAAGAAAGAATGAAAAAAAAATCAAACAAAAGTAGAATGTCGAGATTTTTCTTTTATGACGATGACATTCAAGTAAAATAATGAAAGTGACGTGTTCTTTTTAGAAGCATTCTGAAAATCTTTTCTTCCAACAACGTTCGGTAGATCTCTAACGTCATTTTCTTTTTTTATTCTTAATTCTTACTGGCTTCCACGGCTCTCGAGCGTGACTAAACAAAAAATGTTCAGAGGGCATAGCTAAGAACTTCCACAAAAAGAATATAAAATAAGAAAAAAATATACTCTTCTTCATATTATTTATTATTAGTAATTATTATTTTAAAAATATTCTTCTGAACTTGTGAATATTTTTATTATATATTTAAGGGTTTTTTTAAGTTCTTTTCTTAAAAATTAAAATTAAGAAAGAATGTTTTATTTATGTAAAAAAAAAAAAAAAAAAAAGGTTCAAAAGTTTAAAAAAAATTTTTAAATTTGAAAACAATCTTATCATACTTCATGAAATATACAAAAAAATAAATTAAGTAATTAATAATAATAATAATAATTATTATTATTATTATTATTAGTGCTTTTTTCCCTGCGGAAAAGAACAAGCATTCAAAGTGAAATTTTTTCAAGACAATTTAAGAATGAAAAATTCTTAATTAGCTTCTTTTATTCTTCTTTAGCTCTTCTAAATTTTTAATTAGTTATTCTTTATTCTCTATAAAGAACCCAAACATTAAATTGTTCATTTTGTACAGACTTTAGTAAATAAAGTTGCTTGAATGAAACAATTTTTTCAAGATAATGCTGAAAAGATTTTTAACACAAATTGAACGAGAATATGTTGTATTTCAACTCATTATACCAAAAATAAATAAATAATTTTGTAAAAATTAGTGATTAAAATTTAAAAAAAAAAAAATTTTCAGAAATAGTTTTTAAGTATTTCCCCA
Organism: Caerostris darwini; assembly: GCA_021605075.1. Classification (NCBI taxonomy): domain Eukaryota; kingdom Metazoa; phylum Arthropoda; class Arachnida; order Araneae; family Araneidae; genus Caerostris; species Caerostris darwini. Next base: position 1,084,930 of record BPLQ01010387.1, read on the forward strand.
ATTATCTCTATCCTCTCCTTTTCTTTTTTACAAATTTAAAATTTTTTTTTTATAATAAGAACCTATTAATGCCTCCTTTTACAAATACGTCAAGATCAAAGATATACGATTCTAGAACCAAATTAAAATTATGAAAGTTACCATTTATCTACAAAAAAGTGTGTACTTTCTGTAGTCTTTCATTACAGAAAGATGTAGATACCTTCTAAACGCATCAATGCAGTTTTATGAAACATAGGCAATCAAAATAAAAGCTGTTTAACTTTTTTTTTTTTTACAATATAAAGGCCAAGTTTATGCATTACAATAAAGACTGAATTTCGTTATAAAAATATTACAAAGGTCAAGTTCATACATACATCAGAACCATTATAAGACCATTACAAGAATTTCATGCCATCACAATTTGGAGCAATGAACAATTACAAGCCCCCAATTTTTGAGATCGAGACCAAGATGCGAATAACATGCACACTTTCATCACTGAAGCATTAAATAGGTTGAATATAACCAAAAGTTTCATCGTTGGCTATGTGTCAAATTTAGATGACAATCAAAACAAAACTTTTCAAACTGATTCGCACTAAATTGTTCAAAAGGCATGAACAACGGGATCAAATCGTATGAACAATAAACTAATTGCTTAGCGCTTTACCAATTTTTATGATCGTGACTTCCGAAATCCACCACTGACCTAAATTTCAATCACTAAACATTTTATCGCCTATAGTGAATAAAGATTCATCATAAACGCAATTCGCTGCACACAGATCGCTACGCACCAGTACATTGAAATTAGCATCAATCAACGACCATTCATCGTTCCTAATGGTCTGTTTTATTAAAACAGCTGCCGCATTTTCCCTGTTTTGAAATGTGCATTTAGTTCCGAATGGTGTAGATGTAATGAGTAAGCATAAAAATTACTCATTTCATGAAAATATATTTTCATAGTGAGGGAGTAAATAAGAACTTAAATAAACTCTTTTAAAATTTTTTACTGAAATTTTTGTTAATGTTAAAAAAAAAATGTTAGAGCTCTTTGTAATGAATTGATTGCAATCACGAGCATTTTTAAAAAAACACAAAATAAATAATATTTTTAAATTAAAATCAAAGTTCATTTAAAGTCTTTAATTAACAGCAACATTGATTTCATAATAATTTACAAATAGTTTAAACTATGCAGCCTTTACTTCAAAAATCTAATTACCAAAACCACAAACCATGTTTGTTGTTATTCGTAAATTCTCTCAAATGAGCCATTTTATTTCAAAGCTGTAAACAAAATGGTTAATTTGCGGGATCACTCATTCATAAAATGGCTCATTTATTCAGACATTGAGATATTTTAGATTTTAGTTAGCATATGAATCACATAAAAAGTTTTGGCAAGAACTAAAGCATTGCTATAAAGATATTATAATGTCTTTCAACTGACTTATAAAAAAAACTATTTAGATCTAACTAAAACCAAGATTAACTCATATTTTGTTTTTTGAAATTGACTTAAAAAAAACTGAAATGCTTACTTTCTTCAAATCCATTAATCCAACTGGGTTTTAAAAAAAATCCCCTTACATAACTTTCGATTTTATTACATACTAATACCCAGTATTAAATAAAAGTAATATTATAATCTTTAAAATATACGAAAACTATTGTTTTATAACTTTCTTCAATCGCCACGGGTTACCTTTTAATCTCCTAATATGTTTTAGGCAGAAAATTATTCCACGCTTTATTGGTTTCTTTAATCTCCCTAAACATTCACATCGCCTAAATTTCTTTTGTAATCAGCAACTTCTTTGATGTTTAAATAATAAATATGCTAAAATATACAGAACTGACAAACATAGTAAATACTACTATCAAGGATTTAATGTTGTATGACAATTTCAACAACAGGATTATTTATTGGAAAGTTTACACGCGTAAACAAATCCCGTACAATGCTTATGAAAATTTTCATGTGAATTACGAAAATACTTTTATTATTTACAAAGTCTGTTGTTTCTGTAAGTGCAAAAATATATACAACAATAAAATCATGAATAAGATAAACTGCAACGAAACAAATTACAATTGACACTGATGCTGCTAAATGTGGAAGGGTAAAAGATTTCACACAGTATCACTATAAAAGTACGTTCAGAAGAGAAAAAAAACACCTTACATCAGTATAGGAACAAAAAAAAAGCTTCACACTTTAAATTCTAAACAAGATACAAAAAATTTGAACAGATATAAAACACTTTAATACCTGAAATACTCCAATACAATACACATTCAATATCAGGGCAACGGGCGTACCTGTTACGGAGTTTCTTGGTGATTTTAAGAACCACAAAACCTCAACCTCTTAAATTAGTTAAAGAATTTGCATAAAATGTATTTGCTTCAATTATAGATGCAATATCAGAAATCTAGGAAAGTAGATGATAATATCTAAAACCAAAGGATGTACATCACATAGATGTTAGGACAAAATAACCGGTAAAGTATCATTGAGTATAAAACAACAATGTGTGCATCACATAGATGTTAGGCCGAAATAGTTGGTAAAGTATCAATGAGAATAATATCAAAGGATGTACAACACATAGATGTTAGGACGGAATAATCGGTAAAGTATCAATGAGTATAAAACCAAAGGATGTACATCACATAGATGTTAGGACGCAATAATCGGTAAAATATTGAGTATAAAACCAAAAGATATACATTGCATAATTTTAGTACCATAGTATCAATGAGTATAAAATCAAAGGATGTACATCACACAGATATTAGGACGGGATAATCGGTAAAGATCAATGAGTATAAAATCAAAGGATGTGCTTCGCACAGATGTTAGGACGGAATAATCGGTAAAATATCAATGACTATACTTTCTCCTCTGTTTCAACTCACTAAAAAAATTCAGTTCACGCGAGGACATCCACTTCGACCTGCATTTCTGGAGGATCCTGAAACGTGATTTTGGAACCCAACAGTTAAGAAATGTTGGCTTTACACTCTGAAAGAACTCACGTTTTCGGAAAGGAAAATAAAAAATAAAGTAATAAATAACTAAAATAAAAAAAAAGACCACTAAAAATGGCGATCTAATGTGACTCAAATCACGAAGCTTTTTGAGTGCAGTGAAAAACTCGAATGGGGTCAATAGCTTATGCATTCCACGCGTTCGTGCTGAGAGGATAGTTTTTTGTAGTGTTTTTTATTTTATTTTTACGTGCGGTCTTCACAATCCATCCTGGAAAAAGGATCTAGATTTTTTTTTTTAACTGATCACAGACAACAGATATGAAATTCGATAGATGATTTTTTTTATCTGAAAGAATTAATGACTATCGAAGTTTTCTGTATGCAATATTCTTTTTTTCAGATGTTCAGATAAAAAATTTCGATTTAAGGTTAAAGGAAAGTTATTGTAACTTTTGGAACTGTCTACCAAATTATTACAATATAATTGGTTAAGTAAAAATTTTAATACTAAAAATAATTTAATGCTTTACAAACTGAAATTCGGCACTGAAATAGATTCTCATGATATTCGTGAAGTGGAATAAAAACAATACTTGTTCTGTCCATTCTTTTAAAGTTTTTTTTTTTTTTTTCTTTTTAAGAATTATTGAGAAAGCAAAATAATTTTTTATAGTCAATGCATATGATGTCATGAACTCATGGTTTTAAAATTCCAATTGGTCAGATAAATGCTATGTGGTTATATTCCATGAAATTACTGCATTGCATTCAGTAAAGTAATATTAGGAAACTTAATACATCATTTCTGAAGTATGCAGAATATAGAGAAAAGTGCAATGACAAACAGGTTTAGGTTGAGTTAACAGGTGGAGTTAGGAGAGTTACGAATTTTAACGCCAGTGCTCGGATAGCGAAAGTTTGATATTAGCAGTTGATTTTGACGCCTGTAAAAAAATTAACTAATAAATTAATTAAAATTTAACGTTAATCAATTAAATTCATCTCTCACACTCGCGAGTGAGTTAACTCCACATTAGTTTAGTATATTTAAAACTTAAAGCATTCTTATTAAACATTTTTATAACTTAATAGTTGCAATTTATTTATTTATTGTTTGCTTTTTTGCTTATTATTACTTTTTGATTGTTTTTGCATTAAGAAAAGAATATTAACTAAAATCGAGCAATGATGAAACTTTGTTGGTATATATTCAGAAATTTTTTTTGTTTTTAATCTTCTAAAAGAGTGTTGTTTGTAACCGAGAATAAAATTTATACATAGATTCAATAACCGATTTTTTTATGCACAAATTTATAATTGGCCTACTACGAAAATATTTAAGAAAAAGTTATTAATATTTAATTCATATATTCAAAAGATATTTGTTTTAAAAATTTAGTGCAATTGTTGAATACAGAAAATATAACACGAAAATGTAATATTTCTCTTGATCGGTCTGTCTCCCAATAAATATATTCTATATTACAATTCAAATTAATGCGATTGGTTGTATAGTAATCATGTACTTAACTTAACCACACTTTAAAAAACTAAAGGAGTGTCACATTTAACGGTTAAAACTAAACGTTAATTTATATTAACATTAACGGTTAACACTGATAACAAAAATTAACAGAATTTCCCATCTCTACTAATGCAAAATAATATTTTATTCTTCAATGTTTAGTTCTTCAGATTCATTTTATTTTATTTTGCCATCTATTTTTTTTTCACCCCTGCTGCTCCTTTTCACAAATATAATGTCTTACTTCTATATGTTCTAGAATATAACGTTGGTTGTGTCACATGTCATGCGCAGTGACTAGTCATAACTCTTAAAAGCAAAACCAATTAGCTCAATTATTCAAGAAAACATTTATTTAACCGGTGAATAGGTTTTAAAAAGGAAAAGTAATAACATCTGGGCTTCATAAAATTAAGTGGAATTTACCTCACGGGGACCCGAGTTATCAATATATATTACATATACTCGTACGAATTTTTATTCTTGTCATAGCAGCTCATTTACAAACATATTTTGAATCATAAACAATAATTGTGCTTCATTAAAAAAAAGTGACAAAAACCTAGAATTTTTTTTTTTTCCCCCTCTTAAAAATGCTATTCTGAAGGACATAGAGACAAAAATCCCTTTTGGCAATTATAAATCCCTGTTCTATATCGTGACTTGAAAGAGAGATTATATTGCTTTTCGAGGCAGTTTACGACAGCACAAAGGCATTCTAAAACGAGCAAAATAGTCGTTATACAGCCAGATTCTGACAGAAATATAGTTATATATTGCCTATAGTAGTTTTATTAAGTAGTTTGGTATATAGCCATAGTGTTTAATAGTTATGTTAATTTTAGAAATTTTCACTACAACAATATATTTAATACAACAGAAATAGTTGATAGAAGACTTCTTCCATTTCATTATCCACTAAAACAGTTATCAACTTTTTTTAAATGTATTTATTTGTAAATATTAAAAAGTAACGTAAAACTGAAATGAAATTATTTCTGCAGTTTAATTATCATTTATAAATGAATTTAAAAACAGATAAGACAATATACCTCATTTCAGAAGCAACTTTCAATGCTGCTGACGCTGTTACATAAAGTAAAGCTCAACTGCTTTTGATAATAATTCTATAAATTTATGCAGGATAATTGCAATCATTGAAAATGTAAAAAATATAAGAATTAAAAAAAAACGTTTGCTCTAAATTCTTTTGAAAAGAAACAAATTATAAAAAAATAATCAAATTAATTTAAAGAAATTAAATAGATCAATTATTAAAGCAATTTTTTATACACATTAAAAAAATTATGATTACCTTTATTACAAATGAGAAACAAAAGAATTAATTTAAAACCGCTTCGTTTAATTAGCCATCATAGAATTTCAATACAACTTTTTTATTCTACAGTCAGCGCATATTTGGTTAACAAATACCTTTGAAACCGTGCTATTGCGTGCATAGATCTTGAAAAGTTTATCTATTGTTTTTGTATTGTAACGTCTATTCCATTTCCGTTGTTGAACTAAATTAAAAGGGACGAAAAAAAGTGGAATAATTAATTCTTTTATTTTTAATTACACAATTCGTGGTTTTTCAGCGACATTCAATAACAACTCTATTTAATTCCTTTTCTATAACAATCATAAATACATTATTTCGTAAATAAATGGAAAAAAAAAATTATTCTTTATGTACAATATTTAATACTCTTTTTTTTATTGAATTCTCCCAATAATAAGATTAAAAAAAAAAATTGTAGTTTTTAACTCTATATAATTAAATTAATATTTTTTATTAAATCTATATGGATATATATAAAAACAAGCATCATTTTTTCAAACAAGTTAAAATTTAACTGTCATCTGATGTATTAAATACTAGTTTTTTAAAATATTTAATTTGGATATCATAATTTACATGACAGGTGTCCATGATAATGAAATTAATGGTAACACCTTATTTTTGTCTGAATAAGATAGATGTTTAGTGATAAATACTCATCAATACATAAAGTGACACAAATATTAAAAGAACACAAAATAGATGAGGGAGTTTTACCACAATAAACATTCTGAAATATTGATTAGTTTTACAATCAATACTTTATTTTTATTACTATGTCCTTAATTTAACCTCAATATTTTTCATTTTATTTTGTCTAGATTAGGCTATATAATAGGTCAAAATAAAATAAAAATAATGCACAGATAAAAAAAAATAATCAAGTTATATAATCAGGTTTACTGCTTGATACTTAATATCTTTCCATACTTTTAGACATTTAATTTATAAATAATATATTACGATTTAAAACAGAAACTAAAAAAAAATATTTTTTATTCGAGAAAAAAAAACGAAATTAAAAAAAAAAATGTTTTCTTTTTAAATATTTAAAAACTAATTCTTAATTTTGTTTTTAGCATTTTACAAATTAAACGATAATAAGTTATTCTAAAAAAATAATAAAAGTAGATATTCTGACGAATTTCTATTCACAACGTCATTTATAATTTTAAAAATCAATTACATAATTATTCAAATTTTTAGTAATTAATGATATAAATATGAAAAATAAAATGTCAGCTGCAATGAACTCCAACAATTTTAATTGTAAAAGAAATCAAAACCAATTAGACTGGGTAAAACTCAAAAATAAGATGATAAAATGGAACATTAAAATGTTTTGCGAAGAAAAACATTTAAACTGTAACATTTCTTTTTAGAAAAACATTTTTTTTTTTTTTTTAAAATTTACAAAGTAAAAAAAGAGAAAGTGAGTTATTTTGAATTTCAAAAATGGAAACTCGACGATGGTAAATAACTAAAGAAAAAAAATTAATGCCAGTAATGACGCGATCTTTTGTTAATTTAATGCCTTTAGCTTTTCATTTGTGGGAACCATGAAAAGAAAACCGCTGAATGTGTGTAGTGTCCTTGCTACAGCACCGTTACCATGACAACGGATCGATCGTTCGTCTGCAATTCGAAGCTTGGGAATATTTCCATACGGAGTCGTAAAGTTTGTTTGGTTTATTTTAAAAGGCTCTCCAGTTCTGAAAAATTTGCTTTCTATTAACATTGCCTTAACTACGCTTGAAATAAGAGAATGAAAAATTTGTCGCTGTACTTTGATTACGAATGAATAACTAGAAAAAGTGTTTTAGTGAACTAAAATCAATGATAAGATTGAAATTTTCAATATTATACCAGTAATTTATTTTTAAATTCAGAAATAATAATCAATTTTATAAAATTATCTAATAAAAAATTTAGAGTAGATTACAATTGAATGAAGTTTTCATTTAAAACTATTTTTATTTCCTGGAATTACAGTTTACATTAAATATATATAAAAATTGTAATATATATTAACAATTTATTAGTTCTATCATAACAAAAAGAATAGAGGGTGTGATTGTTTTAAGATATGCATAGTATACCTATGTATTTTCTTATTTATGTGTCAAAGTATAAGTATTAAATCACAAGTAAAATTTTATTCATTAGATCAATTTCAAGGCAAAGCTATATAAATAAATAGCATTTGCTTCTCTAGAAATATGTATCCCATATGAATCAATTACATGAATAATAAGATTTTTCAATCACATAATAAAAGGGTTTTAATATTTTCCACGTTTAAATAAATATCTAAAATAACTACTGAATAAAAAAAAAAAAATTTTTTTGTAAAAATTAAAAAAAAAAATGCTTATTACAAGTAAAAAATACTCATTTAGAAACAACCTCATTTAATAATCAAAATATTTATAAAAAATATTTAAAAAAAGGAAAACATTTTATCATTTTAAAAAATCGGCTAGTTGCATAAATAAAAAAACTCACGTATTTTAACAAGCTGTTACTGCTTCACTTTCAAGGAAAAAGCACATTTAAAGATTCACATATCTATGATTTCTTGCAAAAACTTATATTTACATAGAACGTCATTTCTCCTTTCTTTCTTCTACACAATAAGACATAAACTAAAGAAGTCAGTAAACAAAGAGGAAAAGAAAATTATTTCTTAGGATATACCTTAAAATCGTGGTAACGTAAAAAATTGTCGTCTTCCGGGTTATTCATAGAATCAATTGACCCTTTAACACTCTTTTTTTATATGCAAACATGTAGACATAGAGATAGAAAACTTTCATTAATTGAAAGAAATTTTTTTTTTAAATATTTCTATTGTTATGCTAAAAAATTGGTTTGTTGTTTTGAAATTGAAAAGTATAACTTATGGTAATGCGGCAAATGTTTTTATATCCAATGACATGCTTTCTTAAAATACTGTTTAAATTTCGAGATTAGTGAGTTAACTAGTATACCACAAAGCAATAAATTTTTTTTTTTTTTTTTTTCACTAGCATTTAATTTGAGAAAAAAAATTTTTACAACAGAAATGAAATAATTTAATAATCAAAAGTGGATTTTTTAAAATAATTTAATAATCAACAGTGGATTTTTTAAATCAAAATTTGTTATGAGCATTGTTGTTATTTACTTATATTATTTTAAATTATTTATAAAAACATACATAATTTTATTCAGTGTTTATTTAACAAATTTAATTATAATTAAATTAGATTAAAAAAACACTAAAATCGATTAGTAAAATATTATTTTAACACAGATCTTTCTTAAATATTACTAAAGGAAAAAATCCATTTTATTTTGATATTTTTTATTTTAAATCTGCCTTTTAGAAATGAATTTACACACGATTATTTTAATCAGAAAAAATTTCTCAAAAATTCATTTTCAAAGCAGAAAATCGGAAACAAGAGAAATACAAACTCTTATTTCCCTTTATAAATTTTTAAGGTTACCAATATTTATTTTTTTTTTCAAAAAATAAAATATATTTTATTTTAAATTATTTATAAAACATACTTAATGCATACATTCCTCGTAACATACCTCGATATTCAAACAATTCAATTGAAAGTCAAGGAGGTATCCTACCTCTATGACATAAAAATCTATTGCTCACATAAACGCAGAATACGCTATGTAATAAATAAAGTCACCATAAAGATCAGTATGAAAAACGCTATTTCTCCCGGAACTTTTAAAATGCATTTCAAAAATACCAAAGGTATTAAACTGGGTAGATCCATTCTGTTATTAACAATCGATGGAATGCGAGGGGTAAAACCCATAGAAAAGAAAGTGGGAGGGCGAACGCGGGACCAATTTTTACGTCTTTTTGCTTTTCAAAACGAAGAAGGTAGTAAATTAAGAATGCAGGCCTCGGGAATGCATTACATGGAGCAGTCCCCAAAATCTTTTTCTAACTAGAGGCTTTGGGATAAAACTAGGGTATATTCAACACAGGGTTATTATGAAAATGAAAAGATTGAAAACCTTAGGTAATATACATGTTTCGAAATTTTTTTCTTTAAATTTGAATTTTTTCACCCAAAATTATTCAATCAAAATAATGTTATCTGTCAAACTGGGTGGATCTCTATAAGGGTTATTTATAATCAAAAATCTTCCTGAAATTTCTCCTTCCCAAAGGGCGTTTCTAATTAAAAATAACTCTAAAAAACTATATAAGTTTTGTAAAAAGAAAATATGTTTGATTAAAATATATAAAGATAAAAATTAATTAATATTCTTTAAGTTAAAATATTGGTAGTAAATATTAATTACTAATGTTATTAAATGTATTAATAAAAAATTATAATAATAAAAATATTGACAAATTTAAAAATATGCCTCTTAGAACGAAAAAAAATGATTAAAAAATTTAAATGCATTCAAAATATTGTTCAGTTTTTTTATATTAAATAATAAAAATGTATCAATGCAAAAATTAATTTCGATAAATATATAAAAATTAAAGGAATTTGTCTAGTAACAAAACATTCTTATTTCTTATATTTTAAATCATTCGCTACCTCATCAAGTCATCCATTTGGACCAATAAATTCCATTTCATTTAAAAGAAATTTGTTCTGCTCGATTACAAAGTTAAAATTCAAATTAACATTTAAAGGAATTAACATAATAAAATACTTGCTCAATTGGAAATTTTTTAAAAGCAACAATTTTGCTAAATGCCCTGAAAAATCTTAATTGAAAATATTAACAAAAATCTAAAAACAGAAATAGCAGATAAGTTTTTTTATTTTTTATTTTTAATCTTGATAAGTATCTGTTTTCAAATGTTCAATAGAAAAAATATAATTCATTTATGATAATTTCGAGTATTTCAACTGGATGAACTTGAATCAAAAACATTCAAGTCCGTCAATATACAAAACGATAAAATAGTGTGATTCTTAAAGTAATTACTTTTTAAAGACATAATAAAGAAGTAATTTTCAATATAATACGTTTGCAAAACTTTTACGTTTGCAGTTATAAAAATTACTCAAACAATTAGATGACCTTGATAAAATCTTTCTCCAAATGAATACTGTTAAGGATATTTGTAATCCAAAATTATTATTGTTCTACAAGTGAAAAAAGAGGACAAAAGAGAGGGAAAAAAAAAAAAAACATTTGATAAGTTCAGAAGTTTCCGCATGCCTGAAGGCAAAATTTATGTAAATCGACTAATTGAATTTCGATGAATCATAGTTTTTAATAATTACGCTTCTGACAGTTCAAAAACTTTTATCACATAATAAAAAAAAATGTATTTTGATTTTTAATATTATAAAGAAGTCGAAGGAGGAAATGATTGCAAAAAAGTTATTATTTTAATAACTGATTTTTCAAGGTAATACTAATTTTACTATTTGCTTTACAATAAATAATCAAGAAGTTTAAATTATAAAATTTGTACATTAAGATAAACTTTGAATAAAAAGCAGCTAATTCGTTTTAAAAAATGCAGCACAACATTGCTAATATATAATTAAATAATTAAATTTGAATTTATTAAAGTTCTTTAAAAAAATTTTTTTTCCTGCACCAATTCATTTATTCCTTTACATTTATTTACTAATAATGAATATTAAATTTAAGACAATGAAGAATAAATTAGTTTACCTGCAAGTAAAATTATCTGTTTATCATTTATTAAGTCTTCTCTTTTTTATATTATTTCATTAACATTATTTTTTAAAAATCTAAGAAATGACTTGAAAGATCATAAGGAATAGAGAGAAGAACAATATGTACATATTTGCCCACTTCCTTTTTCAAGAATTTATAAAATTTAGAATTAACAACGACACAAAACTTTACAATAAACCATATGGAATAAATGAAAGTGGGAAACAAACAATGATAAAAAAATAGTTTGGTTCACTGAATTCCAAAAAGTTTTTTAAACAATATTATTATTAAAATTAATAATAATTTAATTATTTCATGAAACAACTGTAACGAATCAACTATTGGGAAGTATTGAGTTTTAAAATTCTCAAAAACTTATGAAATTTAATAAACATGTAGCTAAGTTAAAAGGAAATTTAAGGCGATAACTCGCCAAAAAAAAAAAAAAAAAAAAAAAAAAAGAAGGGGGGCGTATTTTCAAATTACCCGTCGGGTTTCAAAAAGGTAAGCAGATGGGATGGGGGGTTTAAAAGGTACACCGTCACCGTTTGTACGGGAGAGGCACGGGCTGTTGGCCTCCAATGGGAACATACCTCCGACGAGGTAGAGTGTGGGAAATTCCAAATTTCCCCCACCCTCTCAGAAACCTGAATGCATTTTTGATCCTGCCCAAAAGGTGAGTTTACCTGTCGCCCCCCCCTTTCTTCTCAGAAGTTTTATGGTCAGGGACCTTCTATTCAAACTATTTTCTATAAAGTTTCGCTTTTATATAACGCCCACAAAGACCACCCCTGAAGAAAAAATGCAGCTATTTTTTATTTATACATTCAATGTATACATATGTGTGAATAAAAAAAATAAAAAAATTGCCTTATCAGAATGAATGGTACTTAAACATATTCCAAGAACATAAAGACAAGTTCTTCTATCCTCTGGTTAAGCAAATAAAGAAATCAGAAGTAAACTTTCTATGGATGATATGTTAAATGATAACATCACGGATATCAGTAGAAGTATATTTATCAGATTCTATCATAAACAATTAGGGCTGTCCTACGCTCAGGCCCTTGACCTTACATCATTCCGAATACCCTAGTTGTACTAATTGAAGCAGAGAAAAGAGATATCCGTTTATGACAGGGTGGGCATAATACAAGCGTAGGATTACTAAATGGGCATTCTGATTCGCTGGGATTCGTGCTGAATGATGTTAACAATACTACGCTAATTTTTCAGATTACGTAACCTCATTTATTATTTATATATTTAACGATTCTTTTCAACGCTGAACAGGACCAAGTAGATATTAGCTTATATCGTTTTAATTTTAAAATACATAAAAACTAAAATTTAAATTATATTTTTTACGCAGTCTTATTTTATATATTTACAGAGCAATTTTTTAAAAAAAATTTAGAATAAAAAAAAGGAACGTTATCTAAGGTATTTGCTAAATATTTTAAAATTAATTTTAATTGTTAAATTTCATCTTAAATAATTGTAAAAGCCATTAGATTAATCATTTATAAAAATAAAAGAGTTTTGAGGAGAAGTTATTTATTCTATATCTTAAAATCGACAGTAAACTTGTATTCTCGCTAATGTAAGGTAAAAAGAATACATTCACATAGGAATTTTCTGCAAGTTGTAAAGTTTCTACATTTTATTATAACAACATTTAATTCTTTTTAAATTGATAATGGATGTAAGTTAAATGCAACAAATCCGATTATTTTTTGACGCTTAGTTTTCCAATAAAATTCATTTTAAATTACATTATGTATATCATCTGCATTCGATATTTCTAAGAATAATAAATGGACTCTTGCGTGAATCAAAAGACCAATATTGAATTTTCGAACGAAACTTGAGCAACTATCAAACCTTTTCTCCCACATTAAGGCAACAGCAATCAGCAAAATCTATAAACCCAGTTCTCGGCGTTGCCAACCGAGGCACATGAAAACATCATCAGTTGCTTGGAAAAGTAAAATTTTGAACACGAAAGCAACAGCACTCACTATCTGAGTTCACGGTTTATTGATTTTTTCACTTGAGAGAGTTTATTGGAAAAGATCGAACACAGTAAACTAGATTTTTTTGAATACAAAAACGCAAGTTGTTCACTGAGTAAAATTTTACATATTACTTTGCATGAAACTCAACAATCTGAAATAAACTACTGTATTTCGTTCTATATAATTTTCATTAGTTCTCTTAACTTTTTTTGTATATTACAACTTGGGAGTTATATAATCAGTTTCCTACAGAATTAAATAAATTTTTTTTAACACAAATAACGACAAGAACGTTTTCATTTGATGAATTATTATATATTTTCTATAGAATAAGCACACTTTAAATATGAAAACATGATGAGCCCCACCCCACCCTGAAAATCAATATAATTTATACAATTTCCAGCAAATATAATAAAAAAATTTCCTATTTATTAGATAATTCGGGTATATTGTTTTTTTTCTAAATATCAATTGATTCGTAATGTTTAAATAAAAATCTTAATTCTTTATTTCTATTTCGTATAATTAATTATTAATTATCATCTTTTACTTGTAACAATGATTTTCATTCAATTAATTAATTGATTTATTTATTTTACTTTGCTTTTGTTTGGAAAATTTCTTCTAAAAGAACAAATTTCGTATAAATTTTTTTTTTTTTGTTCTATTAAGGTAAGGTTTTGTTCTATTCTATTCTATTAAACTTGATTTACTTTAAATTATTGCATTCCTTTTTATGAGAAAAAAATATTATTTTACGATGAAAAAAAAAAATTTCAATATAGTCTTAAATAAAAATTTTATATACATAAAAAATATGTTTAAATCACGTTGTTTAGTATTTTTAAATGTTTTTTTTTTTACTTGGAAAACAAAATGAGCATGGAACTTAATTTTAATTAACTTACTTAAATGTATACTTATCTATATTTAATAATTTTATCCAAAAAATCAACCTTAAGATTTTGAAACGGAGATAAACCTACTAATGCTACAAAACTTTTTGTCCCACATTTTTTCTTTCATTTTTTTTTTATTAATGGACATCGTAAATATTCTTCGTAGACAATAACACATTAACTTACGCAGAGTTAAAACAAAGAATGGAAATGATATTCGGAACGCTTGAATGGCAACATGGAATCATGAATGCTCTCTGGACGTTCTATCAATGAACCCTAAATTGAATTCCAAACTACGCTTCCTTGATATTTTTTAAAATTATCCAATACAATTGAGAAAACTAATGCAGAAAATTATAGAACCAGAGTAATTTTTATATTTGTCATATTTTATTTCGTTTTTGATTACCTTACTTTTATTATTCATATTTGTCTAAAATATCGACAGATATTTTCTAAGGTACCCCTAAATATACTTTTGTTCTGAGTCAAGTGACATTTTTTTTTTTAATAATATTATGAAAGAAAAAATTTTGACTGCGTAAAGCATGAAAATAATTCGAAATTAACTAAATAATGAATATAAGCCGAAAGAAAAAATGGCGCATATTTAACAAAGAACATATTTTATTACCGGCGTAAAACACATAAATTCTAATAAAAAAAAATTTGTTTTATTAATAAAACAAAATTCTAAGATTACTTTAAAATATAAGAAACTAATAATAAATCGCAACTGACACTTATGTAGAATTTTTACCTTTTAAGCAAACTTTATAAGTAATCCATACAATGGAAAAGGATTCAATATTTCGAATTTTAACACTTTACAATAATTTATATATTTATAATTTAACATATTTTTAACATAAATAAATCTCTTTCAATCAATTTGAAATGTTTTTTTTTTTTTATATATAAATTACAAAGAATTCTAACTGAAACATAAGCAAGGCTATAGGGTTATTCCAAATACTACTTTATTGAAATTTTCATTTCATTGTGATTTTTTTGTTAATCATGTGTATTTTATAGAATTGTTAATTCAACCATATGCGCAACACAGATTTATATGCGTAAGAAAAAATATTAATAAAACAATTATGACGACTTTAAAATTTTACAAGAAATTTATTGCAATAATAAGATCTATATAAAAATAAAAGAATTCAAAAAGATCTATATAATTTCGTCAGAAAAAAAGCGAGTTAACTTAAAAGTAAACTGTTATTGAAATAAAAAAAAAAAAAGTTCTTTAACATCTGTCAGAAGGGTTAGCATAATTCTAAAGTTTTATAGCATAATTCTATTAATTATATTCGTGCCAATATTTTTAATTCATTCTACATCAGTATGTGCGCAATTCGATAAATATGAATACATTATTTAAAAAAAAATAATTCATAAAAAGAATGATCAAGTGCATTTCGCTATTCATAGCTACCAAATTTGAAACTTTTAACTACAAATGATACTAGTTCAACTGTTCCGATTTCGTTAACAATATTGTTCTTAGATATTCAAGAAAATCTAATTGAAATCACTCAGCGATTTCTAATCAGAATTTAACGATTTACGTTTTATAATAAAGTGAAACTTACCTGATATAGCTACGAATACTAACACCCCTATCCGCTTGAAATCCCGCATCATTACTTTTTCTCAAAAAGTGATCTAAAGTGTTATTAAACCACTAACTCCTGAATTTGGAATGTCAAACACAAAAACAATTCACACACACGACGAAAACTTATCAGAAAGAATGGCAGAACTTTCAGGCAAAAATAATCCTTGGTATATGACGGTCACTGTTCTTTAAAACTGCAGGTGCAAGGACTAGAAGATTTTTCTGCGAGTGCACATAAAACGTTTCTTTTCAAACGCCGAATAAATGTGAGCTGCGATTGCTAGCCTAGTATTCTCCGACTCTCTACTGCACTGTAAAAACCGGTACGAGCGTCAAGAAGGGTTGCCAGAGTATACATAGTAGGCTTGTCATCGCCACTTGCGAAAGAGGATGCCAAGCATGACGCCATGGCGGAATTACTCAGAGCTATAGGTTTGTAGTCATTATTATACGAAGATGACGGTGGTTTGGATTGAAAGAGTCATAAGTAAAAAATGTTGGAAATGTGAAGTTCCGATTTTCCATATAAGGGAATTTAACAGATTATAATAAAAATTTTCAGTTATGGTTTCTTAAATAAATTGCCTTAATAAAAGACAATGCAGAAAAAAAAAAAAAAGAATTTGAAATTATTAGTCTTATTTACCTGTTGCTTATAGAAATACTTTTCACACTAAAAACTAACTATTATTTATAGAAAAAATTTCTTAATGATAAAATTATCAAAATTATACTTTAGAAAAGCTAAAATTTCATCAATTTTTTTTTTTTTAAATATATTTGTAGTTGTGTTTTCCTCATATTCAAAAAAAAAAAAAAAAAAAAAAAAAACAAGTCCAACATTTTAAGCATTTTTTAATTTAAATATTTAAATCATACATTTCTGAAAATGAGTTATATTTTATAATTTCATTAATGTTTTCACTACTAAAATATTAACAAAGGTTTTTATAAATATTTCATCAATAAATAAATCTAAACATATTTTATAACTGTATAAGATCTTTTTTTTTTAATTTCTATTTAATATATAGTGTATAAGACAATATATATATATATATATAATAAAACATATAAATGTGATCAAGATTTTCTTACAGATTTAAATAAAATCTATTATTTTTAGTCATTTGTTTAATGATAGTTATAGTTGCCGAATTAATAAAGAATTTTTTTAATTCTTGGCCATTGCCTAAAATTATTATAAATGTGAATCATATGAAAATGGTATAACGTAAATGTGTTTTATTAAATTAATTTCTCTTCTCTTTCAAGCTTCAATTCGTAAATAGTTTAGACATACTAAATATATTTATGTTATGTCTTTATTACACAAAATATAAGAACTGGGAATTACAAATGAGTATTTTTTAATTGTATTGAAAAATTTTTTTGTAAGTAAACTGAAAGAATTCTACTTCATAAAAATTTGAAGAAAATCTCATAGACATAATAATTATAACACAATCCTATCGTTGATATAAATCAACGATGTTTATGTTTGTGAAACACAAACTCTATTTAAAAAAACTCTAATATCAAAAGTAAATTATTTACTGATATTATTTTAAATAATATGTCCTTTATACCATAAAGCGTTTCGATGGGTTTTTTTTTTTTTTTTTTTTTTTTCGTTTATTTCGCATTCTTATATCGGCACTTTATCAAAATAAAGTTTTTAATAAAATAATTTATCTATTCAGATTTAAATAAAAATAAACTTTTATTGAATTGATTCCTTTTTCCAGTATAAAGCAATACGAGGAAAATTGTTTTAATAAAACCGAAATAGTTTTTATATTATTATTTCGGCGATTGTCATCTTCTTTCACAATGTAAGTGCAACAACATAAAAAAAAATAAAGGTAAAAGAGCAATGAACAGAGTACGGCGTAGGCAGTTACTTTCATTTTGCTTTTATTTATTATTATTTTTTTTTAACTAAAATGATGTATCCGTGCGATTATTTTCGGAAAAAATAGTTATTCGCGATTATTTTTATAAAAATTAACTACTTTTCCAGATAATGTAAGTTTTTGAAAGAAGTACTGGATAAAAATGAAATTTTATTATGATCTAAAATTACCTGTGGAAAGACGATAAACGTCTACTTCCTTGTGATTATTTTCATTCTCAATTTTTGTCATTTTTAATTTTAAAATTTTAAGCCACTCAAAAATGGCATCGAATCATTGCAAACGATAAAATAAAATCTTTTATGTAGTAGCCTGTAATTTTTTAAATTATATTGTTTATTAAATATCAATTAATTATTTTATAAATATAAATTATATTGTTTAAAAATAGTTATTCGCGATTATTTTCATAAAAATTAACTACTTTTTCAGATAATGTAAGATTTTGAAAGAAGTAATGGTTAAAAATGAAATTTTATCATGATCTAAAATTACCTGTGGAAAGACGATAAACGTCTACTTCCTTGTGATTATTTTCATTCTCAATTTTTGCCATTTAAGCCACTCAAAAATGGCATCGAATCATTGCAAACGATAAAATAAAATCTTTTATGTAGTAGCCTGTAATTTTTAAAATTATATTGTTTATTAAATATCAATTAATTATTTTATAAATATAAATTATATTGTTTAAAAATAGTTATTCGCGATTACTTTCATAAAAATTATCTACTTTTTCAGATAATGTCAACTTTTAAAAAAGTAATAGATAAAAATGAAATTTTATCATGATCTAAAATTATCTGTGAAAAGATGATAAACGTCTAGTTCCTTGTGATTATTTTCATTCTCAATTGTTGCCATTTTTAATCCTAAAATTTTAAGCTACTCAAAAATGGCATCGAATCATTGCAAACGATAAAATAAAATCTCTGTGTTATGTAGCAGCCTGTAATTTTTAAAATTACTTTTTTATTGTTTATTAAAATTACTATCTTTTTTCAATAAATTTAATTATTCAGACAAGATTTTTATTTTGAGAAAATATTTAATGTACTTAATTATAAATTTATATTTGCTTTTCGTTTATATATTCAAACGTAAAAATCCGAAAATAGTTCGTTAAATATTATTGTATTTTAATTTTATTCGTTTTCAGAATATGTTCAAAATATAATGTAAATTTATTGTTTAATCTTTTGACAGAATTTACAATGAATAAACATTTGCTTTTTATTCTACATTCGTTTTAAAATTAATAATGTTTTGATAAAAAGACAGATATTATTTTTAAATATATAAAACTTTTTATTCATGTTTTCATATTGATATTTAAATGTTTTAGATATATTTAAAGTAAAATTTGAAAATTAACAGATTTAATGTAACTTTATGAATAATGTATCTATTTAAGGATTATTTTTGCAAAACTGAAATTTTGTAACTAGAAATGTCATTTATCAAATTTGAATTCAGATTTCACAATGAATTTTAAATAAATTATACAATTACTGAAAAATACAAAAAATTTTATTTTTTAGAATAATGAATAAAATATAATTTTATTAATATCTTTCTAATCGCAATGTATTGTTGAAAATGATTAAACAAAAAAAAGTGCATACTCATTAAAAGAAATTTCATTACTTAAAAATAATTAAATTATAAGTTATTTAAAAAAAATCAACTGAAACTATTTTTGAATTTCAAATTGATACTTATTTATTGGTAACAGTTTAGAATATATAATTTAATATCGAAATTAGTTGTATAGTACTGTATAGTTGTATAGTACCTTTATTGTACTGTAAATTAAATACAGGAAAGTTAACGATTTTTTTTTTATGTGTATCATTACAAAGAATATATAATCAAAATCAAATTATGTATAAACACGATCTATATAAACTTCAAACTAATATCGTAAGTTATCTAATAAATCTGTAAGTAATTTTAATAGTATCTTCTGTACTGAAAATATACATTTACTTAGGCTGCAACTTAAATTTATTAATTTATTTTCCTTTATTATAGATTATAAAGTATACATACGTTTTTGGTATGTTATGTATTTATTACTATAGACAATTTTATTTATTTTTTATTTTTTGCATTTTTTTAAATGTAATGATTTAAAAAAAAGTAAGATAAGAAAATGTTGATAAAATTTTCATATACTAAAAATCTTTGTCATTATTTTAACATAGAATTTTTTTATAGAAAAATTGTTTGGCGGGTCACAAAAAATTTGTTATTCTAAAAAAAATAATAATACAACGACTTTCATATAATGTAGATTTTTTTTCGTTTAAATGTTGCATTTTTTAAAAATTCATACTACAAAAGGATAAATATCATATAGTTAAAAGAATTTGTTGCAAATTACATTAAACAAAAGTACAAAAATGTTATTGTGTCATAAAATTTTGTAGGAAACCATAATGTCTTTCAAAAAAAAAAAAAAAAAAAAGATTACTTTTTCAACCATTACATTGAGAGAAATCCATCCTCGAGAAATTTAACAAAGTCGTAAATAGATGTATTTTTTATTGTTTTATAAATTTTTAAATCCACTTCTTTGTTCAACCCATTGTTTTCATTTCTTAAAGCAATAAAAATAAAATATCTTAAAAATTTCGCTGCAATTTTTTTTTTTTTCCTTATATACATTAAAGACATGGTTGACTTCTCATAAAGAATTAATAAAGAAGGAAAATGAGATAAAATACAAAGCAAAGGCAGAAAAAAAAAAAAAGGCTATGCCATTCCACAATTTCAGGATTAGCTTAATTAAGTGATTTAATTGAGACAAATTCAGTCAAAAAAAGAAAAAAAGAAAAGAAATGATGGCACGATGAGCTCTTAAGGCTTTACTAGAAGATTTTGGCTCATCAATCAATTGGTATTAGTTCCCTCTCTGTCATTCGCGAAGTCATTTTTTCTGCTTTTATCAAGCTGGTAGTTAATCTATCAGTTTAAAATACACTTTGATAACATACTTTTTATAAATCGTGCAATTAATTTGATGGACTCACAGGTTTAACAAAAGCATTGTATTGTAAACATAATATTGTAACGTATAGTAGGCATGACATTGTAATTTTCATAATTCATGTAATTTCACAGTTCGTTGTAATTTTCATAATTTTCTCGTAGCCATAACATAAAAAAAGGATCATATAATATTGTAATGTAGGCAAACTATTGTAACGTAGGCATAACATTGTAATCTTCGTAATTCATACAATTTCACAATTCATTCAATGTAATTTTCCTCGTCATTTTTTCGCAGCCATAACATAAAAAAAGGATCCTATAACATTGTAATGTAGGCGTAATATTGTAACATAGTCATAACATAACATTGTCATAATCATAATTCATGTAATTTCACAATCCATTGTAATTTTCACCGTCCTTTTCTCGTAGCCATAACATAAAAAGGTCACATAACATTGTAATATAGGCATAATATTGTAACGTAGGCATAGCATTGTAATTTTCAAAATTCATGTTACTTCTCAATTCATTGTAATTTTCATAATTCATGTAACTTCCCAATTCATTGTAATTTTCATAATTCATGTAACTTCCCAATTCATTGTAATTTTCATCAACATATTCTCGTAGCCATAACATAAAAAATTACCATATAACATTAGCATAAAGTTGTAATGTAAGCATAACATTGTAATGTAGACATAACATTGCAATTTTCATAATTCATGTAATTTCACAATTCATTGTAGCTTTCATCGTCATTTTCTCGTAGCCATAACATAAAAAAGGGTCATATAACACTGAGCACAACATTGCAATGTAGATAAATATTGTAACGTAGGCATAACATTGTAATTTTCATAATTCACTGTAATTTTCATAATTAATTGTAATTTTCATCATCATTTTCTAGTAGCCATAACATAAAAAAAGGATCATATAACATTGGCGTAACGTTATAATGTAAGTATAATATTGTAAGGTAGGCATAACATTGTAATTTTCCTAATTCATGTAATTTCACAATTCATTGTAATTTCATTTTCTTGTAACCATAATACAAAAAATGATCATATAACACTGGACATAACATTGTAATGTAGGCATAATATTGTAACGTAGGCATAACATTATAATTTTTTAATTCACATAATTTTCACAATTCATTGTTTTCATCATCATTTTCTCGTAGGCATAACATTGTAATTTTCTTACAGAAAAAAAAACACTTTTTTTTTGTGAAAATAATATATTTGGTGTACATTTTTTTATATATATGATAAAATAAACAGGAAACTAAAATGCACATAAAAATTACCATTTATTCAAAATATTAGTTTTCAAAATTAGGATAATTGCCCATTGTTAAAATCTAATTGCCTTGGTTTTATGGAATATATTGAAAAATATAAATATAAAACATAATTCTAATTAAATGATGGGGTTTTTTCATTAAAAATTGTGGAATTTTGATATTACTTACAAAAGCTGTTTTGGGTCATTGAAAAGTTATTTTAATTGTTCATATTAAAAATGTCTATTTTAAATGTTGGTAAGGACCAATTTAGCGAAGTAATCAGAATTTTATTTTTTATAATTTTATTTTTCATAATTCATGTAATTTAATTCATTGTAATTTTCATCAACATTTTCTCGCAGCTATAACATAAAAAAAAGGATCATATAACATTGTATAGTAGAGAAAATATTGTAACACAGTCATAACATTGTAAGTTTTGTTAGTATAAGTTCAAGGTGTAAAATACTGATAATTTTAAATTGGTATTATATATAAGTAACAAAAATGTTTTGGCCTAGATGATGTTATCAATATAACAGTTGAACTTCAAAACAGGGGATTGAACTTAGGCTAATAAACCTACTCCGTAAAAAGAAAAAAATTATCATATTTGGAAATCTGCCAATAGGCAGAAGGCCTTAGTCAAACCATGGGTTGTTGAATCAAATATGATGATGATGGTAATATTATTAGAAATCATGACAAATCAATAAATTAATGATAATAATCTGCCAATGTCTAAAGAAGACTTTCTGCTACGAATTTCAAGTCTGCTATTTACCTATTTTTTTATAACTTAAAAGTTATAACACTGAGATGTTATATATATATATATATTTTTTTTTAATCCACAGCAATAAATCTTTAGTAAATTCTTACAGAAAGTTTATATTTTCATAATTTTTATAATTCAATTTCATTTTCATACAGTTAATAATTTCCATTTATTAACCTTAGTTCATTAATTGTTTTGATTTATATTTATTTAAGGAAATTTTATATTTAGATGTAATGTATTTTATATACTGTCTGATTTTTCTTTATTTTACTTATTTTGGTATGTTGAAATTTTAGAAGACATTTATTTTATTTATTTATTTTTTTTTTTGTAATCATTGTTTCCTTCAATAAGTGGAGATATGAAACGACTAATAAAATTACATAATTTGTTGAATTTTTTTCTTTATTTAAAAAAAAATAACTTACTTCATGAAAATATATTTTACTCTTATTACTACTACTTATATTATATTACTTACTAAAGGTGAACTAAACACCGACCGAGAATACTAAATAACGCAATTTTTGAAATTCAATTGATTACAATTTCAAAATAAAAAATAAAAAAACTTTGGCCCTTTTCAGAATGTGATTTTGAATTTTTACTTGTAATAGAATAAAAACTATTCCCCAGTTATCAGTTTACCATGATCTATAGAACAAAATGGATACTTCATTGTGCTTTCAGTTACGGTTACAGTTCTTTGTGCAATATTATCTGAAATAAAACGAAGGCCATATTGTGCAATAGATCCAATTTATATATCGATTGTCTATTAGAAAGTAGGAAAAGGAAATAGGCTGCTTTCACTTTTGTTATATTGTGCATATCATGATTATATCAAATATCATCTCTGGTTTTACTGAACGTATAGGTAAATTTATGATACTCTTATAATCCAAACATCTCCAATTACAGGTTCACCAAGCGTCCTTTGAACGTGGACTTAAAAGAGTTTCTTGCCTTTATATTAATCTCCTGTGTTTTACTGTGGCCTGGTGGCTAATTGGATAGCACTCTGGCCTTTGGTGTTTCAGGTTCGAATGGTACGGATGTTTGTTAGGAGTTAGGAATAAAGGTTAAACTGTAGGTCCCGGTCTAATTAGCCCAAAGTGTGCACAAAATGACCGTAGAGCGACAAACCAAACCAAATCTATGTTTTACTACTATAATATCTGAATAATAATTTTAAAAAAGAAAAGGAACTTTTTATGCGAGTTTTTTAAGTTATTTACTTATCATAAACATAATATATATTTCTATACTGGCTTAATATCAAAAGGATATGGTTTAGTTTATCCCAAGATGGTATTTTTTGGGCATCTGGTAGTCAGAGATAGTGACAGTCAAAAGAAATCAGTATAGTAATAATAATAATAATATAGTAATAATTATAATTAATAAGTGTTTTGGTTAGCAAATTTCATACGAAATAAAGTACAGGAAAGGAAATTTTAAATCAGTGAAAAGTCAAAAAGTTATCGTTATGAAAAAATGCGATGCGGGATTACTAGGGTAAGGGTAACTATTGAATTTGGAATGTGCAGGTAGGGAATATGAGGAAATGGTGCTATTAATTATATATATTTCTACCACTTAATCTTAATTGCGTTATCGTTTACGATGGCGATTATCAAAGTTAACCAAATTAAATATTACCGTACAACGATGTTTTATGTTTATCTGTTAATAATTGATTTTCCGAATCAACAGTTGACAGTGTTTTATTGATCCCTGGGGGCGATATTAACCACTCTGAAAACCATTAATATAAATAGACTAACGCTATCAGACTGGCTTACATACTTTTTACAAAATGAGTAAATCATACCAAGATACATTTATATTCATTTTCAAGAATTAAAACATAGTTTAACTCAAGGCAATACAAAAACAATAAATAATTTTTGTGATTACCTGAATTTAAGATCAGAATGTGAAATATTCAGTAATGACAATTTTTTCATCAATGTGAAAGCATTTGTAATTTCTATGAGGTCAATAAATCTATGAGGCGTATTGAGTATTTTACAACTGGGTCAAAGGTTTAATGGTGATCCTCTCTTTTTAGTCTAAAGAATAGTCCATAAACATATTTGTCTTCCATACAATTTGAGAAGAAAATAAATGGTAATGCCTTTTCCTTCTTTCCCATGCATTTTTTAATTTAGTTAACTTTGATAATCTCCATCATAAACGATAACGTAATTAAAATTAAATCGTAGAAACATGTATAAGCAATAACATCATTTCCTGAGATTCTACCTTCATTTACTGAAAAAAGAAAGAAAGATATAGTAAAAAAAAAAAAAATTATTTTAAGTATCTACATATCCACATACGTCTTAAAACATAATAATAAATAAAATTGTTAGACACATTGAAGCTTGGGTCTACAAAATTATTTATAAAATTCAACCATAATAACATTCGCATTGCACATAGAAAGTAAAATAACTAAAAATATTATGAAAATAAAAATAAAGAATAACATTAAAAATGAACCTAATGAGAAGGATGAACCTGATGAACTGCTATTAATGACTTAACCCTCTGCTCTGCTTTTGTCAGTAGTATTCTTAAATCACAGCGTTTGTCTATTTACAGCCTTTTTTTTTTTTAAACAAATTTGTGACCATTTTAAACCAAAGTTCCAATAATGAAGAAAGAAATTCAATTAAAAACTTTTGTATTACAGCCCACAATCCAAGATTACTTATAGGTATCTTCTTTTCCAGCCAATTTTTTTATTCTATGCCTGTCTCCTATCTCTCGGTCAATAGTCTATGAGCAGCCCAATACAGTAAAGAGTGTCAGAAACAATCACTAAAGGGATTGACACTAACACAAAAAGGGAAACAGTAAGAAGAATAAGGCATATGCTGAGGTGCTCTCCAGACATGAGCACGCTATGGTCGTAAAGGGGGCAAATATCTGTATATGTCCTATTCTACACAGGTGACTCTGTAAGTAGTCATGGCCCGTGACAAGTCTAAAGCAGGACACGTCGACCGCTGTAGGCAAAAACTGGGAAATCTTGCTGACTTATTCAATAGAAAATTCCACTTTTTTTGTCAGGAGCCTTATCTCTATACAGGTAGAAACGGGTGCCTTTAATAAAGAAAGATATATATTGCTTTATATGCCAAAAGGCAAAGTAGGTCCAGGTGGTATCCTTTGTACTGCAATGCCTCGGAATCCACTACAAAGCAATGAATTTCTTGGTGTTCAGCTTATCTACCTTTAGTATGCAGTTCCTAGAAATCTCACATTCACAATGATTGGGAGTTGTCAATGTCAAAATTGCCGCCTTGGAATCAACAAAAAGACGATTCGACGACGTTCTTTTTCACACTACTCTACTTCGTCTAAAGCTAAAGAAATGTTGGTAGCCATCTTTGAATCATCGATGAATAATTATTTAAAATTTTCTCATCTTCTCTTACTTTATTTATGTTTCTACCGCTTCCTTATTTTTATAAAATACTCCCACTCCCTTTGATCGTTCCCCTACCTACCTAGGGGTGGTATAGCCCACTTTAGGAACTAATGGTCTACAGTCACGCACTTTAAAACGACCACGGAAGCATATAAGGAGTACGCATCCTCCTAACCAAACTCAATGAAAGAATAATAACTGGATTTATTAGCTCATTTCCCATGTAAATATGAGAACTTTTAGCTCCACTCATTAAAATGAGCTCTCTTAAATCAAAAACATCGCGTGCTAATCATCAGATACGTGTACTGTATAGTAACATACAAACATAAAACCGCTATTTACTTTCCACTTGGCTTTCTTCATCATTTTCATCAAGTCATCTACATTTTTCTTATCTAATGAGACACCAGGAAATATTCATTTAAGTTTTAATTGCCCAAAACCTTGAACTTTTCTTTGCATTTTGAATCATAGTTTATGTAAGACTGGTTCATAACATCTTTGAAGGAAATTCGTTAATCTTTTTCAATGTCAAGCAAATTCAATTTTTGAAAAGCTCGTGTCCCCAACGAATTTCCTCCTGCCAGCGGCAAAAGATGAATCACTTTAAACGGTAAATCTTTGGAATTCGTTTAGAAGACATTTCAGTTTGAATCTATAAAACTAGAATAATATAAACTAGAATTTCAAAACTAGATGTTCGATTATGACGATGTTTCTTATTACTGAATAACCTAGAGGCAAGGGGAGTTTATAAAAAATAATTTCATAGCAATTGTTATTGGTTTTTATTATTTCCTGTCATAAAAATAATACATGTAGAGCAGAGACAAATATATATATTTTTAAATTTATATAGAATTAAAAGAATTATTTGCTTACACTTAATATAAACACACATGCAGATTTTGATTTTTGATTCATCAAAATATGAGATTTTGTATAAAATCATTATTTAAAGTTACATTTTATATTGCAGTGAATAATGACTTCATAAAATGGAATTAAAAATCATCCAAGTTATGAGTGCACTATAAAAAATTATTTAATTTGCCAATGGGGTTGGCTTATCTTGTAAAAACAATAAAATTTCGACTTCGTGTTATTCATATGCAGATAATATTTCAGTTCATTCATAGTTTAATCAATTTATGACCCATTAAAATTTGGAATCCGAAAAAAAGTCATAGAAAAAATTTAGATTTGAAAAATTCTCAATACATAATTGCCGTACATTTTAGTTTTGCATGAAAAAGTAGAAAGTCTTTCATTTGTATATGATATGCAAATGAAAGATTGCACAGGAATAACTTTTAAAGAAAAGACTTCTTATGAAAGAATAATATTACACATGAAGACAGAATATGAAAGAATAATATTGCGCATGAAGACAGAATATGAAAGAATAAGACTACCTGAAGGCAGAATATGAAAGACTGCATATGAAAGAATAAGATTGCACATGAAGACAGAATATGAAAGAATAATATTGCGCATGAAGACAGAATATGAAAGAATAAGACTACCTGAAGGCAGAATATGAAAGACTGCATATGAAAGAATAAGAGTGCACATGAAGACAGAACATGAAAGATTGCAAATGAAAGAATAAGACTTCACATGAAGACAGAATATGAAACACTGCATATGAAAGAATAAGAGTGTACATGAAGATAGAATATGAAAGAATAAGACTACCTGAAGGCAGAATATGAAAGAATAAGAGTGCACATGAAGACAGAACATGAAAGATTGCAAATGAAAGAATAAGACTTCACATGAAGACAGAATATGAAACACTGCATATGAAAGAATAAGAGTGTACATGAAGATAGAATATGAAAGAATAAGACTACCTGAAGGCAGAATATGAAAGACTGCATATGAAAGAATAAGAGTGCACATGAAGACAGAACATGAAAGATTGCAAATGAAAGAATAAGACTTCACATGAAGACAGAATATGAAAACACTGCATATGAAAGAATAAGAGTGTACATGAAGATAGAATATGAAAGAATAAGACTACCTGAAGGCAGAATATGAAAGACTGCATATGAAAGAATAAGAGTGCACATGAAGACAGAACATGAAAGATTGCAAATGAAAGAATAAGACTTCACATGAAGACAGAATATGAAACACTGCATATGAAAGAATAAGAGTGTACATGAAGATAGAATATGAAAAGAATAAGACTACCTGAAGGCAGAATATGAAAGACTGCATATGAAAGAATAAGAGTGCACATGAAGACAGAATATGAAAAGAATAATATTGGTGCATGAAGACAGAATATGAAAGAATAAGACTACCTGAAGGCAGAATATGAAAAGACTGCATATGAAAGAATAAGAGTGCACATGAAGACAGAACATGAAAGATTGCAAATGAAGAATAAGACTTCACATGAAGACAGAATATGAAACAATGAAAGAATAAGAGTGTACATGAAGATAGAATATGAAAGAATAAGACTACCTGAAGGCAGAATATGAAAGACTGCATATGAAAGAATAAGAGTGCACATGAAGACAGAACATGAAAGACTGCAAATGAAAGAATAAGACTTCACATGAAGACAGAATATGAAACACTGCATATGAAAGAATAAGAGTGTACATGAAGACAGAATATGAAAGAATAAGACTACCTGCATTTGAAAAGACTGCATATGAAAAGAATAAGAGTGTACATGAAGATAGAATATGAAAGAATAAGAATATGAAAGAATGTATATGAAGAAAAATAAAGAATAAGACTTCACATGAAGACAGAAATAGAAACACTGCATATGAAAGAAAGTGTACATGAAGATAGAATATGAAAGAATAAGATTTCACATGAAGTGTACAGAATATGAAAGACTACCTGAAGGCAGAATATGAAAGACTGCATATGAAAGAATAAGAGTGCACATGAAGACAGAACATGAAAGATTGCAAATGAAAGAATAAGACTTCACATGAAGACAGAATATGAAACACTGCATATGAAAGAATAAGAGTGCACATGAAGACAGAATATGAAAGAATAAGACTGTACATGAGGACAGAATATGGAAGGCTGCATTTGAAGGATTAAGACTGTACATGACGTCAGAATATGAAAGACTGTATATGAAAAAATAAGAGTACATGAAGACAGAATATGAAAGACTGCAAATGAAAGTATAAGAGTGCACATGAAGACAGAATAAGTGTACATGAAAGACTGCATATGAAGGAATAAGACTGTACATGAAGTCAGAATATGAAAGACTGTAAATGAAAAAATAAGAGTACATGAAGACAGAACATGAAAGACTGCATATGGAAGAATAAGACTTCACATGAAGACAGAATATGAAAGACTGCATATGAATATTTGCTGCACAATGAATCCGCATATGAATAACATACTTCTTGCGTAAAGAGTCGTCTTATGAATAACATACTTCCTGCGTAATTGTAGACTTATTAGAAAAGAACACTCAATAAATCCCCATAAGTAGCCAAACTGAGGATACATTCATAATCGCCATCGAGTCTCTTCTTTTCTGGAAGCAATCCATCAAGAATTCGAATTTTCGTTCATTCCCACACTTTAAGGGCACAGTTACTAGTGCTACAAGTGGATCACCTATGGTCAATTAAATATGAATTCAGACAAAATATTATTACATGCATATGACTTTTATTTATATATGAAACAAATGTAGGATGTTCTCCTTAAGAAGCCTCAGAACACTTATTTCAAACCTTCGTTAATTTAATTGATAACAATAAAAATCCAAAATACCTTAAATACAGGAATGGCAAAAAACATTTTTATTAAAATTTCTATTCCATTTAAAAAAACAAATATTCAAAAGTCAAAATTCTCTAAAAGCTTTATACATTTTTAATGAAAAATATGAAATTCTATGCAATCAGAAAATTGCATAAAATGAAATTCTATGCAATTTTCCTTATTTTAGATTTCATTACGTTATTTATTTGCTAAACGAATTTATTCCTAAATCAATGTTCCTTTATTTCAAACAAAACTTTTCACAAAGAAAAACGACGAAATAATATAAATAAGTAATTACAAAAGAGAATTTAAATTGTAAAACGTCGAATTAGAAAAATAAGCAACAACTAGAATACAAAATAACCCAACCAAGAACAGTATTTGAGAAATGAAATAAAGCTTTTTATTTTTAGTTCTATTCAATGTGCTAAACAAAAAGAATGGAATAATTTTAACCGTTGAGTAATTATGAATTCTTACTCTGTGCTGTTGTTCTTATTCATTTTGCTTTGGTATAATTAAAGTGGCTTCTTTCACCAGAAATGTTATTAACATTTATTCGCGTTATTTAAATATAAAAGATTCTAGAGAAAAATTACGAAGAATTATTGCATTTATTCTGGGTTTTAATGAAAATTTAAATTTCCATGAATGCTTTGAATGCATTTGAATAGCAGCGGATTGAGTTACAAATAAAAAAAAACTAAATACTTTGAAAATGTGTTAATAAATGGATTTAGATATTAATTTAATGAACAGCATTTGCTTTAAATATTAAAGCACACCACGTTAAATATTATAATGTATATTTTAAATGGATAGTAGTCATAACTGTGTATTGTACATAATAATAATTTATAAGAGACATATAATAGATAATATTTGATGTAAAACAAAATTTGTTGTTAATAAATAACTAAGAAAAATAGTTTTAATTCTGATTATTTTTACGATAGAAAGTTTTGCGCAGAATTAAAATTTTAACATTATATTTGCATGTAGGGAAACAAAAAAAAAATCGATTTAATTTGAAGATATTATCTAGACTATTAAATTTTTAAAAAAATGGGGGAAATATCCAATTACGTGATATAATGAAAGGCTAATTTAAAAAAACTAACGTGTTAAAATTAAGAAATGAGGCCATTTTTGCATATTATTTCAAGGAT
This sequence comes from Caerostris darwini, assembly GCA_021605075.1. Classification (NCBI taxonomy): domain Eukaryota; kingdom Metazoa; phylum Arthropoda; class Arachnida; order Araneae; family Araneidae; genus Caerostris; species Caerostris darwini. Next base: position 1,116,393 of record BPLQ01010387.1, read on the forward strand.
TAACATTATACTGTTTTAGTAATGGACCACAAAACTGTCTTTACGACAAACGGAATTTTATAAATTATTAAATAATTAAAAGTTTATATTTTTAATATAAAATTGATGTCATGTAGAAATATTTTTAATATTAATGAGAAACTTTTTAAACAATAATTTTTAAAAATTTGTTTACTGTAGCTTTTATGTCATTATTATTATTATTATCATCATAACACGATTTTAGTAAAGAATTCAATGATTCAAAATAACCGATTTCAATGAAAAATTCAACAATTCAGAATAATTTATTCTAAACGAAACGGAAATATAGCTGCCTGAGCATTTTCATTTTTTTTGTGATTATATATTAATTTTTATCTGACCAAGATTTTCTTTTACCCATAAAATATATGGGTATTGTTTTGGGAAAGGGGTTTTCCGTGTCCCTGACCACTTTCAATTTTGGACATATTTATTGAAATATGTTTTTTCACAAGCATGTTTTTTCACACATTTTTTTTACAGGCTCTTTTATACGCAATATTTATTTATAAATAACTGAATAATTATTAAATAATTTAGCAAATAAATTAATTCAGCTGAAAAATTAATGTAAAATTGTTTTAAAAGATCGCCTGGTGAAAGCAAAGACGATTTTATTTCAAAGTGAAAATGAGATTTTTTAAGAACAGAAAATCGTTTGGAATTCTATTCTTCTTCTTCTTATTATTATTTAAGAATACTGTTAAGAGTTTTATTCTTTTATAAAATTCTGAATTTTATGGCTAACCTGTATACACTGCGTGAAAAAAGTAGAAGGACATTAGATTATTTTTGATAAATGAATAATGACGCATTTTTTAAACAATTAATTTATTCACAACGTTTTTACATGCAGATACCTGTATCTAGACAAAACAAAAAAGTACACAATTAAAAAAAAGTATACTTAATAAAAAAATTGGTTTTGACGATCTCATGATCAGTGAAAAAAGTAGAAGGACACTCCTAAAAAAGAGGTGTACTATATAAATTAATATGGAATTCTTTTCCCGTTTGCCCGAATTACTTCGAAGATCCTATTTGGCATCGAACTGTATAAAGATTGAATTTTTGTTTGGCAAAAATTGTCCCATACAAAGTTTAATGATTTCTGCAGCTCAGCTACAGATTCAAACTGCTTTCCACCCTCGTAAACACGACGTACAATCATTGCCCATATGTTCTCTACAATGTTGAGATCAGGACTTTTAGCAGGCCAATGTAAAAGTCGAACATTGTTTGCTGCAAACCAATCTTTAACACCATTTGCAGTGTGAATTGATGCACCATCTTGCTGAAAAATCCAATCATCTCCTCCTAACTCAGTGCCATATGGCAGAAGATTTGAGTTTAGAGTCTGGATGTAGTCTGTATGGTTCCGTCTACCATTTAGAAAGGCTAAACTTGTCCTGCCTCCATAGCCAACTGCTAACCATACCATTAAACCACCTCCTCCCATCTGTCGAGTAGAATAAGTTTCTTCTTCAATACCAAGGCAGTGCCAATAGTACTGATAACCATCTGGACCATCCAAATTGAATTTTTTCTCATCGGAAAATATAACTGAGGTCCATTCTGAGCTCCAGGACATGTGGTCTTTAGCCCACTGCAGTCGGTTCTTCATGTGTCCTTCATTCCACCTCGGATGGTGCATCCGTTTTTAAGACGAACTTTTTTGAGCGTTTTATGTAGTTATAGACAGTTCTTTTGGTTACATGTGTAATTCCTGATTGAAATTGCGCCTTGCCGACACTTCCACCAGTCTTTTTGAGTTCACGAATGATTTTTCGTTGATCACGTTGGGTGAGTTTTTTTGGTCTTCCTGTCTTCTTTTTTTCTTCTGTCACTTTCAGGGTTTCTTATGAAGTTCGAAACAGTATTAGGAAGAGATTCATAGCTGCCGTGCAATCTCTCTCAAACCTTTGCCTTCATTTTTATAGGCAACTATTTGGCCCTTCTGAAACTTACTTAGAGGTATTCCTCTGGGCATCCTTAAACCAAAAAAACTATGAATTTCTAGCTAAATATTTATTCTTGTTAAAAAGGAATTAAAAGAGAAAAAAAACACTTACCTATAAACTTTCCAACAGCTTCTAAATAGTTTTTTGGACGTGTCCTTCTACTTTTTTCACACTCCCAAAGTTATTAAGTATTGCATTCCTAAGTTAAAATAGTGGTAAGTAAAAAAATCTCATTTAACTTTCACTTAACGTAAATTAAAACTCTAACGAAACAACTCTCTATAAAAATCAGGTCAAAAGCAGTAAAATAAAAGCATATTGTACGAAAAAATGACTGTCCTTCTACTTTTCTCACACAGTGTATCATCCCATACTACTACAATATTTTGTTTTTCTTTCAAAAACGATTCATTTGAAGTCTACTATGTGAATAAACATTGTCAATTTAATACACATTTAATTTTTTTTTTCTTGCGCTGTTTAAAGAAAGTTAGATTTATAATTTTTTTTTATCACTTGTAATCACTTTCTTCTAATACGAAGTCATGAAAAACTGAAATTTTTATGATGTGGGTAAAGATCTGTGTTTTAAAACTTAAATCCCTAAAGGGAATCACAAATCCCTAAAGGCAACCACAAAATTTAAGAAAGTAACGTCGTCAGAAATACTGTGTAAGAAAATAAGATTAGCAGCTTGGTACTTAATACATTAAATTGGTACTTAAATAAATTAGAATGCAGTATAAATACTATAGATGAGATCTCAGTTAATAGAAAACTGTGACTGTATCACATTTTTTGTTCGTTATACTAATATTCTTGTAGCTGAAGATCCTAATTTATGTTCTTGTAAATTAATGCTGAATATCTGATTCATGGAATGGCTGTGATTACTGGTTAGTGTTCTTATAATATAATAATAATTAACTGCTAATTTGATTGGTTGTAGTTATTGAAGTTGGATTAATGTTTTTGTAATACAGTGAGTAACTGCTAGTTCATAGTTTAGTTGTGGGTATGATGTTCTTGTATATCATGTATGTTTCACGGATTATTTGTTGTGAAAGCTGATATCTTCTTATGGTTATTGAACTTTGTTGTTCTTTAAATACATTGAGTAGCATGTACTTTTCACAAGAAACAATGTGGACTGTAAAAAAAAACAAGTCCAATCACTTTTGCTATATTATAAATACATTTTATAATTTGTAGCGTTATGAAAATAGATACAACCGCACCTTACGTTATAATTTCAAATTGGAGAGATTCAGTTATTTATTTTTTTAACGTGTTTTTCTCATTGCATTTTTTTTTACCAGGAAATGTGCATCTGTCAACAACCAGATCTAAGAAGATAATCTTTGGAAAATAAACATCAACACATGAGAAACAGACTAGAAGAAAAAGGATAAAAAGGAGAGAGAGAGAGGGAGAATCCTTGATCAATTAAAATTATCACATTGTTATCAGACAAAAATGCATAAAATTTACTAGATGGTTCTTAAAAGCTGAATTTTAAGTATTTTTTTAATGCGTATGGCAATTTTAAGAGTACAAAGTTTTTATTTATTTACATTTGTATTGAAAACGCCCTAATCATATCTTAATTATAACATATTAAGTAATATGGCCTTGGCCCACCGCGGGGCTTTTTGCCGATGAAGAAGTAGAAGTAATAGCCATTTTTTTTCAACAAAAACAACAACATATATATATATATATATATATATATATATCCTGATTTAAAACATCCTTTGAGTTTAACTTTTACGGAGAATTTATCTAAAAGATAATCTCTCTCTCACTCTTTATGTTTTACGGTTTGAAACTACAGTAATACAGACTAATACAAATTAAATAAAACAATTTAATGAAATTTTCTGAAGTGAAAAAATTACTTTCATGCTTTGAATTTTTGGAAACAAAATTGAGCTATCGATTTCGATAATTAAATCCAGATATTGTAAAAAAATAATAATAATAAATATATACATAAAACTGAAAAATAAAAAAGTGCTGTGTCAATTAAATTAATATTAATACAATTTTTAATATTAAATCGGAGAATTTTGATATAAAATATGTCTTATGTATGTAGCAATTGGTTGAAAGCTTAACATAAAACAGGAAAATCAATTCATTCACGTGTCAACTTTTAATAATATGTCATTCAAGCCGGTGAGGATTATTTTGAAATTTTTTTCCTGATTTTATTTGTAATTGCTTTTAATTGAAACTACGGACGAAATTAAATCATTTAACAAACACAAGATCTGGTAACAACAGATTTATAATGAAAAGTATTAATAACAATAAGATAAAAATTTAATCCTCTGAATCAATATACAGATAACCCATAAAATTTAGAATTTAATGTAAGAAGAAAAAGCATGACAACAATTTTAAACAAAAAAAGAAAAGAAAAGTATCCATAAATCATATTCAGGCAATAAATTATTTTCATCATTTATCGTTCAAAACTGAAACAAGTAATATAAAAAAAAAAAAAAAAAAAATTAAAGTCAATTCGTACTTTTTTTTCACTTTATTGCAGAAAGTCCTTTATAAATAATTTTCATTCATTTTTTAAGTTTATCTGGCACCATCAATTGGTAGATATATGCAACTTAAATCTAGAAAAAACTAAAATTAATTAATTAAATTTAATTACTGAATTAATAATTGAAAAAAACTGTATTAACATCCAGTGCCATCCACTACAAGTTAAAAAAAATGCATTTGAACTCGAGTGGATGAATAAAAAGTATTTTATGAACGATTGAAAATTTGAACAAGATATATATAGGGAGAGTGTGAGCTAATAGAAGGAATTGAAAAAGAAAGCAGATTAAATAAAAATAAAAAACTATGGAATACCAAACGATTTTTAAAAAAAGCACATGAAAGAAATAAAAAAAAATAAAAAATAATCGACAAACTAAAATAAAATTGTAGAATTTCAAACAAATTTATAAAAAAGCATGTCAAAGAAATTTAATAAAAAAAGCAAGTAAAAGAAAAAAAAATTAAATTATTCAATAAGAAATGTTGAAAGTGGTCAAGGAAAGGAAACAATGATCAAGGAAACGGAAAACCCCGCTGTGTATATAATTTTCACATAATTTCATGTGTAAGAAAAATTCTTTGTTATAATATTTTGTTTGTGTATATTTATCGCTACGTTTCTTATGAATTTATGTAAATATATTCATTATAAAATTGATGAAAGTAGGCTTATTGATTGTTAATTAAATGACATTCAAATGCATTTATTAATTTTAATTTGTATTATTTTTATTTATTCACCATTAAAAAACATAAAACATTTCACATAATTTAAACAGGCATGTTCGGTTTTTATTATCAAAAAATATAAAACTCTATTTGAAGAAAAAATAAATCACATAAACCTTCTCAGAAAATAAACATTTCAATAGTTTGCAAAAAAAATGACTGATTTCATGACTATGTAACGATAAAACTTTCAATTGTATTACGAGTTTTCTTCATTATCATACTTACACCCACGCTCAATCAGTTCCAGTGTCGTTAAATATTTCAATGACCTGTAAAATGTCATTCACTCGATTAACGACTTTTTACTGGTCGGGGCGGGGTTAACTCTTCCAGGGAAACAACGAGTCGAACAGCACTGAGATAAGACAGTTCAGATAAGATTCGATTTTCAAACCCAATCAGATGGTTGGTCGGGAAAATATCTGCATAAATCACTTATCTAAACGTCCTAATAAAATTGTTGTTCTATCTTTTGTATTTTTTTATTATATTTAATTTAAATTTAACTTGACACATGGAACATTTTGTGAACTATACTTAATATCCATTATCATATTATTAAGATAGAATAAGTTTCAAGACTTATAAAGTCGTTAATCACTATATATTATTTATTGTCTTATAAAAAGGTTAATCATTGCCTATTTAATAAAAAAAAATCTATAAGATATCCTTAATAACTGTGTGCTAACTTTTTTTTTACTAAATAAAGGAATATATATTTATATATTTATATATATTTTTATATTTTTTAAAATTTAATTAAAAATAAACTATTATATAATAATAAAATGTTATAATTTTCATCCTTTTAGATTTTTTAATGTTACAAGTATTTTTAAAAATTTTTTGTTAGTAAAAAATTTCATCCTTTTAGATTTTTATTCTTACAAGTATTTTTAAAAATCTTTTGATAATAAAAAAATTTCATCCTTTTAGATTTTTATTGTTACAAGTATTTTTAAACATCTTTTGATAATAGAAAATTTCATCCTTTAAGATTTTTATTGTTACAAGTATTTTTAAAAATCTTTTAAAAGTAAAAAAATTCATCCTTTTAGATATTTATTGTTACAAGCGTTTTTAAAAGTCTTTTGATAATAAAAAATTCATCCTTTTAGTTTTTTATTGTTACAAGTATTTTCAAAAATCTTTTGATAATATTAATTTTAATTATGTTATTAATTTACATAAATTAGTCTTTTAAAGTATTGACAGTATTGATACTACTAAAAATTTACAACTAATAGTAATTAAAAACTATTAGTTGTAAATTTTTTATTTTTTATTGTAATTTTTTTTTACTCTACTTTGATTATATTTTCAATATTTCTAACTCCTTTTCTGTAATATTTTTCTCTTAATTAAGAAGTGACTTAACTAAACAGTTGTTAAATTATTAATTTTATAATTGTTATTTAAGAACATCAGAGGTTAAACTTTTTAACCATTTCTAATCATCAAAATATACTAAAATATTTCAAAAACTTTATAAACTGATACAAGATATGAATATTTTTGATGTAACATCCTTTTTTATTATTTTCTATCTCATATTAATACTAGAACATTACGATAAGTATAATTATATTATTTTATTTCTAATTAGTTTTCAATAGGTAGTAATTAAATATCGATATTTAAAAGCAAATTATTCATTAATCAATCAAATGAATTCATTAAATAATTTCGCCTCATTTAATTTAATTATTAACAGGCATAACGAAATATTTATTACCTCAATATTTTATTATGTCTTAAAATCGATTAACTATGAAATTAATACTAAAGTTGATTTGTTCGATTTTTATTGACATGACAATAGATATATCGCTATGAATTTATTTTTAAAGAAAATATTAAGTTCTAAATAATATATAAATTTATAATGATAAAAATATAATTATATTAATTGAGAAAATATAATTCCACACAAATTTTATAATAAAAATATTTGCTACAAAAATTACTATTAGTCATATATAGAACTAAAAATAAAAATTCATCATATATATTTTCACTTCCTATGGAAGAAAAAAATCTGAACGTATTAGCCTATAAATCAAACGTATTTCTACATTTCCTGACATTGAAAGAACACACTCAGTATTTCCGATAGATGAATCATGATAAACAATATCATCGCCAAAATCAATAGCGAAAAGGCGCCAAATGTAGTTTACCTAAATTTTAACCGCGTAACGATTTCTTGCTTCTCTGTATCAAACCGCACAAGAAGTAGTCCCCATTGACCGTTTTGTTTTACGTCAGTGCCTCTATGTATAGAATAAAATGGCCCTTTTCATCAATGAATAGAATATTTGTCATGAAATAATCGAAAAAATATGAAAAGAAATTGTAATTAGACTTTTTTCGAAGGCGGATACATACAGCTACCTGCAACATTTAAAACATAATGATTCGAACGTTAGTAAGCGGATCAAGCTCGGTATCTTATATGTGTTTTGACAGATGATGAGTTGATGTTGGGCTGTTATTTTTTATATCCCGATTGTTAATGAAATTATCTCTTGATAAGATTTAAATTAGATGATAATTTTTTATTCTCTAATGAATAGATATTTAATTAGTATGATAGTCAAAAATTGATTTCATAAGGTAAAGTAAAAGAAAAAATACCTTTAAAATAATGTATAATTACATCTATGTCCAGAATTTTTTTTAATTTTATAATAAACCCTTATGATTCAATAAAAACAAAACTATTTCCAACCAATTATTATTTTATTACAATTGAATTTATCTAATAATTATTATTCTATTTGACGTTATTCTTTTTTTTATATAAGAAGATTAGTAGATTAGTTAGAGGATAATTTTAAATGCTGAAATTTCATTTTTGTTCCAAAAACATTTTAAACCGATGAATTTTAGAAAAAAAAAAAATTTCAAATCCCGTTATAAATAACACTTTTTAATAAAACAGCAAAATTTGATAGGAAAAATTTTGCAGGATTATTAATCATTAGAAAAATTGCGAAATTAAAATAGTTTAAAAAATGCTTCAATTAAAAACAAATGTTTTACAAAACGATTAACTTACATGAATCGATTATGATTAACAATTAATCACAATGATTAACAATTAACACATTAATCGTATTAAAATTCAAAGCAAAATAATTAGTGTTGACTAATACTATTTAGAATGCCAAATGAAGAAACGAACTTGTGGTAAATTTCACGTCACCACAGATTTGTCAATTCATTTCTGTGGTTATCCTTGCATGCCAATTCATTCCACACAATGAAGTGAAACAACTAGATTTTCTTGTAGTATTAATCACCTAATCGTTTCTGTCTTAAAACCCTAAAGAATTTTCCTACTAGAGTATCCGTTCCATTTCAGGAAAACGGAAGTGACGATCACACACTAATTGGGAAATTCATTCATGAATAAAGGGGAAGTTCTGAACTGTTTTGTGTGCAACCGATATATCTCATTCGAGTTTTCCAAAAAAGCTACCTACTTCCTGTTACACCTTCACCTGCTAACCTTTATGTGAGGTCATAATTGTCAACTCATTTACACCTTCTGAGTCAGACAGTTAATCACCAACTATAAAAAAAGAATAAAATCGTTTGAAGAACGAACGAATTGAGTTGACGTCAAGCTGCTGCAAAGGGAAATAAACGCATTTTACTTTTTTTAAAAAAAAATCGTTTTCTTCCGGGTAAACTGCTTTTCAAAAGTTTTCATGGCAACGGCTACAAGGTCAAGGCAAGCTAGGTAGAAATTGGTTGGTTCTTTTAAAATGATAACTATAATTTTTATTTTATTTTTTTCGACCGGATCTCGTGCAGGTTCGTTTTAGAAGTCGCGAATCACATGCTGTGACGGTTATACTTTTTTTTAATTCAGTTTTTATTGCGTAAAGGTATCTAGTTTTTTTTTTTAAAAGAGCAATGACAAGTTTAAGAGGAACATTACATTTCTGTAATGAAATCGTTTGGTTTAATATTTTTTTTCGAATTTAGCTTTCGAATAATTCAACGGTTTTTTTTAAAGTAATTTTTTTTCATTGCTTTGAACTTGAAGTTATTAAAGGTTGGAATTACTTAAAATAAGAGCAAACATTAACTTCATTCGTTCATACAGTCATTCAAATTCAGGTATTCTTAAATATTAGAACGATTGATTGAATAATAATTCATTTAACTTTTCGACGGTTATTAAAAGTTGGAATTATTTAAAGTAAGAGCAAATATTAACATTATGTCCATTCATTTCTACAGCCATTCGAATTTAGGTATTCTTAAACATTAGAACGAGTAATTGAATAACAGAGCAGACATTAACATTACATTCATACATTCATGAAGTCATTCAAATTCACGTAGTGTTAAATATTTTAACGATTAATTGAATAGCAATTCATTTAACGTTTTTGATGGTTATTAAAATTTGGAATTACAAGAAGAGCAAACATTAGCATTTAATTCATTCATTCATACAGTCATTCAAATTCAGGTATTCTTAAATATTAGAACGATTGATTGAATAATAATTCATTTAACTTTTCGACGGTTATTAAAAGTTGGAATTATTTAAAGTAAGAGCAAACATTAACTTCATTCGTTCATACAGTCATTCAAATTCAGGTATTCTTAAATATTAGAACGATTGATTGAATAATAATTCATTTAACTTTTCGACGGTTATTAAAAGTTGGAATTATTTAAAGTAAGAGCAAACATTAACTTCATTCGTTCATACAGTCATTCAAATTCAGGTATTCTTAAATATTAGAACGATTGATTGAATAATAATTCATTTAACTTTTCGACGGTTATTAAAAGTTGGAATTATTTAAAGTAAGAGCAAATATTAACATTATGTCCATTCATTTCTACAGTCATTCAAATTTAGGTATTCTTAAACATTAGAAGAACGGGTAAAATTGAATCATTCAGACATTAACATTATTATTCATACATTCTTGAAGTCATTCAAATTCAGGTAGTCTTAAATATTTTAACGATTGATTGAATAATAATTCATTTAACTTTTCGACGGTTATTAAAAGTTGGAATTATTTAAAGTAAGAGCAAACATTAGCATTTAATTCATTCATTCATACAGTCATTCAAATTCAGGTATTCTTAAATATTAGAACGATTGATTGAATAATAATTCATTTAACTTTTCGACGGTTATTAAAAGTTGGAATTATTTAAAGTAAGAGCAAACATTAACTTCATTCGTTCATACAGTCATTCAAATTCAGGTATTCTTAAATATTAGAACGATTGATTGAATAATAATTCATTTAACTTTTCGACGGTTATTAAAAGTTGGAATTATTTAAAGTAAGAGCAAACATTAACTTCATTCGTTCATACAGTCATTCAAATTCAGGTATTCTTAAATATTAGAACGATTGATTGAATAATAATTCATTTAACTTTTCGACGGTTATTAAAAGTTGGAATTATTTAAAGTAAGAGCAAATATTAACATTATGTCCATTCATTCTACAGCCATTCGAATTTAGGTATTCTTAAACATTAGAACGATTAATTGAATAACAGAGCAGACATTAACATTACATTCATACATTCATGAAGTCATTCAAATTCACGTAGTGTTAAATATTTTAACGATTAATTGAATAGCAATTCATTTAACGTTTTTGATGGTTATTAAAATTTGGAATTACAAGAAGAGCAAACATTAGCATTTAATTCATTCATTCATACAGTCATTCAAATTCAGGTATTCTTAAACATTATAACGAATTTGAATTGAATTCTTTCACGAATTTTTATTATTCTTAATAAAAATTCGTGAAAGAATTCAAAGAATTCACTTGAATAGTTAAAAATTTCTCATCTGTACAAGAGGAATCTTCATCATAGTTTGTTATTTGCAAAATTGATACCATCAATTATGTAAGAACTTTACGACAATGACAAAGTACGTTGAGAATTATGCAATAATTTTACTATAATAACCTAATGATAACAATATAGCAAGACATAAATATTGTACAATATCTTAAAGCGTAAATAAAATGCTTTTTTGCATTCGTTTTATTTTGGATGGCTTTCTAACTATAGGAAGTTCAATAGTCTAGATTCTGAATCAGTGAAGAACTGACTTATTATGAAATTAGTTAAATGATAATTTATTTATATAGTAACACATAAAATATTGTAAAATATCTTACACGTAAATAAAATACATTTTTTCATTCGCTTCAATTTGGAGGGCTTTTTAACTATAAATTCAATAGTTTAGATTCTGAATCACTGAAGAACTGATTTATTATGAAATTTATTAAATGATGATTTATTTTAAAAAAAAGAAAAGTTTTAAAAAACATTATTTTTTATCTCTGACTATTAAGAAATGAAATATATAAAAGTAGTACATTATAAAAATAGTATATATAATCTTTAATTATAGCAATGATAACGATTAATTCTGACATGTATGCTATCTTACATGTCAGTATCTTCCACTAAATTATTATGTTTAAAAAAAAAAAAAAAAAAAAAAATAAAAAATGAATAAATAAAAGATTCTTTCATATTTTCCAAAAGATATGCTTATTTATTACCCAATTATATAAATATTGAAACAATAAAAAGAAGCAAATGATTTTTATTCGTAGTGACTTGAATCCCAAATGATTATTTACATAAATCCAAAATCAATTCAAATTCTTGAAGAAGTTAATCTGATAAAAGTACTTTATTTTCTAAATCTTTGCCAGGGGAAAGTAAAAGAAAAGTAAATTGGGTAAATCAGAGAAAAGTCAAAAACAAACGCAGAAAAACATGCATTGAACATTAATGTATTATTAAAGATATAAGCATCGTTGGCTTAGTTTCGAATAATTGTTCTGCAAAAAGTTTACAGAAGGCAAAAATAACTATTCAGAACAGATGTTTTTGTGTTTACATAAATGTCTGCTTCAAATAATAGTTTATATTTATCTTTTCATTTTATTATGTTTTTAAATATGCGCATAACATTTATGAATAATATGCAAATCTCATTATTTGACAGGAACTAACTACTGAAATGGTTACCATATTATATGAGGCACTAAACAAGTTTCCCAATTTTATGGGTCCACGCATTGTACTGTAAATGACACTATTTAATAATTTATTTTTATTCAACCTTTTTTTTTTTTTTTTGAACAAGAATAGTTTTCATGTCATTTACCTTTCACCTCCCTTCTTTTTTCTGTAAGAATGAAATTAACAATTAAATTGTTTATCGCAACTATTTTTATCATACAAATTATTTCAAAATAAATTATAAAAATATAATTAAAAAGTAGATTAAACTTTTTATTATTTTAAGTTCGTTTTCGATTCAAGTTATTTTTTAAGAACGACTTTACATTCAAGGAACGATTCAAGAACGAATGATCCTTCATCGAACGATCGATTCAAATTATTTTTTAAGAATGATTTTTCCAAAATGAACCATTCAAGAACGAATGATAATTCGTCGAACTATAGGTTCAAATTATTTTTTAAGAATGATTCTTCAAAAACGAACGATTCAAGACATTGTCAAACGATCGATTCCAGTTATTTTTTATTAATGACCATTCGTCAAACGATCTATTCAAGTTATTTTTTAAGAATATTTCAAAAACGAACGATTCAAGAACAAATGATCATTCATTGAACGATCGATTCAAGAACGATTTTTTAAACAAGTCATTTTATCTTTTAATTAAATTAAGTTTCGATGCAACTCATTCTTCTTTAAATCAACAAGTGTTGTAACAAAACAGACAAATGTGTGGTTTGGAAATCCCAACTATGAAATCGAATAATAGGAAAAAGAATATGTTAATTATAAAACTTGCTCACAATAGAACAAACACTGCAAATGTTTTCTGAACACTCGATGAATAAGTGTTTTAAGCAAAGTGATTCAATAGGAAAGGAATTGAGGCGTAAAGTTAACGTCTTACACTGTATGTGTAATGAATGCTTCACGTAATCGGAATTTAACGGACTAATGATTAAAATGAGAAGTATTCCACTGCAACTGAAGTTCAAATATAAAAAAGGAAAGAAATTTTTTTTAATTTAAATCTCTATATAATGGAGAAATTAATTTTGTACTTAAAAAAAAATCCTGAATATTAAGAAATTCCTTTCTATATGTTCTTATTGAGTTATTTATTAATAAAACTTATACTTTTACATTGTTTTCGGCGTGTTGCTATTTACAAATGCCGCACATATTGACCTAAGTCAATTACGACACCAAATCTATAGCAGATTCACAGTTACCTAGTATGAACCACAAGCAATCACTACACTTCATTCACATTTAGCCACTTTAATTTGGAATGAATATCATTGGTAACTCGTAGAAGGATTTGAGCCTTCATGCCCTCATCTTCGTGCTCAAGAGGAAGAATTTCCACTCTATAGATTTATTATGCCCATACACGAAAGTTTTTAATGAAGAATCATTTGCTGGATTCGAACCAAGCTCTCTCTCAGTTCAGCAACCCAAAGCATTATTATGAAACCAGTCCGGCTGTACCTACCTCTTATTTATATCTTTATAGAAAATCACAATTTAACTCATGCGAAAAATAATTTTTAATTTTGGACTAAAAGGAGTATTTTCTACCAGTGCTGGAAAAATTGCATCAAACTTCACAGAACTGCTGGTTATTCACAAGACATTTCAAGCCTGTCTGAGTCTACTTCCATCAAAACGAATGAATGGAATTACTTTTTTCACTGATTCAAGATCTGCCTTACAGACTCTTGATGAGAAGTTTCTCAAGTTTTATATTGAACATTATATCTCTTTTAGAACAAATTCGCTTCTTGCACATAATGTGCATCTTGCAATGGATCCCTGCTCATGTGGATTTGGAATTTAATGAAATTGCAGATGCTTTGGCGAAGTATATCGGAAATCTGGATCAGACTGCCATTCCTACTTCCCTTGCAGATGCAAATGCCGAGGCAAAATCTAAGCTTATAATTCCTTCTAAAACCGAAACTTAATCCAAATTACAGAACTAAATGTCGACAGAAAAACAGCCACTACTCTCACAAGATTAAAGATGAAGCACCCCAAAAATATGAAAATTACTGCTGATGGCGTTAAAATATACCAAAAATATGGAAACTTCCCTAATGTTGAGCTTATTCCTCATCATGTCTTTGATTGGCCAGCTGTTGAAGGCACCATGCATTGTCTGGACCAACCCTCGGATAAAGATTTATACTCCGAGTTGGCAATCCACATAGCCAATGCTATTCGGAAACACTACGATATTTGATTCACTTGTATTCTTCAAGGGATACGACAACAACAACAACAACGAGTATTTCGGGCTACTTTGCATTAACATAAGGAGTTATCTCTTAATATCGTACATATGACAACAGCCATTCTATCTCGCCTTCCTGATGTTTTACAGACATTTGACTCAATGGCTTTCAGTACCCAAAAGATGGGCATGGATCTGTGTATTATTTATTGCTTGGGACAGCTTGCATTTACATTCCCTTAAATTTTTTTAAATGAATAAAAGTAAATACAATTTAGGGATAACAGCAGCGAATTTATCATCACAACGGCTTTGGCGATTCATCAGAAACATTGGCATCAACATCAACAGTAAACCCTGTTCGCTTTCAAGAACAAGATAGTTTTCAAACACAAGATAGTCCAAAGTACTCGTTTTAGTCCAAAAAATATTTCTCGCGAGTTACTTCGTGTCCGAAAAGATTCAAATATGAGACAACGAGTATACTCGGGATAATCCATTAAGAGGTTAAAAACAACAGCAATTACCATATTTTACAACACAAAATACGCAAATTATAAATAAGCTTTTTCTTCTTTTTATAGCCGTACTCTATAATCCAAACCGGCAAAACAACTGCCATTGCAACAACGAAACCGGCCATCCAGACCGCATAATAACGGATTTCGCGTCTCACCTTGATGAATCAGGCCCTCTTTGCCATGCGAAAAGAGCTCCTCCAGTGAAGAGGAAATCCAGTTTCAAGGTCTTCAAGGGACTTCATTAAATATTATTAGAAGGGATGAGCCTCTTTGAGGGTAAGGGGATTAGGTTTACGTGATCAACACTTGGGAAGTTCGAACACGTCGAAGTAGGATTCCAAGCGACAGCGCGGCAAGTGATTAAGAGGACACTGTCTCAGTTATGCGTCTAACGGAATAAACCTGTAGATGGTAATAAATGTATAGTATGTGTTATATGTATTTGCTAGGGTTTCAGTGTTGTAAAGGCAATATTTCTTTAATGCTGGCCATTTGACTTGAAGTCATTCACTAATTAAATGGCATAATGTAGTGAGATTTTTTTAATATTATAAAGTTAGAAAAAATCCCCGTGACAAAATTTCAACTATAGAAATGACTATGAGTCAGGATACTGAAGGAGCGAAAAAAGTTTGTTCTTCAAGATTTTTTTTTTCATGTTAAAAACATCTTGAGGAACTGATAAAATAATAATAATCCTTAAAATAATATATATATATGTATATATATATCTAGTAAAATAATTATATAAATATATATCATTCTTTATAAATATTTTTTTTAATGATGGTCATTTGACTTGAAGTCATTCGCTAAAGAAATAGCATGATATAGTAAGACACTTTTTTTTTATATTACAAATACAGAAAAATCACTGTAAATACAGAAGGGGTAAAAAAAGTATTGTCCCTCTAGCTGTTTTTAACACAATTGTGATAATTGTCAATATAATAAAAAAATATAAAATAATATTTTGGCAGACTGCCAAATTGTCACATTTATAATGATTTATAACGAATAAGATGATCGGAATTTCTACTAATCTTAAACTCATAGAAGATTCAGTATTATTTAGGGTGTGACAGGACTCCATGGAAAATTAATCTTTTTATGTACGAACTTATGTGACAAATTAAACACACAAATGGAAAAATTAATTAATCATGGAGTCACCATGAATGTCACATTTACAATAAAAATGCGATCTATAATCGCTGAAAGCAAAATATATGGATTGTCTGTTAATTTTTATATTAGAAATAGGTAAAAAGAATTGGTAAAAAAAATACAATAATGCTGTAAATCACTTCACAGTGATTTATCTCATAGATTTTAGACTATACAAAATAAAAAGCAAGTTTTTACGTAAAACAAGCCAGAAACCAGTTTTTCCCCAACTAAAAAAATTAACATCATAAAATTTAAATAAAAAAAACATTTATGATATGAGACACATCGTCTAGATAATGTTACAATTGGGAATTTAAATGGATTTTTTTAATGGAAGTACATTTTATACGAATTGTTTCAAACTGCTTCTACAAATCATCATCTTAGGGTTGTACTTTCGTTACGTTGTACAAAAATATCAGGATGTGTATTTCTGCTTTATACATACGATCATATTATAGATATATATTGTGGCTTAAATAAATCTGGTGACTGATTCTATGAGTGTATATTTGAAATTTTTATAGATTTTGTTGGATTAATTATAATTTTGGTGTTATTAATTAATTATAAAGACCACCAATGAGTGATGGAGAGGACTTTCAGAAGTAACTACTCTAAATTTGTGTATCTTATGGGAGGGTCGGGTTGTTACGGTTGGAAGAGCATGAGATTCTTAACATTCGGAGTCTCTCCAACTTGCTGCAGCCTTTCATTTTGGGGCTTGAATGGCTGAGTGTCTAGCGCTCTAGCGCTCGATACCACAGGTTTGGAGTTCGAGTCCCGATAGTGTCATGGATGTTTGTAGTGGTTCGGAACTCACTTTAAACCATAAGTCCTGGTGTCATATGTCTGTAGAAGATCACTGGGCCAATCAGATTTCTCACCCACATCATTCCCAAACTGCAAAGGGGCAACTCAGCTCTAGGCACAGTGGTATAGTGTGGTGTAGTTGTAGCAGTAGTAATATTTTATGGGAGAAATTCCGGAAAATACTTACCAGGAAGCCTGCCTATTACACGAGACGCTTTGCACACGTTGTTAAAATCGCCAATGAGTCACCTTGTATCTAAAAGTAATGACGCAATTGATGACACTAGATGATTGAAACTTGTGCCTTCCTACACGCCAACCATGCACTTTACCATTGGCCACGAATTAACATATTTAATGCAACTCTGTTTGCACCCTTATCAGAGAGTTTGTGGTAAAAAAAAATACTTATAAAAAAAAAATGTTGCCATTTCAGAGAATAAACTGTTTGATTTTCCAAACTGATGAGGCCCTGTTTCAAAAGAGAAAAGCTTCCGACGCATAAAGCGCGCCTTTATTTTACTTGTTATTACTTTACTTTTTTGGCAGCAGGCCCACCTGAGACTCGTAGCTGGAGGCAGACTTCAAGTACCCCTTCTCAAACCGATCTCTTTTTCTAATGCCACGCATAATGGACCGAGAACAGGTCATTTAAGCATCCATTGCACAGCGTGTGGCCCAGAGTAGCGCAAGCCAAGCATTTTGATTTTTACTTCATTTACTCAGAAACAAGATCTTCTCTTCTTTTTGTCTGATCTCTATCAGGTTTTTTTTTATTGGTTTTTTTTTTGTCTGTGTCTGTGTGTGGGTCTACTCATTGAAGATTGTTTAAGAAATCTTTTAAAGGAATTAAATGGTAAAAGATTATTGTAAAAGTTGAACGAGCCTAAATAATGACTTTCCTCGTTTGTATTGGCTTTTTATTTCCTTGCTGATTAAGGTCTTTGAAGACTAAATAAAAGGGTAATTTAAAGGGATAAAGGAAAGTTGTTGTCGATTTTTAGTAAATCATTAAGCTGCAATTATACAAAGAAATAGAAGTACGTAGTATTTATTTATTTTATTTCTTGGAAAAGAAAGATAGTTTTACCATTTGAGGCAGAAGATTTTTTTTTATTTCCTTCAATAAAAAAAATAATAAATAAATAAATTATAAAGCTTCATGAAAACGTCTTGCTTAGAATACTCTCTTTTCTTACCTACTTTTTACTTTTAGTAGTAAATTGACTTTACATGATCTCTTTTGATATCTCTTTTTTTACCTCCTACTTTTATTCCTTTTTAAACCGTATATAAATCGATACAAAGCAGCCAATAGACTGGAATAAATCTCAAAGTCACATAAAGTCAAGTAGAATGCATCGTTCCATTTTCCTATCTCCTTTGCGATGTTTATACAAATATATTTACGATTATATGTAAATGTAACTGTTTGTCATTTATATCGAAACTCGTTCAAGTACAGATTTTGTTAAAATCAAAGCAAGAAAATTTTTTTAGTTTAATAAAAAAAGTAAATATTTAAATAATATAAAAATATCTTATTAAATTTATGCGATATCATGCATCAAATTCTTATCAAATTTATTATTATTTACGAAATAATATATATAGAAATATATATATATATATATAACTAGAAGCCGTACCGTTGCTGTGGCTTTCTTGTATTTCGTTCAATTATTAGATACTATAATTGGTATTGTTATCGTTTGCTGTCGCGGTTTGATTTGTTGACATGAGGGCCCTCTCAGCACGGTGTACCCACGCCCGGGTATTGTTGGGTTCGATTTTTGTGGTGGCATTTTATTGCAAATGATAATTGAAAAAAATACCTACAATTAAAATAAAATCGAGATATAATAATAAATGACTTAAAAAAAAATTCACAATAAAATATAAACGATTGTTTAAGGTACACGAACACGTTCGAATGAATTTTTTTGAAATTTTTTTATGGATGTACACATTTTTGGTTAAAATCTAAAAACTAATGATTTCCCATAAAAAATTTTTATTATTATTATTATTATTATTTTTTTTTTATATTTTTAAAGCTAAAATAAGGGTAAAAATGGCCAAAACTTGATACTGTTACAAAACGGATAACTCAAAATCCAAATCAATATTTTTAAATTTCTAAGTTTGTATTTGTTTGTACTAACATATTACAGGGAATGGATCTCTGGTAAATTTATATCTTTATTATTTTGTGCTAGTTTAAATGCTGTCGACACAAAATTCTTTCAAAATTTGCATGTAAGAAACAACAAACAACAAAAAAATATTTATATAGCTATAATCATTTCAGAGTTTTATTACCTGTAAACATTTATGAAAAACATAAATACAAATGATATCATTAACATATAATATATAATAAGTAAGTAAAAAAATATTGCATAGCATATAACATTACAAAAATATTGCATACTGTATACTATCATCATCATAATCATTGGCGCAACAGCCCCATGGTGGGCCAAGGTTATCTGCCTATTGGCAGATTTATAGACAGATGCTTCCTTTTTACGGGGTAGAATTGTCAGACCTACGCCCAACGCTCTACAGTCATATTAGACCGGGACCTACGATTTAAAGTGGATTCCAAACCACTACAAACATCTATTGCACCATCGGGACTCGAACCAGAAACTTGTGGCGCCGAACGCTACTCATTCGGCCATCAGGCCCCATACTGTATACTATACTGCTTAAAAATATTGCATAAATATTACATACTGCATTTTTTTAATATTATTTTTACATATTTATTGCCAGGAATGCACTGATTCTGTTGAAATTAACGCAAGATCCATTTTTTAGTTTAATAAAAAAATATACATTTAAATAATATAAAAATATTTTATTCAGTATTTTTTACTTTAACAACAGGATAAAATATCAAATCCTTTATCAATAATATGCTTATTTGAAAGCAAGATCTCTATCTACTCTTTTTTATCTACGAAATTATTGACAACAAATATTGTTACATGTCGAAGCATGTTTCACTTTAAAATTATGGTGAACGAAGTATATGTGTGTGCTACTAAATAATACATTAAACAGGCAAATTATTATATATAATGCGCTACTAAATAATACATTAAACAGGCAAATTATTATATATAATGCGTTACTAAATAATACATTATTCAGGCAGATTATATATATTATATGTTCCTAAATAATACATCAAAAGGCATTAACATTAATAATAATGCACGAGCCTGTTTAAATCAAGTCCTATTTGTTAGTAAGCATTGTTAGAACATTGTTTGTAAGTCAGAAACATTAACATGAATAGAAGAAAAAAAAAGATAAATCATTCGATCGATCATGATTGAGATTCATTAGTAAAAAATCATGTCTCCTCAAAATGATATTACATAAATTTAATTGATTAAGGTGCTTATTAAATTTATGTAATATCACGTATCAAATTCTTTATTGAATTTTTTCATCATTTACGAAATAATATTGGGATTATCATTATAGAGTCAGTAAAAAATATTGCATATTATATGTTGTTGTTCTAATGCAGTGGGCAATACAGAGACAGTTAATCTTTTATGCCATAAGCAAGAGCTGCAGCACTGTTACTCATTTAGCACTACCCAGGGAGCACGTGTAGCTTGAAGATATGCTAAAGACGCCAGTAACACTAACCCTACCACGCTCTACGATCTTATTAGATCGGGACCTACTGTTTAAAGTGGATTCCGAACCACTACAAACATCCATGGCACCACCAGGATTCGAACGAAATCTGTGGTACGAGGCCCAGATTGCATACTATATAACATTAAAAGATATTGCAAATCGTATACTATCATCGTCATCATCTTTGGTGCAGCAGCCCCGCGGTTGGCTAAGGCCGTCTGTCTACTGGCAGATTTCGAGACAGCAGATGTTTCCTTTCTTCGGAATAAGGTTGTCAGCCCTACGCCCAACAGTCTTATTAGACCGGAACCTACAATTTAAATATTATAATTATAATATTATTATATAATTATAATTATTATTGTAATTTTAATATTAATATATGTACATAATATGCTAACATAAATGAATGATATCATTAACATAAAATATATTTTGTGATGAATTAACTGGTTAAAAATTAAAATGTTTACACATTTCTCAAATGCATTAAAAATTTTTTTTTCTCGATTTATGGCTTATTTTTCTACGAATTCATTTAATTTCTCACTTTAAAAGATTGATGAAAACATAACTTGTTGTTGTCAATTAAATTACATGTAAAATAAAATATTGATTTTAATTTGCTATTATGCTCATAATTTTTACAATTAAAAAATTGCCTTTATAAAAAAAGTAAGCATATCTTATGCTTGTTTTGTATAATAAACACATGGTAGCAATTTTTTTTACGTATTTGATTAATCTTATCAATATCCTACAAGCAAATATTTGTTAGATATCGATTTATCTTTTATTAATAAATGTTTTTAATTTACTGAACACGCCACATAAATAAAATAAATATTTAATTCTTGCTAAAATGATTTTTTTTTTTGCCTTGTCAAAAAAAATGTTAGTGTTAATGTTGACAGTGTATTCCAATGTCCAATAGTTTTAATGTTGTTAAAATTATAGATTATTATGTATCATAAGAGAGAAGTTTTTAACTCTTAAAAAGAATTCCTGGAAAAATACTATAGGACAGTGCCTGTTTCCATTGAGTAATATCGATTTTACATTGCCTTCCATTATAAAATCGATTTTGATACATCACTTTTTTAAAAAAATAGATACGAAATTCAAGTTTGCTAAAATAAAAAGTGAAAAAGATCTCAAGCTTGCTTAAAAGCAAAGTGAAACAACTCAAAAAATTTCATCTTGAGTTTTATTTTACGAAAAAAAAAAAAATTATTTGAGCAGGTTGATCAATACGAAAAGAATACGAAAAAGTTGAGGAACTATCTATTAAATTGAGTCGTATGATGTTTTGCTTTTAAAGATAATAATCTTTAATCTAATATTTTATTTTCTATCTTCCGCAAAGTTGAAATTTTTTTATTTGGTTGATTTTTCTTGAAAATGAGTGATATGATAATAAATAACTGCAACAACTAAATCGATAAATTCGTATATTATGTTGCGGTGAGATCAAATTCGTGTCACGAATATACTAAAAAGTAGCTGGAATAATAAATAACTACAAAAAAGTAGCTGGAATGTATACTAAAGAGTAGCTGGAATGTATACTAAAGAGTAGCTGGAATGTATACTAAAGAGTAGCTGGAATGTATACTAAAGAGTAGCTGGAATAATAAATAACTGCAAAAAAAGTAGCTGGAATGTATACTAAAGAGTAGCTGGAATGTTTACTTTGATTTTTCTTGCAAGTCAGTGATATGATAATAAATAACTGCAAAAAAAGTAGCTGGAATGTATACTAAAGAGTAGCTGGAATGTTTACTTCGATTTTTCTTGCAAGTTAGTGATATGATAATAAATAACTGCAACAACTAAATCTATAAATGCGTATATTATGTTGCGGTGAGATCAAATTCGTGTCATGAATGTATTAAAGAGTTGCTTGAATGTATACCTTAATTAGTTCCTGCAGCTGCTTCAAAAGATGACGATATACAAATAAACAGATTCAAAGTGAATCGATTGATTACAGTAATATAAATAAAAAAAGAAAGGGAATCAATGTGTACTTGAAATATGAGATGATTCATATAAAATATTAAACAAATATTTTGTATTTATTTATTACAAATATCTTGTATAATAAATTTTATTTACTGTAATCAATCGATTCACGTTAAATCTGTTTATTTGTATATCGTTAAATCTGTTTATTTGTAAGTGTTGCTTGAATGTATACCTTAATTAGTTCCTGCAGCTGCTTCAAAAGACTGACGATATACAAATAAACAGATTCAAAGTGAATCGATTGATTACAGTAATATAAATAAAAAAAGAAAGGGAATCAATGTGTACTTGAAATATGAGATGATTCATATAAAATATTAAACAAATATTTTGTATTTATTTATTACAAATATCTTGTATAATAAATTTTATTTACTGTAATCAATCGATTCACGTTAAATCTGTTTATTTGTATATCGTTAAATCTGTTTATTTGTAAGTGTTGCTTGAATGTATACCTTAATTAGTTCCTGCAGCTGCTTCAAAAGACTGACGATATACAAATAAACAGATTCAAAGTGAATCGTTTGATTACAGTAATATAAATAAAAAAGAAAGGGAATCAATGTGTACTAGAAATATGAGATGATTCATATAAAATATTAAACAAATATTTTGTATTTATTTATTACAAATATCTTGTATAATAAATTTTATTTACTGTAATCAATCGATTCACGTTAATTCTGTTTATTTGTATATCGTTAAATCTGTTTATTTGTTGTTGCTTGAAAATAGTTCCCGCATAATCTGTTACAAATACAAATAATTGTTTAATATACTTGAAATTTATATTAAACAAATATTTTGTATTTATTTATTACAAATATCTTGTATAATAAATTTTATTTACTGTAATCAATCGGTTAAATCTGATTGATTTAAATACGATATACATGAATCGATTGATTTAATATAAATAAAAAGAAAGGGAATCAATATTACTAGAAATATGAGATGATTCATATAAAATATTAAACAAATATTTTGTATTTATTTATTACAAATATCTTGTATAATAAATTTTATTTACTGTAATCAATCGATTCACGTTAAATCTGTTTATTTGGATATTGTATATCGTTAAATCTGTTTTTTTGTATGTTGTATATCGTTAAATCTGTTTATTTGGATATTGTATATCATTAAATCTGTTTATTTCTAAGTGTTGCTTGAATGTATACCTTAATTAGTTCCTGCAGCTGCTTCAAAAGGCTGACGATATACAAATAAACAGATTTAACGCGAATCGATTGATTACAATAAATAAATACAAGATATTTGTAATAAATAAATACAAAATAATAATAATAATACAAATAATTGTTTAATATTTTATATAAATCATCTCTATTTTAAGTACGCATTGATTTTACATTACTGTAATCAATAGATTCACGTTAAATCTGTTTATTTGTATATCGCCATCCTTTTGAAGCAGCTGCAGGAGGAAATAATCAAGGTATACATTCAGGCAACTCTTTAATATATTCATGACACGAACCCTGTCCCACCGCAACATAATATACGAATTTATCGATCAACAATCCTGGATCGATTTCCCTGCCCAGTTCAGATCCCTGTTTAATCTCATTTCCACACGGGGTTATAAGCTCATGAGATAAGAACGTGCCCTAAAGGGAGATTTCAGGACTCTCTACCTATAAAATGTAAGGATTCGTACATGATAATAACATGTGAGAGGGAGAACCAAGTTAATCACGGATACCATTTTTTAAAAAAATATAAAATGCTTCGCGTTTGATGCAACTCAATTGTAATTTTACTTTCAGTGTGGGCTGTTTATTTTTTATATATAAACTGAGCTCAATATGTAATGTTTTTAGCAATAATATAATTTTTTTTTATAAATTGCAATTGTTGAAATTGAATTTTTAAACTGTAATTGTTGAAAATGATTTGTTGAATTGTAATTGTTGAAATTGCAATTGTTAAAGTCGTACTTTAAAATAAAATATTTTTAGATGACAGCTAACTTAGACTGCAATAAAGAGAAAATTCTTTGTATTGATAGCAACTTTGACGTGACTGGAGCTGTTTTATAAGTATTCTTTACATGCTTTAACAAAAGACTACTATGGAATTATTGAATTGTTATTGTTGAAATTGCAATTGTTGAATTGTATTTGTTGAGATTGAATTATTGAATTGTAATATTAAAATTGCAATTGTTGAAGTCATTCTTTAAAATAAAATATTTTTGGATGACAGCTAACTTAGATTGCAATAAAGAGGAAATTGGTCGTATTGATTGCAACTTTGAGGTAAACGATTCTTTTGGAATTGTTGAAAGTGAACTGTTGAATTGTAATTGTTGAAATTGAATTGTTGAATTGTAATTGTTGAAATTGAACTGTTGAATTGTAATTGTTGAAAGTGAACTGTTGAATTGTAATTGTTGAAATTGAACTGTTGAATTGTAATTGTTGAAAGTGAACTGTTGAATTGTAATTGTTGAAAGTGAACTGTTGTTGTAATTGTTGAAATTGAACTGTTGAATGTAATTGTTGAAATTGAACTGTTGAATTGTAATTGTTGAAATTGAATTGTTGAATTGTAATTGTTGAAATTGAATTGTTGAATTCTAATGGTTGAAATTGAATTGTTGAAGTCATACTTTAAAATAAAATATTTTTTAGATGACAGCTAACTTAGATTGCAAATTTGACGTGAATGGAATTATTTTATAAGTACTTCTTACATGATTCAACAAAAGATTCTTTTGGAATTAATATATATTGGACACGATTCAGTTTATATTCATTGATATTAGATGATTTAATCTTTCCGGCTATTATTATAATCGAAGCGGAATGATCAGTTTTTCGTATGTTGTTTAAAAATGTTGTCGAGGTTTCATACGAAATATTTTAGCTACTTTTCTTTATGTAGGTGATAATCACGTAAATTAATAATAAATTTTACAATCATGAGGTAAAAATCAGTTCAACCTATAAACTATTAATTATTAGCCTCTTTTCAAATAATAATTTAGAAAGAAAAACGTGTATTGATACCGTCATTTCTTATGATCCTAAATTGATCCCCAGAAAGAGAGGATTAAGTTTTCCTCTTAAGTGACTTTTCAAAGAAGGTACTTGCTTTGCAGAACAAATGCTTAAACAGAAATACATTCTTCTCAAACAGCTATATAGTGATCTGTAATATCATTTATTGCATTGATATTATGTTGTCCAGTCAAAGAACTGTATTTTAAGATTATCATACTTAAGGAATATATTTCGTAAAATTATTATCATTGTCAAAATAACTGGCAAATAATTTTTAAAATTATTTATATAGATAAAGTTGGAAAAATGGAAATTTGGTTTGGTTTGTCGCTCTACGGTCATCTTGTGCACACGAGGGCTAAACAGACCGGGATCTACATGGAAAAATGGAAAAGATATTGTTAAACAAAACATTTTGTTAACGGCAATTATCTTTAACATGAATAAAAAGCCTTAAGATAAATGTTGTTTACTAAAATTTCGTAAACTACATCATTTCAATTACTAATGCTGTCTATTGCCCAACTCGAGGCACATTGCCACTGTGCCTCGAGAGCCTAAATTCGAATTCACTATCAAAAGTATTGCAGTCGTTATCAGAAACCAAGAGACTTGATGGCGATTGTGATAATATTTGTAAAAGCTTCTCGATTCCATAGTAAGGCTACCAGATGGGATTTTTTCTGGTTTTTTCCCAAATGGCAAGCAAATTTCGGGAAATTACCCTTAAAAATCCCCCCGGAAGGTACTGTCCTATCCTCATCCTCTGTCGGTGAACTTTCTGGGATTTGAGACCCGCCGATGTTATACACACAAGAAAAAAAATACGATTTCTACCTATAAAGTTACTGGCATATTTTATATTATTTTTTATTCTATAAATCAATAAAGTATTACTAAATTTCCATTATAAATCATTTAATGAACACACCCAGTCATAAAACAAATCAAGTACTGTCTGGAAAAGTTCCGGTCATCAGATTACTAGATATTATTTCATAAAATACCTCTTGGTTTCCTCTTTTTTTAAATCAACAAAAGCTCCGATTCGAAAGTGTTCCAGAAATGCACAAATTTTATTACCTTTAAATAAACTTCCGCTTTTATGTCACCAGTACGCATTCCAAACAACAACAATTGATTTCATTTCCTCCATTAATTTAATTCCTTAAGGTCACATTCCGGTATTTCACCGTTTGACGTTAGCAATTCGATTCTCAATGTCACATATGATCGGCTTCCGTTTACCTTAGCTTCCGATGCGTCATCTTCCGACACTTTCAAACTTCCGCTGAGATCTACAAAAGCAAGTAATATAAAAAAAAATCATTTTTTTAGTCAATTCCTACTTTTTTTTCACTATATTGCAAAAAGTCTTTTATAAATAATTCTCATTCATTATTTTAAGTTAGAAAAAATTCTCTCTCTCTCTCACATACACACTTTCCGTCTCTCTCACTAATTTATTCACATGTTTTATTTTCCATTTTGTTCCCTCCTTGACTCAGACTAGAAACCAGAATGAAAAAATTATCTGAAAAACAAATTTTTTTTCCACCTATCTACATGTTAC
The DNA here is from genome assembly GCA_021605075.1 of Caerostris darwini. Taxonomy (NCBI): domain Eukaryota; kingdom Metazoa; phylum Arthropoda; class Arachnida; order Araneae; family Araneidae; genus Caerostris; species Caerostris darwini. The sequence continues at coordinate 1,143,771 of BPLQ01010387.1, forward strand.
GCCACTGACGGTAATGTTTAATAAATTTATATCCTGCTAAATATCTTAAATAAGAGAAAAAAAATTTTCTCTTTTATAAAGCTAAAATTAATTAATTAAATTTAATTACTGAATTAATATTTGAAAAAACTGTATTAACATCCAGTGTCATCCACTACAAGTTAAAAAAAAATGTATTTGAACTTGAGTGGATGAATAAAAAGTATTTTATTAACGATTGAAAATTTGAACAAGATATATATAGGGAGAGTGCGAGCTAATAGAAGGAATTGAAAAAAAATGTATTTGAACTTGAATGGATGAATAAAAAATATTTCATTAACGATTGAAAACTTGAACAAGATATATAAATATATATAGGGAGAGTGTGAGCTAATAGAAGGAATTGTATAAAATAGAATAGAACAGAACAACTTGATCGAACTTCGCGACAGAAGCAGCATGCCATCGAAAGGGACATCAAACCGTCTCTCTGTGTGGCTTCAGGTTTATTGATTCAGGTGAACCCAATGTCTCAGTCGTGATTGTGTTGAGGCACCAATTTATTAGGCGACTGTTCGGCCATAGCGTGCACTCTCCACGAGTTATGACACGTGCCACTGGAAGCCGTTGAATATTGAGTTTTCAAAGTGTTTGCTGGATTGTGCTTTCTGAGTACGTGCCACTAACATATATTGCTTGGTGACTCACACAGAAAGATTAGTTTCCGTTTCCTTTTTTTTGTATACAGTTTCTGGATAATGTTGCTGTGCCTGGTTATTGTTGAATTATAATATGCAGGCAAAGAGTTATTTACTGTAAAACCCCATTATTTCTGTAATTGTCTCAATTTATAGGGTAATTTGCTACTGAGTATCGATGCATGGAGTAGAGGATTTAATGTCCCACTGTTGATGACAGTAAGCACTGACTAATAAGCAAGAGGAAAAGGGTTTTATTTACTCTGTGACATGTGCCGCAATTGCTGTTTTAAAAAGCGAGTATTGGTAGATATCGGTAAAGATATTGACAGAGCCTGCTTTATACAATTCTTTCAGGTTTTATTTCTGAAATATCATAGGCAAATGCAGACAGTTCTTTATCTTCTTCAATGGCGCAACAGTCACATGGTGGAACTCCAAGGCCGTTTACCAACTGACAGATTTCGATAAATGAGATGTTTTTCTTTTTTTTACGGGGTAGGGTTGTCATTCCTAAGCCCAATTCTACGCAGTTATATTAAACTGGTCACTGTTTAAGATGGATTCCGAACAGCTACAAACATCCATGTTACCGCCGGTACTCGAACCCGAAATCGGTGGCCACGTGCGCTAGTTACTCGGCCATCAGGCTCCAATGCAGATAGTTACATTTCGGAAAACACTATTGCTCGCTCCCCCCCCATACTATCAGAGAATACCATTGGCTCATTTGATAAAGTTTTAGAATACAGAATTCGTTGATATAGTATTCCGTATTCTAAAATTTGATGAACTGGTTGAAGGATGATAACCTAGTATTAATAAGTTATATTAGTAAACATTGGATGAAATAATTTCTTTATATGTGCAAATTTCTTTATATGAATGCAAAGGAAATTTAACTCTACTTTTGGGTTTGTTTATGTTTTAGAAAGCACATGTCAAAATACAATAAATAATGCCGTTTTCAAAGTAGAATGCATTTCCTTCAAAATCCTGAAAAATATAAAAGCAGAGGTGAAATGAAATTTTAGCGTAAAAATTCACGTAATTTTTATCATTGTTGAAATATTTGTATTGTACATTATTAAATATGTAGAATCCAAAACTGCTTTTGCATTGTGAAGAATTCAATATTTAATTAGTATATTTTACAATAAAAAAAACTTCATTAACCATAATAAATAAAATTTTAACTTACTATCAAAAGAATTATTGATGTTCTTTCTCTTATAAAATAGATGTGATCTAATGATTTTCTTGTAATTGTTGTGTTGTGACTAATTCTCAGTGTCTTGCAGTGCGGGAAGGACATCCCATGAGTACCTACTCATGGATGAAGGAAAAGGGGCAGCTTTTGCTGTGATGGGGTACCGTAGGTAGACGTCTGACTTGGCTCCGTGTCGCTGAAGAAGGAGGGCAGTGCCTTCTGGAAGGACTTTTAGGGGGAACTATTAACCTCTAACCACGTTGCCAGTGAACCACGAGTCGGGCTTTGTAATTTCTACAATTTATTATTTAGATTAATTATTTTCATCATCATTCCATTTTATTAGTGACCAAAATTCCACTTCGAAAAGGTTTTGTAAGAAAAAAAAAATACCATACGAATATATTTAATATTTATTTGGGTCTAGCTTTTACAGTCATAGTAGACCAGGAATTATTGTTTAAACATTCCGAACCACTACAAACATCCATGGAACCGCTGGGACTCTAACCCGAAATCTGCGGTTTCGAGAGCCAGAACGCTTGCCACTCGGCCATGAGACCGAGTGGCAATCTTTCTGGTTTCGAATGACGTATACCCTGACAAAATTTATAATTTTTTTTAGTTGCATTGTAAGTTAATTGTTATATTCGTCATTTTAAACAGTAGACACTCTCTAATTCAACACACATCAATTCGACATACCCACTAGTCCTGTTTGGTTTGTCGCTCTGCGGTCATTTTGTGCACACTTTAGGCTAATTAGATCGGGACCTACAGTGTAACGTGGATTCTGAACAGTCCATAAACATCCGGGCCACCGCCAGAACTCGAACCTGAAGCATGTATTTTTTATGTGTATATTTTATATTTTTGCCATAGTTTTCATTACAGTTCTTATGTTGTTGTTGTTTGTTGTTTCTTATCCCACTTGGCTGGCCAAGCCCACAAGCCCATATGGACTCATGATTGAAGGGGAAGGAAGCAGCTTCTGTTGTGATGGAGCACCCGTAGGTAGAAGCCTGACTTTGGCTCCGTGACGCTCTTACAGTCATAGAAGACCGGGACCTACGACTTAAAGTGGATTCCGAACCACTACAAACATCCATGGCACCGCCGGGATTTGAACCCGAAACCTGTGGCACCGAGCGCCAGAGCGCCAGACACTCGGCCATTCAGGTCCCAAATTTGCCAACGGCACGCAGTGTTCCCAGGTGGTCACCCACCCAAGTACTGACCGCGCCCAATGATGCTTAACTTCGGTGATCTAACGAGAACCGGTATATTCAGCATGGTACGGCCGTTGGATTTATTAAATATGTAGAATCCAAAACTGCTTAACTTTTGCATTGTGAAGAATTCAATATTTAATTAGTATATTTTTCAATAAAAATACTTCATTAACCATAATAAATAAAATCTTAACTTACTATCAAAAGAATTATTGATGTTCTTTCTCTTATAAAATAGATGTGATCTAATGATTTTCTTGTAATTGTTGTGTTGTGACTAATTCTCAGTGTCCTGCAGTGCGGGACGGACATCCCATGAGTACCTACTCATGGATGAAGGAAAAGGGGCAGCTTTTGCTGTGATGGAGTACCGTAGTGACTTGGCTCCGTGTCGCTGAAGAAGGAGGGCAGTGCCTTCTGGGAGGACTTTTAGGGGGAACTACTAACCCCTAACCACGTTGCCAGTGAACCACGAGTCGGGCTTTGTAATTTCTACAATTTATTATTTAGATTAATTATTTTCATCTTCATTACATTTTATTAGTGATGTTATGGATTAGCTGTTAATGATATTGTTATATAGTAAATCTAACCAAAATTCCACTTCGAAAAGGTTTGTAAGAAAAAAAAAATACCATACGAATATATTTAATATTTATTTGGGTCTAGCTTTTACAGTCATAGTAGACCAGGAATTATTGTTTAAACATTCCGAACCACTACAAACATCCATGGAACCGCTGGGACTCTAACCCGAAATCTGCGGCTTCGAGAGCCAGAACGCTTGCCACTCGGCCATGAGACCGAGTGGCAATCTTTCTGGTTTCGAATGACGTATACCCTGACAAAATTTATAAATTTTTTTAGTTGCATTGTAAGTTAATTGTTATATTCATCATTTTAAACAGTAGACACTCTCTAATTCAACACACATCAATTCGACATACCCACTAGTCCAACGCACTAGTCCTGTTTGGTTTGTCGCTCTGCGGTCATTTTGTGCACACTTTAGGCTAATTAGATCGGGACCTACAGTGTAACGTGGATTCTGAACAGCCCATAAGCATCCGGGCCACCGCCAGAACTCGAACTCGAACCTGAAGCATGTATTTTTTATGTATATATTTTATATTTTTGTCGTAGTTTTCATTACAGTTCTTATGTAGTACAATGAAGTGTAAATTTTTCTGTTGTCTCTGTGTAATCTGGACACTCTCTGCAATCCAAAGAGTGCCTAGTTCAATACATGTCGGATTGAACAACAATAACTTTGAACAATAATCGTTGGCTAATTTTCATTATGATATTTAGGGAAAATGTTGTTCATGCACTGTCTTTTATCATTACTTATTTTAGGAAATATGTCCTTCAAAACATTTCGTTCAGCTATGAAGCATTTCATTTATTTCCTAAACATAAGTAGTTACTAAGTTTGCACAGCTGTATTTTTACTGAGGATAACGATGTTTACTTGAATGTAAAAGATTTTTTTTTACCCATGCATGTCAGACATCAAATTAGCGAAGTATTTACTTTTAATGCTTTCGGATTCTGCATATTTATATTTTCATATCCAAATATAGATTCGCCTACGTGGAACATTTTATTGCAGATAGTTTATAAAAGTCCTGGCAGTTAAAAATAATTGTTTTTTTCTGAATAAAGGTGAACCTTGTATTCCACTTATGCATGCCACGAACATTTCACTGATGTGGGTAGGACATTTATCCGCATTTGCATGTGGTATAGAAGAAAAATAGAAAAACTTTCACCAGGCAGCCTGAATATCTGTGGAAGTTTTTATATACATTGTCACAATTATCATTTCTGAGTGGCCTGATGGCCAATTGGCTAACGCTTGGTCTTTGGTGCCACAGTCTTCAGACTCGAATTCTGGCTGTGGCATGGATGTTTGTGAGTGGTTCGAAGTTCACGTTCAATTGTAGTTCCCTGTCTAATTAATCTAAAGTGTGCAAAAAATGTCCGTACAGCGACAAACCACGCCAAACCTGATTTGTGATAGCAGCGACTGCAAAGGATGCTTCCCAACAATACGAACCAGAGATCTCCTACACGATTGCATGACCTGATGGCCAATTGGCTAGATTTCTGGCTTTTGTTACTGCAGGGTTCAGGTTCGAATCCTGGAGGCTGGCATGGCTGTTTGTTAGTGGTTCGGAATCAGGGGCCTGAATGGCCGAGTGTCTAGCGCTGTGGCGCTCGGTTGGACAAGTTTCGGGTTCGAGTTCCGGCGGTGCCATGGATGTTTATAGTTGTTCGGAATCCCCTTTAAGTCATAGTTTCCGGTCTCATATGACCGTAGAGCGTCACGGAGCGCAGTCAGACTTCTCTTACCAACATTATTCCCAAATTGTATAGGGGCAACTCAGCTCTAGGCACAGTGATGTGGTGAGGTGTAGTAGTAGTGGTTCGTAATCCAAGGTCCCGGTTTAATTAGTCTAAAATATGCAAAAAATGACCCTAGAGCGACAAACCAAACCCAACCGCTTGCCACACACTTAATCATTTGGTAACGAATAGAGTTATATATCTATTTGGAAACATCAGACAGCTTGAGGTAAGAAAACCCTAATTTATATTGACATTGCAGGACAATATAGTAAACTGTTTGAGTTGCTAAACTGATGTTTACAAAGACGAGGGCCTGAATGGCTGAGTGGCTAGCGCTCTGGCGCTCGGTACTACAGGTTTCAGGTTCGAGTCCCGGCGGTGCCATGGTTGTCTGTAGTGGTTCGGAATCCACTTTAAAAAGTAGGTCCCGGTCCTAATAAGATCGTAGAGCGTTGCGGGGGCATTGTTACTCCGCGTCCGTGGCTTATCTTCAAGTTACACGCGCCCCCTGGGAAATGCAAAGTGAGTACGTCTCTGCAGCATTTGCCTTAAGGCATCCAAAGACCAAGCTGTCTGTGTTTGCCAGCTGCATTAGAAAGAAAAAAAAATGTTTACAAAGACAAAAACTTACAACGCATAAAGAGCGGCTTTATTTTATTTGACATTATTTTACTTTTTGCAAGCAAATACATCTGAGAATCGTAACAGTCACTTTAAATCAGAAATGATAAACTTTCTTTTTTAGACAGATTCCTTACCCCAAAAAATTGGAAGAATTCTACTACCATATTTTACGTTACTCCGCAATATACCTTCTTATTTTCGATTGAAACTTTTCCTGGTTGGGAAAATAAGAAATAGAAATCTATTTCTGGTCTGAAGTCATATGCTTCTACGTAAATATTGAACTTAATTTCTTCTTGGAGTTGACTAATACAAATCTCTATGTTTTATATCTATCTTTTCGTTTCGTTACAAGCTTTTTAACTATGTTTATAGACTGATTAAATGTGTGCGATCTTGATGAAATTAGCTTATGAGTGAAATCAAGTCATATCTTTCTTAAATTAAAAAACTTGAATTTCTATTTAAATTTAACCTCTTTGTGTTCTTTAAGCTATTATGATTGATTTTATTTTACATCATCTCTGGGACCTGAATGGCCGAGTGGCTATCGCTCTGGCGCTCGGTACCACAAGTTCGGGTTCGAGTCCCGGCGGTGCCATGGATGTTTGTAGTGGTTCGGAATCCACTTTAAACCGTAGGTCCTGGTCTAATAAGATCGTAGAGCGTTGCGGGGGCATTGTTACTTTGCGTCCGTATCTTCAAGTTACACGCGCCCCCTGGGTAATGCAAAGTGTGTAACGTCTGTGCAACGCTTGCCTTAAGGCATCCAAGACCAAGCAGTCTAGATGTTTGCCAGTTGCATTGGAACAAAAAAAAATTTACATAATCTAAGCTAGAGCATTGATGAGAATTGGATCATTGTAACTCTGAAGAGATTAAGAGTTCGATCCAAATCTTAGAGTTTATTCTAGATTTAACTAGCAGAGATGTTCAATGTCATGGATGTTTGTCGTGGTTTGGAATCCACTTTAAAAAATAAGTCCCGGTCTAATGCAACTACTACAGCACACCTCATCACTGCGCCTAGGGCTGAGTTGCCCCTATACAGTTCGGGAATGATGTGGGTGAGAAATCTGACTGGCTCCGTGACGCTCTACAGTCATATGAGACCGGGACCTTCAACTTAAAGTGGATTTCGAATCACTAAAAACATCCATGGCATCTCTGGGACTCGAACCCGAAACCTGTGCCGAGCGCTAGACATTGGCCATTCAGACCCCGGTCTACTATAACTGTATAAGATTTGGACGCAGTGCTGACAATCTTACCCCGTAAAAAGACATCATCGTTTTCCCGAAATCTGCCGAGCCCACCATGGGGCTGTTGCGCCAATGAAGAAGAAGAAGATGGGATGTTCCACCTTTTTTAATTTCCTTCAGTCATATATAATGTAAAAAAAACAGTTCCTAGCGCATGTGAAAAATACTAATTTGAATCCTATTAATAATCATAAAAGAGAGTAAATAAAATACAAACTAATATATCTTAACGGGCAAATAAACTTAGCATAATAATCTTGGTATAATAATCTTTTATTCTTATTTTCATAAGTTTTTTTTATTGAAATTTTAAATCACTGAAAACAATGTATTAGAAAATAAAAATAGGAATTGCAAATTGACATTCAATATAAAACATTAATTTCGTCATCTTTTAGTTACTACATGTAATAAGAATATCAAAACTTGAAAAGGCACACAAAATTCTTGATGTCGTAAGGAAATTAGTTGAACACGAATCGAGTTGAACCGCAACTCGATTCGACTGCAGCTAACTCGACTGACCGCTTCCTTTACATTCATTGCTTTCAGAAACACGATTCTATGTCGAATGTGACAACGAACGTTGCCTCGTATAGATAGCTGGGCTATCTGATGGGAGCTTTAAAGTTTTTTTTTCCATACGAAAAGCAAATGCGTGGCAGTTACCTAAAGACGATGTGTTTCCCTGAAGGCTATGCACTTCCCTCATCGACCTTTCGTATCATGCATTGGATTTGTACTACTAAAAATGATAGATTGATTTGTAATGTGCTATCTGTAAAATGGTAGATTGATATGCAATATTTTCTCGGATTTCGTCATTTCCCACAGAAATAAAAATACATTATATTCAAATAAAACTCCAGGAAAGCATTTTCTATTACCTTTCTCTATGTGTAATGTGTCAAGCCTTAGTTGATGTTCTATTTACTACTGTAGGACTGGAGAAGCACAAACATGCTTAAAGTTATGGCATGAGTTATTGCCGAAACGCCTACAGAATTTTCTAGCGTGCTTTTGTTGCCGAGAAACTGTTGACGGGCCCTTGCTGTTAGACGGATTCCCACGTAGAATTTGTGGTGAGCGTCTCAGTTTGGCTGTGGACCAGAGTGAGAGACAGACGCGTTCCTGTAACTGTGTGGCAGTTATGCCATGGCTCCATGCAAAGAATGATGCTGATATTTTTGCCTTGTTTTTTTTGTAAATATCGCATGTAACGTCACGTACATACGATATTTAGGATACTTATGACACAGGACCTATCGCAGGAGTTATTGCTTGTTGTGCGTGCTTTTGTTGCCATGGCTCCATGTAGAGGATGATGCTATATATATATATATATATATTGTAAATAATGTTATTGCCACATTTATGTTGTACAAAAAATTTTATGTTAGTATTTTAAACATAAAATTTGTTGTACAACATAAATTCAAGATTCATGCATTCAAGATCTGCTTGAATGTTTGGTTTATGACAGACACCATACTACAAAACAACCTTAACGAAAGGCAAAGGTTGTTTTGTTTTGGAGTGCCTGAGGAAAATGCCTTTATACCTCCTGTTACATAATTATTATTAAATAAAATTTCTACCGAAAGGGTTAAACTTAAAAGAGAGATTAAACTTAAATAGAGATCAAACTCTCTAATTTAAAATTAGAGAGTTAAAGAGTTTGATGTAATTTAGGACGAGCCATAACTCAGTTGTTTAAATAAGATGAAATTTTAAAGTAATAAAATAAAAGATTCATCATCATCATAACTGGCTCGACAGCCCGTTGTGGGCCTTGGCCTAAGCCAGCCAGGCTCTTGGCCGTGGACCTCCAGTTTTTGATCTTAATAACATTAAAATCAGAGTCTAAACAGTCGACCCATCTCTTTTTCAGTCTTACCCTTGGTCATTGTCCAAAAGGGATTACATTGGAAACCTTCAAAGCAGCTCTATCACTTTTCAATCTCAGGAGATAACCGGCCCATCTCACTCTGTTCAGTTTAATAAATTTTAGAATGTCAATATCTCTAAAAAGTTTGTAAAGTTCAAAATTGTATCTTCTTCGCCGATTTCCATTGTCATTTATACCACCAAAAATAGTTCGTAGAAATAAAAGATTAAATAATTAAATTTTTAATCTTTTGCACAATGTGAGAGGATAAAGAAGACTAGACTCGTAAATCTTAACATCCATTCTTTACATCCACCACTACAATTGACTTCAAAATAATGACCTGGTCTTCAAAAAAACTACCTGGCATCATATAAACCATTTCAGATCCTTGAAAAATAGGCAATTTTCAAAAGAATAAAAGATGGTACCATGCTTTAGCGTTGCTTCAGGAAATTTATCTTTGCTTGTTTATTCGACTATAAAAACTTAAGTGCGTTATAGCGTGCTGATTACAATAAAACATCTCTAATCGCATTTATTTTTGCATCCAAACCACTTATTGCTTTCACTTGAGAAAAATTACGAACGATTCGTTCGCGAATGAACGATTTCAGGTCACCCAATATAGATCATATACCGCATAAACCTTAAGGGTTTGGTATAAAAAAATTTTTACCCATCTTTTCATTTCACCGTTTTCTCTCCCTTTAAAGATTATCACAGATAAATAAGTATACTTTTATCAGCTTAATTCACTTTCAACCTTAATCTCAGTATAGACATTTCAATTTTTTTGTAATATATTTATTTATTGAATATCATTTTAAAACAAGTAATATTAAAAAAAAATATTTAAAGTTAATTCCTACTTTTTTTTCACTCTATTGCAGAAAGTCCTTTATAAATCATTTTCATTCATTTTTTTTAAGTTAGAAAAAATTCTCTCTCTCTCTCTCTCTCTCACATACACATTTTTCATCTCTCTCACTAATTTATTCACATGCTTCATTTTCCATTTTGTTCCCTACTTGATTCAGACTAGAACCCAGAATGAAAAAAGAACCTGAAAAACAAATTTTTTTCCAGCGATCTACACGCTTCTCCACTGACGGTATTTATTTCTAAATTTATATGCTGCTAAATATCTTATATAAGAGAATTTTTTTCACCCAAATAAAACTAAAATTAATTAATTAAATTTAATGAATAAATTAATATTTGAAAAAACTGTATTAGCATCAAGTGTCATCCACTACAAGTTCAAAAAAATGTATTTGAACTTGAGTGGATGAATAACAAGTAATATAAAAAAAACTTTTTAAGTTAATTCTACTTTTTTTTTCTCTTTATTGCAGAAAGTCTTTATAAATAATTTTCATTCATTTTTTAAAGTTTAAATGGCGCCATCTATTGGTAGATATAAAGCGACTCAAATCTAAAAAAAACTAAAATTAATTATTTAAATTTAATTACTGAATGAATATATGATACAACCGTATCAACATCCAGTGTCATCCACTACAAGTTTAAAAAAATGTATTTTAACTGGAATGGATGAATAAAAAGTATTTTATTAACGATTGAAAATTTGAACAAGATATGTATATGGAGAGTGTGAACTAATAGTAGGAATTGAACAATGCCGATTCTATACGTTTTTATTTAAAAGCGGAATACTTAAATTCAAAGTTATTTTGAATGGTTCTAAATATGCAGTTAGAAAGTGTCTTTTGAAATTGTTTTATTTATTCAGATGTCATGCGGTTAGATATGCAGAACGACGGCAGATGGGGATTATTGCTGTTTGACTTGTAAAAGCTGCAGCTGAGATTTAAATTTTTATTCAGTCTGGTTGGACTGTTTAAAGTTAAATTGTGGTGTACGTGTTGCTAGGTTCAGTTTTAAGAGTAAAATTCGTTGCAAATTATTTGTATATATAAAATTTTGCTTTGTATTAACCAGTACATGGAGGGGTTTGGCAATTAATGTGTCGAAACTAAATGTTTAGTCGCTTGAATTTGAAACAAAAGTCATTGTAAGTTCCTATAACGTGTTAAGTTATAAAGATGTTCGATCTGTAATGGGAAAAGTTTCCGGAGACAAGGAATGTTCAGTATTTTGCCTGTTTAGTATATAGCCTCGTTAGATCCAAACATAAAACAGTACAGTTGTCCAAACATAAAACAGTACAGTTGTCCGAACATAAAACTTATATATATATATAGAGAGAGAGAGAGATATCAACCCGATTCGTGGCTCAATAGCAACGCATGCCACTGAACGGCTTTAGGCCTAAGGTTCAATCTGCTGGCGTCTTTGTTGTAGATACTGTTTGAAAAAATGAGGCATTTGATTGGAAAGGCACGATTCGATGACATTTATGATATTCCGCATTTTACGTCATTAGTCAGACTATCTGGGGGAAGTTTTACGAGTTTTCTTCCATATGATAGACAAATGGGAGTAGATTCCCCTAAAAGTCCTCTCGGAAGACACTTCCCTCCTTTCTCAGCGGCACGGAGCCAAGTCACACTTCTACTACGGGGTTCTATCACCACAGAACGACAGCAGATGGGATTTCCCCCTTTTCCCTCCATCCATGAGTAGACTACTCATAGGGTGCCCTTCCCCCGCTGCTGGACACTGAGGATATTTTTTTTTGTCGCTCTACGGTCACTTCGTGCACACTTTGGGCTAATTTGACCGGGACCTACTGTTTAATGTGGATTGCGAACCACTGACAGACATGCATGCCACAGGAGAACCTGAAGCCTGTGGCACCAACGGCCAGAGAACTAGTCAATTGACCACCATGCTGCAGATACTGAGGATGAGTCACTACAACAACAACAAACTCTCATAACTGCAAAAATTAAATTTCATTCAACTTCTGTAAGTGGAAAAGAGTTTTGTCTTTAATGGAATAACCCTTCTGCGGAAATACACTTTACTCTAAAATGAAAAAAAAAAAAAAAAAAAAAAAAAACAATTTCGAAAACCCGAAATGAAATACCACAACCGTAACTGTTTTCTCCATGCTGAAACTCGATAAAGTATCACCGCGCTTTTAACATAACAGTCATTATTCTCAGACTCGCGACTTCTTCAGGAATTCAGCAACGAGGTTCATCGCAGTGGGCGTGCTGGCTCTTTTAAAACGCCGCAACTGAAGCGCGAAAAGATTAACAGAGGCGCCAAAAATGCAGAAGAGAGAAGTCGCAGTGCATTCACTTGCGTAAGAGAATTAGTTTTTAAATTAAAAATCCCCTCTACAGGATCAGCCCAAATGGTGGGCGCACCGATGACTCCACTGATGTGGAGAAAGGAAATCACTGAGATGGACATAATGAAAGAAAATAGTGAAAGAGTGTGATTTCGCAGTGAAATAAAATCGGATTGCTTGCGATGAAAAATAGTGTATGTCAGGAATGAATAGTTTTTGATTTTTCTTAATATCTCAAGAGCAGAGTCATATGAGACAGAAAAATGGACAGATTTACCTCGCATGTTGACCGTCTAACTTTAAAAGAAAATTTATTAATTTTTTTTAAAGACATTCAGATTTTGACGAAATATTAAAAAGACCAGTTTTAGTTCAATAGAGAAATAAAATTAGAAAAATATTTTATTCAATGTTCTGTATTTCATTTTACATGAGATTATATATATATATTATGTCAATAATGTGCTAAACCTCTATATAAGATTCATATTTAGTAGTGTTAAAAATATTCAGTCATATAGTGACCCACCTCATTGATCATACGCGGCATGATGGCCAATTGGCTAACACTCTGGCCTTAGCTACCACAAGTACGAATTCCAGGCCACAAGTTCCAGGTACGATGGCCACAAGTTCCAGGTACGAATTCTGGCAATGGCATGGATGTTTGTTAGGGGTTTGGAAACCACTTTAAACTGTAGGCCCTGGTCAAATTAACCTAAGTGTGCTCAAAATGACCGTAGAGGGACAAAACCAAGCCAAACCAAATCCCAGAAGGCACTGCACTCCTTCTTCAGCGATCCAGAACCGAGTCAGACTTCTAACTACGGGTGCTCCATTAGAACAGAAGCTGCCCCCTTTCTCTCCATCAATGAGTAGACTACTCATGGGTTGTCCGTCCCACGCTACCGGACACTGAGGATGAGTCACAACAACAACAACAGATTCTTATAAGCGCAACAATTTAATTTGATTCCTTTTCCTCTACTGTAAAAGGGTTTTGTCTTTAACGGATGAACCCTTCTGCGGAAATACGCTTCACTCTAAAATCAAAAACAAAAACAATCTGAAAAGCTCGAACTGAAACACCACAGCCACCTGTTTCCCCATGATGGAACTCGATAAAGTATCACCGCGCTTTCTACATAACAGTAATTATTCTCCGACTCGCGACTTCTTCAAGAATTCAGCAGCGAGGTTCATAGAGAAACGGGCGTGCTGGCTCTTTTAAAACGCCGCAACCGTAGCGCGAAAAGATTAATAGGGGCGCCAAAAATGCAGAAGAAGTCGCAGTGCATTCACTTGCGTAAGGGGGTTAGTTTTTAAATTAAAAATCCCTCCAGATGATGGTGGGCGCTCCGATAACTCCACTGATGTGGAGAAAGGAAATCACTGAGATGGACATAATGAGAGAAAAGAGTGAAAGAGAGTGATTTCGCAGCGAAATAAAATCGGAATTGTTTGCGAAGAAGAATAGCGTACGTCAGGAATGGATAGTTTTTAGATTTTTCTTCATAATCCATTTGATCTTAAGACCAGAGTCATACATGATTTTGAAATAGATCACAACCATATGTTGTACATTTTACTTTAAAAGTAGAGTTATTAATTTTTTTAAAGATATTGAGATTTTGAAAGACTAAAATGAGTAACAGTTCAATAAAAAAAGTAAAATTTTGAAAAATATTTTATTTAATGCTGTGTATTTCATTTCACGTTTTTTTTTTTGTCAATAATGGGCTAAGCCGGAATTAAGATTCCATACGATACGCATAAGAGAGGTACTAAAGGGGTACTCTTTTCCGGGGTATTAAAAGTATTCCTGGAAGAGAACCCTGCTGGACAATTTGTTAGCTCTTTGGCCTTTGGTACCACAGAACAGGTTCCAATCCTGTTCTGGACGGTGTCATGAATGTTTGTTAGTGATTTGGATTACACTTTAAATTAGAAGTCCCTGTCTAATTAGCCTAAAATGACAGTAGAGCGACAAACCAATCCAATCTTCCGGAAGGAACTGCCCTCCTTCTTCAGCGACTTGTAGCCAAGTCAGACTTCTACCTACGACTGCTTCATCACAACAGAAGCTGCTCCTTGTCCCTCTGTCCCTGAGTAGACTACTTATAGGGTATCCTTCCGCCACTGCTGGACACTGAGGGTAGTTTTGTTTGGTTTGTCGCTCTACGGTCATTTTCTTCACACTTTGTGACTGGCACTTACAGTTTAGCGTGGATTCAGAACCACTAACAAGCATCCATTCCCTCCAGGTTTCGAACATGAAGCCTACGGTACAAACGGCCAGAGATCTAGCCAATTGGCCATCAGGCTGCAGATACCGAGGATGTGTCACAACAACAACAGACTGTTATAAGCTCAAAAATCAAATTTTATTCCTGTTCTTCAAGTGGAAAAGGGTTTTTGTTTTAATGGATGAACTCAGAGATACACTTTACTCTAAAATTAAAAGACAAAAACAATCTCAAAATCTCAAACTGAAATACCACAACCGTAACTGTTTCTCCATGCTGAAACTCGATAAAGTATCACCGCGCTTTCTACATAACAGTCATTATTCTCAGACCCGCGTCTTCTTCGAGAATTCAGCAGCGAGGTTCATCGAAATGAGTGTCTTTAAGACGCCGCAACCGAAGCGCGAAAAGATTAATAAAGGCGGCAAAAATGCAGAAGAAAATAAAAGAAGTCGCAGTGCATTCACTTGCGTAAGAGGATTAGTTTTTAAATTAAAAATCCCTCCAGATGATCGGACGAAATGGTGGGCGCACCGATGACTCCACTGATGTGGAGAAAGGGAATCAGTGAGATGGACATAATGAGAGAAAAGAGTGTTTTCGCAGTGAAATGAAATCGGATTGTTTGCGAAGAAGAATAGCGTATGTCAGGAATGGATAGTTTTTCATTTTTCGTAATAATCCATATGATCTCAAGACCAGAGTCATATGATTTTAAGACCAAAAATGCGTAGATCAGTGTCCACCTCGCATGTTGTCCGTTTTACTTTAAAAGTAAAATTATTCATTTTTTTTAAAGATATTGATATTTAGCTGAAATATTAAAATGACTAGTTTTCGTTCAATAAAAAAGTAAAATTTGAAAAATATTTTATTTAATGTTTTATATTTCATTTCACATAAAATAATTTTTTTTTGTCAATAATGGGCTAAGCCTGAATATAAGATTCATCTGCAGTAGAGTTTAAAAATATCCAGTCATATAATAGCCCACATCATAGATCATATATTTTTTATCAACATCACTTTAAAATATTTTCAAATATCTTTTGCTGTTCAGCATAGAGAAAGTTTCCTGATTCTTCTTCTTCATTGGCGCCACAGACCCACGGTGGGCCGAGGCCTTCTGCTTACTGGCAGATATCTAGACTGAAGATGTTTTTTTTTTACGGGGTAGGGTTGTCAGTCCTACGCTCAGCAGTCATATTTGACCAGGACCTACGGTTGAAAGTGGATTCCGAACCACCACAAATATCCATGGCACCACAGTGCCTTGAACCCGAAAACATGTCGTACCGCGCGGCAGTCACTCGGCCATCAGGTCCCAAGGTATAGGATAATTTTTTCTCAATCATAGGCGCAAGCTTATTGGTATTAACACATATTTGTAAATTAAAATGTTTTTGTATATGTATTAGACATAAGAGGATATATATATTTCTACTTCATAGGCACAAAAACCCCATGGTAGGTCAAGGCCGAGTTCCAGTATTCAGATTACGAAACATGAGAGTTTTCTGTTTAAGGTGTAAGGTTCTCGCCCTACGCTCGATGCTCTACAGTCATAACAGACAACAACCTACAGCTTAAAGCGGATTCCAAATCACTACAAACATTCATGGCACCGCCGGGACTCGACCCTGAAGCCTATGACACCGAGGGACAGAGAGCTAGTCACACGGGCACCATATATACATCCACGCACACACACACACACACGCACGCACACACACATATATATATATATATATCACATAATAGTTTGGGGGAGGGAATTGTGCGCACTGCTACCAAATTAAAGGTGACTTCTTACGCATCCATGCATTCGCACTTGAATGAAAACATTGACTAAAGATGTAAGTTATTTATTTAAAACATATGTTTGCATGTAATCTCAAAACTATTTTAAATAACATTACAACTTCAGTTTTATTACTTCTCAAAAAGCAACTTGAGTGTATTTTTATCGTTTTTTTTTCTAAACATGCAGACAGTTTAGTTACAGAAGCGTAAGTCTATGTAAACTATGTCTCTCTCTGGAGAAGAAAACTTATTAGTTAGAATGTATTTTATATTTACAAGTCTCGTCTATCTGCAAGTAAAAATAACTTTTCCTTTTACAGGCCAAGCAGTAAAATAGTTTATATGTCTGAAAACTAAAGTAATGCTTTAAATCAGTAAGTATGTTCCCATGCTAAACATTCTTTGGTTCTTCAGAATTTTATAAATAGTGAAATAAGCTGCTAATTTCGTTAAGTTTCATTGCTTTCATTTTCATTGCTACGCAAGTGCATTTACAAGAAGAATGAATGTTTTTATGAATCGTTGTGATGTAACTATTCTTCCTCCTACTCATTGGCCACAGCGCGCCCTGTACCTTCAGGAAAAATGGTCAGTAGGCCTACAAACTCTCACCCGGAGAGGAAGTATATTTTGTGCACCCTGCGCATAGCCGAGTTTTGGGCTTTTCGGTGGTCAAAAGTGGAGTCCTTCCACGTATTTATGAATGTTGAGTGATACTTTAGGGTTATTTAATAAGATTATCTTAGATTTGTAAGTATAAACTATTTTTATTTTGAACTATTTATAATTTTCATATAACTTGAAATTTAAATGTTCTAACAATCTTATTACACAGAAGTTATCATGTAAAATTGTTGGTTAACAACAATTTGGATAAAGCAACAATTATAACAACAATTTGGATAATAGTAATAATTATAATAACAATTTGGATAATAGCAACAATTTGGATAATAACAATTTGGATAATAGCAATAATTATAACAACAATTTGGATAATAGCGATAATTATAACAACAAATTAGATAATAGCGATAATTGTAACAACAATTTGAATAATAGCAATAATTTGGATAATAACAATTTGTATAATAGCAATAATTTGGATAATAACAATTTGTATAATAGCAATAATTTGGATAATAACAATTTGTATAATAGCGATAATTTTAATAATAATTGGATAATAACAATTTGTATAATAGCATAATTATAACAACAATTTGGATAATAATTAATTATAACAGCAATTTGGATAATAATTAATTATAACAACAATTTGGATAATAATTAATTATAACAACAATTTGAAGAATAGCAATAATGATAATAACAATATATTGTTGGATAATAAATAGTACTGACTCGCAGTCACAGCTTTCCGAAAGGATGTGACTCGATGGCGATAGGTTTGGTTTGTCGCTCTACGGTCATTTTGTGCACACTTTGGGCTAATTGGACCTGGACATACAGTTTAACAGAGATTCCGAACCACTAGCAAATATCAATGCCACTGCCAGAATTCGAACCTGAAGCCTGTGGTAAAAACGGCCAGAGCACTAGTCAAATGGCTATCAGGCCGTCGATGGCGATAAAGACAATACGTCAAAAGAATATCGCATCGACCGATAATCAGGCTTCTTGATGGTGTTTTTCAATGTTTGTTCCCAAATGGCACTCAAATGTGAGACAGTTTTCCTTAAAGTTTTCCTTTTCTGCCTGAGGTGGGCTGTTCGTGGAATTCATAAAGAACACACGTTTCAAATAGAAAAAACTACAAGTAATATGATTGATTTGTCGCTCTAAGGACATTTTTTCGCACACTTTGGGCTAATTAGACTGGTACCTATATTTTTAATGTGGATTGCGAACCACTCAAAAACATCCATGCCACCACCAGGATGAGAATCCGGAGCCTGCGGTATCAAAGGCCAGAGTACTAACCAACTGGTCATCAGGCAACTTCAATCTTTATGAGATATAGAATTCTACTTTTAAAATAACTTGCCAAATATATTTTTGACTTATACTGTTTTCAATCTTACAGATTACAACTCTTGCATTTCGAAAACTAATTAAAATTGGTATTAGAAAACCAACGAAGCACAAAGCTCGGAGAAAACTCTGGGAAATTTTATTTTTCTTATTGCAGAAAAGCAAATACATTTTAATTTAATAACACGGTTAGAGAATAACACTGTTTTACAAAAGAATGAAAATGCGTTGTTACTTTCACACCCCAAGACGAGGTGCTCCGTCTTTTGAAGGAGGAAGGATCGTTTTTCGGAATCGAATATTTTGTGTCCTGGGGGGGGGGGGATTTCGAATCGAATTTTGTTCTGAAGAAGAATCCCGTTCCCACACCGAGGTCTTTTCAATAGAGTTTAATTAAATGGGTCTTTTATTGAAATGCTGCATTTATTTGTTCAATTGAATAAATATGAGGAAATATTTTCTGTCTAGTTTTGTTTGGATTTTATATTACAGAAGCTTAAACTTAGTTTTAAAATTCAATTATAAAGTAAAAAGAAGTTTGTAAGTAATAGTAATAGTAATATGAGAAGCTTTGTAATAGGAATCAAACTGATCATAAACATATACATTGTTACTGTAAAATTCTGAGTGTGTATCATGTAGCCTAATATAAAACCGTAAATTTTCGTAAAATAGTATTTTACTTTATTTTTTTAATTTGGTTTATATATCATTATAAAATATATTTATTTTAATTAAATATTAATATATTCTTCCTCTTCTTCAATGGCGCAACAGGCCAAGGCCGTCTTCCTACAGGCAGATTTCGAAATACGAGATGTTTACTAGGTAGGGTTGTCAGGTCTACGCTCAACAATCATATTAGACAGGGACCTATGGTTTAACGTGGAATCTGAACCATTAAAAACATCCATGGCAAAACCAGGACTCGAACCTATGGTACCGTGCGGAAGATCTATACATATGTATATAGCAATGAATGATATATATAAACTCATGCTTGTGAAAATTGCAACACCATGAAGGACTTACGCGAGTGAGCTGAAATTTTCAGGAAATGCAAATTAGCACATGATATGCAAATTATTAGAATTTTAAATCCGTAGCGCATGCGTATGCTGAGCAGCGCCCTCTGAACGGCGGATGGATCCGAATAAATAGACGGCTGTAGTGAGGCGTGTATGGTTATCGGTGGTTATCTGCTAGTGGTAAACGTTAGCTCAATCGTTACTTATGCCTCTTCGACGAAAGAGAGCGAGATTTGAACAACTTACAGAGTTTGAACGGGGAGAATCATCGGCCTTCGTGAAGCTGGATTGTCTTATCGTGCAGTAGCCGCTCGTGTGCAGCGTAACAGCAGCACAGTGATGCGTCTTTGGAAGCAGTGGACGGACAAATCGGAAATCCGGGAGTGGACCCCGAAATGTGACGTCAGCTCGCTCATATCGCTAGGACTGTTCAATCCTTCTTTGCAACGCGGCAGGTACAGCTTCTTCCTTGGCCTGCGTATTCCCCGGATATGTCGCCGATTGAACATGTGTGGGATTTCATTGGTCGGCGTCTTGCTCGTGATCCTCGTCCTGCTGCTTCTGCAGACGAAATTTTGGTGCGCATACAAACAATATGGAAAGCTCTTCCTCAGGCAGATATTCAAAATTTATTTGATTCCATGCCACGTCGTGTAGCAGCACTTATTGCGGCGCGTGGTGGCTACACAAAATACTGATTCCGATCTCTTGTTATTGTTTGTTTGCTTTGAACATATAATAATTTATTTGTACCACTACCACTCAACTGTGTATTAAATTTCATTCAATTATGACGATTCCTTCATGGTGTTGCAATTTTCACAAACATGAGTATATATATATATATATGATATATATAATTATATAGATATATATGTTATATATATATATATGTTATATATATATATATGTTATATATATATATATATATATCATCATCATCATCATTTGTGGAACAATCGTGTGGAGGGCCAAGGCCGTCTGCCTACTGGCAGATTTCGAGACGAGAGATGTTTTCTTTCTACGAAGAAGGTTGTCAGCCCCACTCCCAACGTTCTACAGTCATATTAGACCGGGATCTACGGTTTAAAGTGGATTTCGTACAACTGCAAACATCCATACTACCGCCAGGATTCGAATCTGAAGCACCAAAGGCCAGAGCGCTAGCCAATGGGTCGTCAGTCGCTTCAAGTATTTAAGATATAGAATTCCACTTTTTAAAATAACTTGATAAATATATTTTTGACTTATACTGCTTTCATTCTTAAGGATTGCAAACTCTTGTATTTCTAAATCTAATTAAGAATCGTATTAGAAATCCAACGAAGCACCGAGCTCAGAGGAAACTCTCGGAAATATTATTTTGGCATTTCGGAAAAGCAAATACATTTTAATTTAATAACACGGTCAGAGAATGTACTTCGCAATTGGCCCGTTTTACAGAAGAATGCAAATGCGCTGTTACTTTTACACCCCAAGACGAAGTGCTCCCTCTTTTGAAGTGGGAGGGATCGCTTTTCGGAATCAAGCATTTTGTGTCCGGGGGGGATTTCGAATCGAGTTATTGTTCCGAAAACGAATTCTTCCGTCCACCCCCGAGGTCTTTTGAACAGAGTTTAATTAAATTGCTCTTTTATGAAATGCTGCATTTGTGTGTACAATTGTAAGGATATATTTTCTGTCTAGTTTTGTTTGAATTTCATATTACAGAAAGAATGTTGAAACTCAGTTTTTTAAAATTCAATTATAACGTAAAAAGGAGTTTGTAAGTAATATCAATATTAATATGAGAAGCTTTGTAATAGGATCATAGGAACTAACCATAAAATAATCGTATGCATAGTTACATTAAAATTCCAAGTGATAATAACAAAATCTGAGCGATGTTATTTTGCACAATGCATAAGGCTCAGACTCATATATTCTAAAATTGTACTTTTTTTTACTTATTTTTTTTTAGATCTTATTATATATAAATAAATAATAATTTATTATAAGGGATATTTAATTTAATAGAAGAAGATTTTTGAAATAATAGTAGAAAGGGAAATTTAATTAAAATAATTATTTATTTTAATAAAATATTCTATTCTTCTTCTTCTACTTTGTTGCAACAGCCCCATGGTATTGGTTGGCCAAGATCGTCTGCCTACTGGCAAATTTCGAGACAAGAGATATTTTCTTTTTACGGGGTAGGGTTGTCAGCTCTACGCACAACAATAATATTAGACCGGGACAGATTAAAGTCGAATACGAACCACCAAAAACATCTATGGCAAAACCAGGAGTCGAACCCGCAACTTGTGGAACCGAGCGGTATAACTATACATATGTATATAGCTATGGTTACTATATATATATCATCATTATCCTCATTCGGTTAACAACCCCGTCGAGGGCTAAGGCCATCGATCTACTGGCAGATTTCGAGACGGGAGAAGTTTTCTTACTATGGGCAAAGGTAGTCAGCCCTATGCGTAATGTTCTACAGCCATATTATACCGAGACCCACGGCTTAAAATGGATTCCGAACCACACCAAACATCCATACTACCGCCAGGATTCGAACCTGAAGCACCAAAGGCCGGAGACTTAGCCAATTGGTCATCAGGCCGCTTCAATTAATATGAGATATACAATTCTACTTTTTAAAACAAACATATTTTGACTTTTATTATTTTTTATTCTTACGAATTACCACTCGTATATTTCCAAAACTAATTAAGACTCGTATTAGAAAACCGACGAAGCACAAAGCTCGGAGAAAACTCTGGGAAATTTGATTTTTCGCATTTGCAGAAAAGCAAATACATTGTAATTTAATAACACGGTCAGAGAATAACACTTCTCAATTCGCCCGTTTTACGAAAGAATGCAAAGGCGCTGTTGTTACTTTCACACCCCAAGACGAGGTGCTCCGTCTTTTAAAGGAGGGAGGATCGTTTTTCGGAATCGAATATTTTGTGTCCTGGGGGGGGATTTCGAATCGAATTTTGTTCAGAAAACGAATTCTTAAATTCCACCCCTGAGGTCTTTTCAACAGAGTTTAATTAAATGGGTCTTTTATGAAATGCTGCATTTATTTGTTCAATTGAATAAATAGGAGGAGATATTTTCTGTCTGGTTTTGTTTGAATTTGATATCACAGAAGAATGTTGAAACTTAGTTTTAAAATTCAATTATAAAGTAGAAAGAAATTTGTAAGTAATTGTGATAATGATATGAGAAGCTTCGTAATAGTATCAAACTAATCATAAAATAATCGTATAGAATGTTACTGTAAAACTGTAAATCGTAAACAATGTGACTCTGTTATTCCAAGTGATAATAACAAAATCAGAGCGATGTTGTATTCTATACAATGCATTAGACTCAGAAGGAAATAATATATACATATAAAAATTTCTGTGTGTGTGTGTATCATGAAGCCTAATATAAAACCGTCAATTTTCTTAAAATAGTGTTTTATTTTATTTTTTAATTTGGTTTAAATCTTATTTTGAAAAATAAATAAAAATTAAATATTTATTTTAATTACACTGAAGTGACAAAAGTCATGGGATAGCAATATGCAAATTTTCAGATGACAGTAGCATCGCGTAGAACAGGTATAAATGCGCAGTGCTTTCGCAGAGCTTTCATTTCTGTTCAAGTTATTCATGTGAAGAGGTTTTGACGTGATGATGACCGCACGACGGGAATTAACAGCTTTGAACGCGGAATGTTAGTTGGAGCTAGACGCATGGGTCATGCCATTTCGGAAATCGTTAGGGAATTCAACATTCCCAGATCCACTGTGTCAAGAGTGTGCCGAGAGTATGAAATTTCAGGCATAACATCCCACCATGGACAGCGCAGTGGTCGACCGCCTGCACTTAACGACCGAGACCGGCGACGTCTGCAAAGAGTCGTAAATTCTAACTGACAAGCAACACTGCGTCAAATAACCGCAGAAATCAATGTGGGACGTACAAGGGACTTGTCTGTTAGAACTGTGCGGAGAAATTTGGATTTCTAGGGCTATTCCAGCAGAAGACCGACTCAAGTGCCTTTACTGACAGAACGACATCGCTTGCAGCGACTCTCGTGGGCACGTGAGCATGTCGGTTGGTCCCTAGATGAATGGAAAACCGTGGCCTGGTCCGATGAGTCACGATTTCAGTTGGTAAGAGCTGATGGTAGGGTTCGAGTGTGGCGCAGACCCCACGAAGCCATGGACCCAAACTGTCAGCAAGGCACTGTTCAAGCTGGTGGTGGCTCCGTAATGGTGTGGGCTGTTTTTTCATGGCATGGACTTGGTCCTCTGGTGCGACTGGACCGAACATTGACTGGAAATGCTTATGTTCAGCTACTTGCAGATCACTTGCAGCCATTCATGGACTTCATGTACCCAAACAACGATGGGATTTTTATGGATGACAATGCGCCATGTCACCGGGCCACAACTGTTCGCGATTGGTTTGAAGAACATTCTGGACAATTCCAACGAATGATCTGGCCACCTAGATCGCCCGACATGAATCCCATCGAGCATTTATGGGACATCATCGAGAGGTCTGTTCGTGCCCAAAATCCTGCACCATCAACGCTTTCACAATTATGGACGTCTATCGAGACAGCATGGCTCAATATTCCTGCAGAAGACTTCCAACGACTTGTTGAGTCCATGCCACGTCGAGTTACTGCACTTCGCCGGGCGAAAGGAGGGCCGACACGATATTAAGAGGTATCCCATGACTTTTGTCACTTCAGTGTAAATATCCTCTTGTTCTTCACCCCCATGGTGAACCAAGTCTTTGCCCACTGGAACGTTTCGAGAGAAGAGATGTTTACTTTTTACTAGGTAGGGTTATCAGTACTACGCCCAACAATCATACCAGACCGTGATCTACGGTTTAAAGTAGAGTCCGAACAACTAAAAAACTTCCAGGACTCCAACCCGCAACCTGTGGCACCGAGCGGCATAGCTATATATATGTATATAGCCAAGATATATATATATATCAGTATTCGCGCAACAACTCTGTTTAAGGACAAGGTCGTCGGCCTACTGGCAGATTTCGAGATGAGAGAAGTTTTTTTTATTATGGGCAAAGGTAGTCAGCCCTGTGCGTAATGTTCTACAGTCATATTAGACCGAGACCTACGGTTTAAAGTGGATTCCTAACCGCTACAAACATCCATACAACCGCCGGAAATCGAACCTGAAGCTCCAAGGGCCAAAGCGCCTTGCCAATGGGCCATCAGGCCGCTTTAAGTAATATGAGGCATAAAAATAACTTGATAAATATATTTTGGACTTATACTGTTTTTATTCTTAGAGATTCCAACTCGTGTATTTCCAAAACTAATTAAGAATGGTATTAGAAACCGAACGAAGCACAAATCTCGGAGAAAACTCTGGGAAATTTATTTTTCGCATTTGCAGAAACGCAAATGCATTTTAATTTAATAACACGGTCGGAGAATAACACTTTGCAATTCGCCCGGTTTACGAAAGAATGCAAATGTGTTGTTACTTTCACACCCCAAGACTGAGAAGTGCTCCGTCTTTTAGAGGAGAAAGGATCGCTTTTCGGAATCGAATATTTTGTGTCCTATGGGGGGATTTCGAATCGAATTATTGTTCAGAAAACGAATTCTTGAATTCCACCCCCGAGGTCTTTTCGATAGAGTTTAATTAAATGGCTCTTTTATGAAATGCTGCATTCATGTGTTCAATTGAATAAATATAAGGAGAGTTTTCTGTCTAGTTTTGTTTGGGTTTCATATTACGGAAGAATGTTTAAACATTTTAAAATTCAATTATGAAGTAGAAAGGAGTTAATAAGTAATAGTAATAATAATATGAGAACCTTTGTAACAGGATCAAACTATTCATAAACATATACATTGTTACTGTAAAATTCGGTGTGTGTATCATGTAGCCTAATATAAAACCGTAAATTTTCTTAAAATAGTATTTTATTTTATTTTTTAATTTGGTTTAAATCTTATTTTGAAAAATAAATAAAAATTAAATATTTATTTTAATTAAATATTAATATAATCTTCTTCAATGGTACAACAACCCCATGGTACGCCAAGGCCGTCTGCCTACTAGCAGATTTCGAGACAAGAGAAGTTTTCGTTGTATTAGGTGGGATTGTCAGTTCTACGCCCAACAATCATATTAGAACGGGATCTTTGGTTTAAAGTGGATTCCGAACTATTAATAACATCCATGGCAAAACCAGGACTCGAACCCGCAACCTGTGGCAACGAGCGGCACAGCCAAACATATGTATATAGCTATGGCTGATACATATATATATATATGTAGACTTCTCTACCAGTCTAGCAAATTTTTAACGACAGAGGGAGACAATCTAGGGGGTATTTCAAATCGAAATAAAGAAGCGTTGGTTTTCTCTCAACAACACATATTTAATGCATATATTTACATTAATATTTACAGAAAGTATTGATATATTCACAACCATTTTCTACCGCTGCTTGACGCAACATCTCCCATGTCAGTTAGCTTTCTCCTCTCGCGCCCAACTACAGGGTTTTTCCCTTCTTCCAGGGCCAGAGTTCAAGGTCCAATACTGCCACTACATGGCAAAAGGTTGGTGTGAAAAGCACATAGTCCGTGATGTGTTTCAATCTGGTGCTTAGCAGGCAAACAAATCCTACATATATATAATCACTATCATTGGCGCAACAATCCCGTTTAGGGCCTAGGCCGTCGGCCTACAGACAGATTTCGATACGAGAGATGTTTTCTTTTTACGGAGAAGGCTATCAGCCCTAAGCCTAATGTTCTACAGTCATATTAGATCGGCGCCTACGGTTTAAAGTGAATTCCCAGCCACTATAAACATCCATGCCACCGCAAGGGTTCGAACCTGAAGGACCCAAGGACAGAACGCTAGCCAATTGGTCATCAGGCCGCTTCAATTAATACGAGATATAGAATTTCACTTTTTAAAATAGGTTAATAAATAAATTTCGACTTATACTGTTTTTATTCTTACAGTTTGCAAACTCGTATGTTTCCAAAACTAATTAAGAATCGCATTAGAAAAACCAACGGAGCACACAACTCGGAGAAAACTCTGGGAAATTTTATATTTCGCATTGCAGAAAAGCAAATACATTTTAATTTAATAACATGGTCAGAGAATGCACTTCGCAATTCAGACCCCGTTTTACAAAAGAATGCAAATGCGCTGTTGTTACTTTCACACCCCAAGACGAGAAGTGCTCCGTCTTTTAAAGGAGAGAGGATCGCTTTTCGGAATCGAATATTTTGTGTCCTGGGGGTGGTGGGGATGCATTTCGAATCGAATTATTGTTCAGAAAACGAATTCTTCCATCCAACCCCGAGGTCTTTTCAACAGAGTTTAATTAAATGGGTCTTTTTATTGAAAACTGCACTTATTTGTTCAATTGAATACATATGAGGAGACATTTTCTGTCTAGTTTTGTTTTAATTTCATATTACAGAGGAATGTTGAAACTTAGTTTTAAAATTCAATTATAAAGTAAAAAGGAGTTCTTAAGTAATAGAAATAATAATTTGAGGAGCTTTGTAATAGGATCAAACTATTCATAAAATTATTATCATAAAATAATCGTATACATTGTTATTTTAATATTCCAAGTGATAATAACAAAATCGGAGCGATGTTATATTCTGCACTATGCATTAGCCGCAGACTCATAGAAAGAGATTTGATATACACTGAAGTGACAAAAGTCATGGGATAGCAATATGCAAATTTTCAGATGGCAGTAGCCTCGCGTTGAACAGGTATAAATGCGCAGTTCTTTCGCAGAGCGTTCATTTCTGTTCAAGTTATTCATGTGAAGAGGTTTTGACGTCATGATGACCGCACGACGGGAATTAACAGACTTTGAACGCGGAATGTTACTTGGAGCTAGACGCATGGGTCATGCCATTTCGGAAATCATTAGGGAATTCAACATTCCCAAATCCGCTGTGTCAAGAGTGTACCGAGAGTATGAAATTTCAGGCATAACATCCCACCATGGACAGCGCAGTGGTCGACCGCCTGCACTTAACGACCGAGACCGGCGACGTCTGCAAAGAGTCGTAAATTCTAACAGACAAGCAACACTGCGTCAAATAACCGCAGAAATCAATGTGGGACGTACAAGGGACTTGTCTGTTAGAACTGTGCGGAGAAATTTGGCTTTCTTGGGCTATTCCAGCAGAAGACCGACTCGAGTGCCTTTACTGACAGAACGACATCGCTTGCAGCGACTCTCGTGGGCACGTGAGCATATCGGTTGGTCCCTAGATGAATGGAAAACCGTGGCCTGGTCCGATGAGTCACGATTTCAGTTGGTAAGAGCTGATGGTAGGGTTCGAGTGTGGCGCAGACCCCACGAAGCCATGGACCCAAACTGTCAGCAAGGCACTGTTCAAGCTGGTGGTGGCTCCGTAATGGTGTGGGCTGTTTTTCCATGGCATGGACTTGGTCCTCTGGTGAGACTGGACCGAACATTGACTGGAAATGCTTTATGTTCAGCTACTTGAGATCACTTGCAGCCATTCATGGACTTCATGTACACAAACAACGATGGGATTTTTATGGATGACAATGCGCCATGTCACCGGGCCACAACTGTTCGCGATTGGTTTGGAGAACATTCTGGACAATTCCAACGAATGATCTGGCCACCAGATCGCCCGACATGAATCCCATCGAGCATTTATGGACATCATCGAGAGGTCTGTTCGTGCCCAAAATCCTGCACCATCAACGCTTTCACAATTATGGACGTCTATCGAGACAGCATGGCTCAATATTCCTGCAGAAGACTTCCAACGACTTGTTGAGTCCATGCCACGTCGAGTTGCTGCACTTCGCCGGGCGAAATTTTATTTTTTTTAAAAATCTTATTATAAAAAGTAAAAAAATGAAATATTTATTTTAATTAAATATTATTTCCTCCATCTTCTTCATTGGCGCAACCGCCCCATGATGGGCCAAGGCCGTCTGCCTAAAGGACAGATTTAGAGACAGGAGATGCTTTCTTTTTATGCGATATTGTTCATTCATGCCATTGCCGGGATGCGAACCTGAAACCTGTGGCAACGAGCTCCAGACTACATATATTAGTTATATTTCTTTCCAATGCAGCTGGTAAATACTTAAGTCAGCTATCTTTTATGCTATAAGCAAGCCCTGCACCGACGTTACTCGCTTAGCACTACCTAGAGGGTGCGTGTAGCTTGAAGATAAGCTACGGACGCGGAATAACAGTACTCCCGCAACGCTCTACAATGATCTTAGATCGGGACCTACGGTTAAAAGTGGATTCCGAATCACTGTAAACATCCATGGCATCACCGTGATTCGAACCCAAACCTGTTGCAACGAGCGCCAGAGCTATCTATCTATGTATATACATTGTTAGATAGTTAGATAGATATAGATAGTTTAATTGAAATTTTATAAACCAAGAAAAGTTAAAAATTTTTATGTCAGAGCCAGGAAGAGACGAAATAACTTTGTTGACCAGAAAGTCTCTACGCCGCAGAAAGGAAGGGTAGGAAATCCCAGATATCGTTCGTTTTAAATTGCAGTATCACAGTGTTTAAGGCTTCCATGGTATCTGCTGCATATATGCTCTTCATGTTCCTGGGTAACGCTGCATTTGCTGAATGTCTTCATTTATTAGTAACGAATGACTTCGGCTCTATCTCATCCTGGCATTTGGAACCAATGACAAACAATGAACTCATTTGGATTGTCTTATTTATTCGATTCTCGAATAGTAAATATTATTTTCGAGAATAAAAATATTTAACTTCGATTAAAAGAATAGCGCAAAAACAAAGATTAAACTGAAGTGAATCGATTTCGAATGATTCGTGCAAACGTAATTATTTAATAATTTAATTATTAGAAATGATACGGGTAAATTATGTAAAAGAAAACTTTCCAATAATTTCCTGGCTGAAACTGAAAACACTGGATTAGATAATGATAAACTTTTACGAAGAATACGAAACAAATAAAAAAAAAAAAATTAAAATAAAATTTAAAAAAAAATAAAGTTTGTAAAAAAATCTTTTAGTATGAAATTTTCTGAATATTTATTCGAATGATGCATATCATATGTTATTCAAATTGCTCTCCTGTAGATGCGATATGTCGTTCAATATATATTCATTGCATAAAAATTATCCCATCCAAGAAGGTCTTGTAGAAACATTGCATTAAGATATGTGCAAGTGATTAAATTGCACCATGATTGCGCATTAACTAAGATTAGTGGAACGCTCTGATGTGCATCCACCACTGCTTATATATGCATTGCCCGGAGGCAAGTTCTCTCTCAGAAATGCTACATGCAATTTATCTCCTACAAAGGGATGCTTTATCTTCAGAAATTTTCTTATGCTAACGTCAAATATTACTACTACACCATACCACACCACATCACTATGCCTAGAACTGAGTTGCCCCTATACAGTGTGGGAATGATGAGAGTGAAAAGTCAGATTTTGCTCTGTGACTCTCTACAGCCCGGGATGTCTACAGTCCTCTATGAGTCAGGTATTTACGGCTTCAAGGGGATTCCGAACCCCTACAAACATACATGGCACAGCCGGGACTCGAACTCGAAACCTGTGGCATCTAACGCTATAAAGATAGTTAGTTGGCCATTCAGGCCACAAAAGCAGATATAACCAGCTGTTGTAATTAGAGAGAAAAAGAATCATTGGAGTTATAGAGGTTAAGTGTGATTTTCCCGCCATTTCGGCCATCCTGACTGCAATTCCATATTGTAAAGAGGTGTTGGGGATTATCAACTACGTTCGGAGAGGTGCGTCTCTTGGCAGGATTGAATTATGATTGAATGCTTATTTTTCGGAAACTATTAACACTTTTCTCAATCGATCATGATTTAGTCCATATGTACTTGAAAGGAAAATATTGATTTTTAATCAATATTAAAGTACTTCTACAAAAGGATAAATTTCAGCAAAATTATTCTCATTATCGCATCTTGAGAAAATCAATCATTTTTTTCACTTATATAATAATCTGTTTAAATTCGATGTTTTGACATGTACTTAGACTAATATTTATGAAAATTTATTAATTTTCTCAGATCTGTTTTTTGTTTAATTTATTTTTATTGAAAATTTGATTTATTTAACGCATTTATATATATAGCTTATTAATATTTGTGATATATATATATATATATCAATTAGCTTAAACAATTGGTCAAATTTAATAGTTAGTTGAATTTTTTTCTAAAAAGTAAAACATTTTATTAATGTCATTGACATTCGGATAAGAAATTGCTTTTAGAGCTTTACTATGTCATTCTGGGACAAATTATTTTTTTTAGCATATAAGACATTTATTTTATTTTACGCCATTTTAAAAAAGTTAATTTAAGTCGAGAATAAGTAAAGTAAAAAGGAAATGTTTTATTCTAATATTCTCAGCATTTGGAATCATTGAAAGTTTGTATGTAGCTGATTATTTTAAACATCATTGAGTTGTTATATTAATTACAATTTTGATAATAAGTTATCTCCATTAGAAAAATTTTTCTTCAATTATTGCCTTTCATTATAAATTTAGTCTAATAAAATATCATCGATATTGTTTTATGAGTACATATTTTTTTTATTTTGCATTTTGCATCCAATTAAATTAAATTCTATTCAAAAATTAAATGACATTAATTATAATATCTTTTAGCTTTCCAGCAGAAATAATTTTCTTGTCACTTAGTTTGTAAACTGTTTTAATTTGTATTTATACACACCCATTCACCCACCCACACCACACCCACCCACACACACATACACACACACACACACATACACACACACACACATACACACACACACACACACATATATATATATTATTACGCTGATGTGAGGTAAGCGTGAGCTATTAATTTAATTCTTCTCTCTTATAAATTGCAGAAAATTAATTGTAATATTGTATAGTAAGATTTCCTGATAATTTTATAAGAGAGACTAGCACGGAAAAAAATCAGAAAAATCTCGTAGGAAAGAGTGAGATAAAACACAAAAGATAAACTTAACTATTGACTTGACTATACACATTAGACAATGTAGCTCTTTTGCTCAGGATTACTACGATAGCGTATCTCGCTTCCTTGATGTCACATGTATGTCATCTGTCAAGGGTCATCTCAAAAGGGCTTTTGCAGTCAATGTCTTTTTCATGTATTTTACCAGATCTTCCTCTCAGTTTTTAAGATTGTGAAGTAAGCTAAAAAGGATCGCATTGAACATTTTCCAAGTTTATTCAGCCTTAGGGACATGATTGACAGCTTCAAAAGATACGAAATTTTAGTATTCAAGTATACAAATATTGTGATTATTTAATTCATTGAACAGGAATTTGTAAACCATTTCCAGGAAAGTGAACCTCCAAGAAGATTTTTATTGTAGCATTCAGTGCTGGTCTAGGGAACAAGTTGCAAACCTATTTAATCTAAAATTCACCATAGTATTCCGTTCAAAAAATCTCAGAAATAAATTTTATCGCGGTAAAGTATAAATTAAAATGCATCTTATTACATTTTGTTTCCATTACTCATTTTTTATTTAAACTTATCTCGAAGAAGTTTATGTTGTTTTAATTATTATGAATTATATTGATTTTCTTTAATATGTTTCATAAATTCAGTACTACAATAATTCAAAAACATATGATCTTTAAGTATAATATCTATTAAAAAAATTATAGCCTGTGGCATTGATTCATTATGAGCATATTTTTTAATAAAATGTTTAAAATTGGCCTAATGGTATTAATATGTTGGCGATCAAATACAAGCAATATTATTAAATAATTATAAATATTAATTCTTTTAAAATTGTTAATATCTGTTTTTGACTATTATTATAATTTAATTTGACAAGAAAACAGTCTTACAATTATTTTAAAAGTTTATGGACTCCACTTTTTATCTCTGAATATCATATTTTTTTTAAAAATAAGTATCTACCAAAGTAATTTTCTTTTGATTATTATTTCCCTTACTATCTTAATGATATACTTCGTTAGTTTAACAAATGTATTTTTTGAAAAGCCAAAATTTAATAATAGGAATATAGTCTCATTTATTTTATTATGTTTTAACACTGAACTTATATTAAAAAAGATTACTTTTACTACTTTCTTTTATGAGATCTAGCATTCGTTCAAAAACATGTAACATGCTTTGGATTAAATAGGCATCTTGTTTTAAAATATTATTTTAAAATAAAAGGATTTCCTCCAATTACAGATATTTTTTCTCTTATATACTGAATTTTTACAATTATTTTTCAAATAACTATTTTGTTCCTTATTAAAATTTTTTAGAATATGAAATTTGAAATTATTTAATTAAAGAGTACATATATATTTATAGTTATTTTAATATGCATGCCTCTTCAAAGCCAAATACAAACATAATCTAATTAACTTTAATGCATTATATAATCCACGAAGAATTTTAATAAAAATACATTTTATTTACTATTTATCTTTTAGAAAATATAAAATTCGTCCAAAATTACTTAAAAATTACTTAATATGCTTTGGTATAATTACTTTAATGGCTTTAAAATATCATAACTTTTAAATATGCTTTAAATTAGAAAAGCATAAAATATAACTTGCTTTAAACTAAATAATTAATTTGCTTTAAAATATGTACTATAAAAAAGTTTTTTCAAATTGCAGACATCGTTATTTATATATTATATTTTTAATCATTTACTCAATTATATATTTCGTTTTTATTAAATATCTATTCTTCAAAGTCAAATTTTTATAATTATAATATTAAAAAGAATTAATGAGATTATTCTATTATAAGAATCTCGTTAATTTTAAAGCTTAATATTAACTACAAAATTTCTGAATAATCTAACAAAGGAGTTTTCTTTAAAGCTTAATGTTAACAATATCATACTAGAAACTTATCAATAAAAAGTGTTTTGTTTTCTTATTTGTTAGAGAATCTAAAATTCTTTCAAAATTCCTTCACATTATGTAATACGCTTTGGATTAATACTTTACTGGTTTCGAAATATTTTAATATACATTTCATCCTATCACAGTCATCGTTCTTTAAATATTTATTATCACCTTTTAACTTGATCTCAATTTCGAAATTTAATTTTAATTTATATATATATATTCTCATTAATTTTAATGGTGCGCATTAACTACAAAACTTATGAACTCATAAATATTATCATGTGTGAAAATGATATTGTCCTGGTTAGGAGTCGTTACGTTGTCCGTTAATGAGGACTAAGCAAATAAAACTCCATTACAAATTTTGGCTGAAAATAATACTTTGGGCCCCTTAACTCTTGAAATGATTTATGAATAACGTTAATCTTAAGGAATTTTCTGGAGAATTTGGCTTTTGATTGTAGTATGGTTTTGAATCACTTTTCACGTTTTGGATTACGATTTTAAACATTTGCATTTCCTATGGCTGGAAGTACCTCACAGTGAGTTGATCAATTCTTTTTTTTTTTTTTTTTTTTTTTTTTTTTGAAATTTCACATTTATCACTTTTGGCATTTTCCGGGGCCTATTGAGCTGTATAGTGTTTCTTATTGTATTTAGAATACTCCTTTCATCATTTATGACTAGAATTTTCAAACTTTGATAGATTCTCTTGGCTATTGAATGTGATTGTGATTCTTGTAGAATTGGGATTGCTTCATTCTTCAGTTACGACTACATTTATCTTACTTTTGAATATTCTCTTAGAGAGTTTTGACCAATCCATTCTTCGTGAAGTTCTTGACCTATTAAACAACGCTATATTCATGTGTCTGTTGAATTTTGCCATTCTTATAGTATTCCAATCAATTGATTCATATATCTATTGCATTATTAAACATTAACATAGTCCTGAGTTTATTCATCCGTTCTCGAATATTCACACATGATACGTTGAAATTTGCCGAGAAGATTTCAGTTTTTTCTTTTTTATCTCTTTTTAACTTGATCTCTATTTCAAAATCCAATTTTATACTATATATATACATATATATACATATATATATATAATGTATTTTTAATGCTTTGTATTAATTACAAAACTTATGAACTCATAAATATTTTTGACACTTTTATCGAAACACTTTCTGACATAAAATCCAAGCTTTGTTTATAACTGCACAAATAATGAAGTTAGCTGAATTAGGTAACTATTTTTCGTGGTTTATAAGCACAGTTTATGGGCTTTAACTAATTTTGTCAATGTGCCATTGTTCCTGATTGTGTGGAAGATAAATTTATCTACGGAATCGTCTTTCTTTTCCAAATTTCGTCTTCCCTTCTTCTCTTTAAAGAATCTTTTTGTTTTGTTCTATTTTCGCCACTTAGTGCTCCAAAACATTATCCACGGTAGCTGCATTACGACAATGGCTACAGATGACATACAGGCGAAAACAGCCCCAGTTAAATACGAGGAGGGACAATATATAAATATAAATATAAATATAAAACAAAATTCGTGAGCGAAAGGAAAAAAATTATGATGATTCTCAAAGAGGTTTCGTTACAATCTTGACAATTTTATATCGTTATTTATATATTTATTATCTCCTTTTAACTAGTTCTCTATTTCAAAATCCAATTTTATATTATGTACACTAACGGAACACGGAACACCTTAACGTGATAGGTGTCCTCGCCTCGAATGCTTGTCCAGTAATGAATAACCTAGAATAATGAATCCAGAACATCTTTTGAAATGCCCAAGACTAAACAGGGACGTTCAGAGCCAAGGAGTTGTCTTGCAGTTATATTGGGAGGCCAGGGCCTCATGGATTAAATTAAAGTGTGAAGCCCCTTTATTTACTCTCTCCCCCTTTGACTTTTTGTGGTGTGTGAGACCGACTTATTGTCGATTGCTGTCTTGCTGTAGGTTTGCTTTGTTCTGCTTGTTCCTTCTCTGTGTGTGATCCTTATTGTAATGTTACATATATATATATATAATTTCATTAGTTTTAATGCAATTTATTAACTACAAAACTTATGAACTCATATATATTTTTACACTTCTATTGAAACACTATCTGACATAAATTCCAAACTTTGCTTTAAACTACAAAAATAATGAAATTAGCTTAATTAGGTAACTATTTTTCGTGGTTTCTAAGCACAGTTTGTGGGCTCTAACTAATTTTGTCAATGTGCCATTGTTCCTGATTGTGTGGAAGATAAACTTATCTACGGAATCGTCTTTCTTTTCCAAATTTCGTCTCCCTCTTCTCTTTAAAGAATATTTTGCCTTGTTCTATTTTCGCCACTTAGTGCTCCAAAACATTATCCACGGTAGCTGCATTACGACAATGGCTACAGATGACATAAAGGCGAAAACAGCCCCAGTTAAATACGAGGAGGGAAAATATATAAATATAAATATAAAAAAAAAACCTCGTGAGTGAAAGGAAAAAATGATGATGATTCTTAAAGGGTTTTAGTTGAAATCTTGGCCATTTTCCAGATGGATCTCGTTATTGTTATCTTAAAGAAGAAAAAAAAAGGAAATATATTGGAGTTTTGTATTTGGATACTCCTTTGTACTCATAACTCCGTAAAATTATGTTAAGTAGAAAAAAAAATATTTCTTCAGAAGAATCAACTTGAATGATTGTCAGGATCTTATCTTATCCCGAATTAAGATGTGATAAGTGCTCCTAGAAAGTTGAATTTAATTTGATTTCTATGTTTACTCAAATGAAATATTTTTAAATTTTTATTTTGTATCAATTCAAAGAATGTTATTTTTTCGGTTTGTTTCTTTTTTTAAAATCAGGATTTCAGCACATCCAACGAAGATACTCAAAGAAACATGGTTTAAGATCTTGAAAATAATTGCCATCATGTAAAGCTAATCTACTTCAACAACTTTCATCTTAAATTTTCTTAATTGATTTTTCTATTATTATTATAAAATACGGATTATCAAATCGGCATTTTTTTAAATATTAATTTAAAATACTAGGACAAATTCTTGAAACGATGTTTCTTATTTTCTGAAAAACAAAATATTTTTCAAAACTCGCAAATTCAAATTAATTTGTTAATTTAATCAATTCTTTGAAGGATTATTTTCTGAAAAAGGTTTTATGAACTTTTAAATAAAACAACTAAGTTTGGAAATTTTGTAATTTATTCTCTTAATTTAATATGCATTACAGAAATGTGTTTACAACCAAGAGAAACAAATGAAATAAAAGTGTATAGTAGGAATTATTGTGCTATTTTTTACTTGAATTATTTTAATTAATACCAAAAGTTGGTAATTGTTAGTTGTTTTACTAAGTAAACAAATAAAAAGAGCTATTATTGATTAATTAATTTAATTGTTTTATGATTTAATTGCTCATAACTTATTTTGTCCTAATTGATTAAAGAAGATATTATGAACCATGCCTACAAGTCTTTCACTGCGAACATTATTTAAAAAAAAATTGCTTCATAGCGATAATTTTCCCGCTTCCTTTCCTGACTAAAGGTAGCCTGAGCATCAATGATTCAACACGGTTTGTGTGGTTTGGAAGAGAAAGTAAACATCTCTGAGTGACCTTGCTTCTAAGCTCATTTTTTTCTATTTCTTTTCTGAATATTTGAGTAGTTAGATTTTGTAGAACTTTATAACACTGTTTCTAGTCGTTCATTTTGTTTATTTTTTAACATTATAGATGTCAGAGAAATAATCAAGAGTCACATATTATATTATTGACCAACAATATATTACAAATTATATTATATTACAAATATATTATTGACCCTTTAGGTACAGAATAGCAAAATTAAATTTGAAGTATACTCCAATTTCTATTGAAAGGAGAGATGAAAAATTTGAACAGAGTTATTAAAAAAAGTTGTATCCATGAAATTCATCAAAATTGACTTTTGTGCATGCATGCATGGTGTGTTCTAAAATATATTATCAATAAAGTAAAACAACTATTTGTAGTAGGAAACTTTTATTTATGTAGAATGTATTGTAGAATAAACAACATTATTTTTATTGTATAATGGTTTATGTAAGGAAAATAAGTTTTCAATAATAGTAAAACATGTTTGGAAAATTAATTCACAAAAAAATTGAAACTCAGTTAGTTTGTAAGCATTACAATTCTTATGTAAAGACTATGAGTTGGAATTTGTAAAAGATCTGATTGCCTTTTAAAGTTTTAAATGTTTTGAAATATGATTAACCAAGTATTGAGTAATACATAGTCCTTATTTTTATATTTTTAGGAAAAAATAGTTTTATTTCAAATATAAAAGCTCTATTAAAGGACATTATATATTATTATTATTATATATATATGTGCATTATCTTGTATTGTCTTAGAGTATGTCCTTGGTAAAACAGCCTTCAAGTTTGAATCTTGATAGGGGTATGAATGTTTGTTTGTGGTTAGGAATCCACGTTAAACTGTAGGTCCCTGCCTAATTAACCTAAAGTGTGCAAAAAATGACCGTAGAGTGACAAACCAAACCAAACCTTATCTTAGAGTATGTAGCCTTTACTAAAAATACATCAGTTACAAATGTAATAAAAGAAACTAAAAAAAAAAAAAAAGGATGTAAAATTATATCTGTTCTAGAATTTAAAATGCTGGTCTAATCGACCAAACATTTGCCTAAAAACTGTATAGAAGAAAGTTAAACAACTTATAAATATTTCCATTTCAATTAAATTTGTGCAGTTTGTAAGATGCGAATGAAAATTTCATAATATTAAATATT
The DNA here is from genome assembly GCA_021605075.1 of Caerostris darwini. NCBI lineage: Eukaryota > Metazoa > Arthropoda > Arachnida > Araneae > Araneidae > Caerostris > Caerostris darwini. Next base: position 1,182,123 of record BPLQ01010387.1, read on the forward strand.
ATGACCCAAACGGATCGTTGAATTAGTTGGAAAATCACTTAGATACTATTTTTAAGAATAAAATGTCACTTTAAAATGGGTAGAAAAATAACTACTAATATCGGTACTGAAGTCAGTCGAGAATTTTATAATTGAGACTAAAATATTCTCAAATATTTTAAGTAATAATATTACCTTTAGACAATAGACATTATTGTTCTTTCATAATATTTCTGGAAGTTATTACTCTCATGATTTTTGTTCAGTTTTATTTCAATTCATAGAACATAAGGATCACTAGTTTTAATTCCATTCTATTTACATTCTATCTATGCTATGTCAGTTTCTTACCAAAACCATAACTTTTTGAGTTCAAATTAACTAATTAGTTATTCTAGTTTACTCACAATATGACACAACGTTATATTAAAACTGTAATTATTAATTTCCTGAATTTCCCCACACTAGAAAAACGGAAGGAAACATGTCGATCTAATTTAGATTTTTAAATTGATTTTTTTTTTTACTTTCTTGCTCACTTATTTATAATTCAAATACTTCTTCCTTTGTAACCTTATTGTACTGTTCTTTTTTATATTAATTGCAGTCGTTACTTTGTATGGTATTAAGCCGAGAGATTTCGGAACTTTTTTAAAGCTTATATACGCATACACTAATCTTGCATAAAATGTCCGTTGATAAGTGATAAATCGCCAATTGTCATTATTTACTTAGTTAATATTTCTAAAGTTTATGAAAATAAAAATTCTAAATGAAATTAGTTGCTTGCTTTACAAACATACATTTTTATTTTCAAAATTGTTTATATTGCTGGTGGTTGCGTATGTCGTCAAGACGAAAGAATTGAAGTTGGTGAAATTTGCATCCGGCTAATAGAAAAGTACCAAAACATAAGTGAGATACGATAATAGAATATCTTAAATTAATGGATATATACAGACAAAAAAAACTGAATTTAAAACTTTTTTTTTCCATTTTGTTTTACATACGGGTTTTGAACTTTCGTAATTTTTTTTAAAAACTAGGATCGACTTATATTCAGAAATATACGTTAAATATCTAAAATATGTTTAGTTATATTGTATATCGTTACGTTAAATTAGCTAATATTTGTGCAAAGTATATAATATAAAAAATTTGGGTAAGTAATTAATATTATTAAACACCGAGCAATAAATCATTTACTAAATCTAGTTAGTGAAATCAAAAATCACACAAAATTCACTCAAGTAGGTATATATATGTTTTTATTTATGAATACGTGAGTATTTATTTGTGAGTATTCATGCATGCATGTTTGTGCATGTGTATATGTGCATATAAGCTGGTGTAAATGGGCTGCTTGTGTGTCTTTCAGCTTTTATGTGTATTTGTGTATATGAATGCTAACAAATATTTTGCATTTGGTTGTTATGTGGATGTGTATACTTGTAAGTTTGTAAGCATCTATATATGTTTGAGTGAGTGTATTTGGGCCTTTTGCCTATGTAAGTATGTTTTATACGTGTGTATGCTTGTTGTTCATGGTACGTGTGTATGCTTGTTCTTGATTATTGGTACATGTCAGTATGTCTTTGTACACATATGTAAATGCGCTTGTGGATGTGTGTCTCTGTGCATGCAAGCTTGTATGTATGTGCTTCGAGTAGGTTTATATATGGGCTTCTACATGTGTGTACAAGTGCGTGTTCATGCATGTTTGTATGTGGGCGTTTGTAGCTGTGCAAGTGCATGTGCATGTGTATATATATGTATGTGTATTCGTGTTCATGTGTGGTTTTGCATGTATGCATGTATATATAACGTTTTGCTGTATATATGGGAACATTTAAGTATTTTTTTTCCTTTTAAATAATATTTTTTTTCCTTTTTCCCCTTAGTTTTAAACGCCTCCCCCCTCCTTTTTGCCTTTTTCCCCCCAGCCATACATATATTATTAGCAGAAACGTTGCTGAAAAATATGTCAAAAGTGTTTGTAAATTTAGTGCAATAATGAACAAATTAATAAATGGGAGTAGATGATATGGTTTAATATTAAGTTCAACACAAAGTAATGAATTTGATTATCTCTGACTAAATTAGTTATAATTTTGATTGAAATTGCAATTTTCTGCATAAAAGTGTAGATACAAGTACTATATGATTATTGGCTAATTGATTGTTTTCTGATGTTTCTTCAAAGGGGACATAAATGAAGAAATTAGAAAGACTTTCAATAAACAATTCCTTCCACCTTCCCCTATTTTAGAGAACACTCACCCATATGTCCGAATGACGAATCTTATATAATTTATCCTTCTTTATTGTGAAATAAAATAAAAAAGTGCTTATAATAAAGGAAATAAAACTTTGCATAATAATGCAAGCTTGAACAACTAATACCTTTATTTAAATTGTTAGTAAGACTTAATGTTTCGAAATACTGTTACAAAATTTACAAAAACTCCGAATATTTTATTAAATATTCCAATATTGTGAATTTTCGTTTTGTAAAAAAATATTCAGTTATTAAATAAACTATTTGGAAAATTAGGTTTCTAAGCGTTCGTAAACGATTTACGATTTAAAAAAAAAAAAAATTTTACCACTTTGTATCCAACTTTGAAGTTTTTGTTCACTTTAAAAGTAACAAATCAAAAGCTTACAAAAATCCTCAGGCGGAAGATTAACAGACCAGGGTTTTTTTTCCCTTCCTTCCTTTCTATTTCTTTCATCTTGATATCATAATAGTCTAATTACACCGCGGCATTAAAAACACACTGTGAAAAACTAAATTTCTGGAATCTTTCCAGCAACCTATATTGATCTCTGATACTTTTTTTTCGTCCGATTCTCACTGCACGTGGACAAATGAAAAAAATACTGAAAAAGAAAGAAAAAAAAATAAAACTGGGAGGTTAACAGAATGCGAAGAAAGAAAAGAGAAGACTGTTGAAAAAAAAAAAGAAAAGAAAGAACAACCTTGAAAAGAAACCGAAGATTCGATCGCGATGCAATGAAAGGAAGACCTTAATCGAAAAATATTCCTTTAAGAAAAGGAGCAAAATTCCCTTTTTCCTATTGATAACATAGATGGAATTGTCCAAATGAATCTTAAGAAATGCAACGAATTCATTCCCTCAGTACGAAGAAAGCTATTTCTTTTATTTTTTAAATTTATTTTTAAGTTAGAATTTCCTAGAATGTTTAAACCTTTCTAAAACTATTAGCAAAACAGTAACATTTTCCATATATTGAAACTGCATTTAAGAGACATAAGGCTTAGATGAAGATTTTGATAAAACCATTAAGGGGAATCATAAATGTTATCTGGAGTGAAGGATTATTGACAAAAATATCGTAAAATCAAAGTCGGTTTGATGGATCATTATTTCGTATAAATTGAACATTAGCCCAGCTTTATAGAACTTTAGAAAAAACAAATGATTCAAGAAAAAAAAATTTTATAGGGTAAAACATCATTAAAAATAAATTAAGTTAAATAAGTTCTTCTCCTTTAATGATCATCATACTTTATAATTATATTAGACAATAATGTTTCATTTTTAAAAAAAAAATATTTAACAAATAATATAATATTCTCCAACAAACCACTCTTTATAATTATATTTGACAATAAAGTTTTAATTTTTTAAAATTTTAACAACAAATAATAAAATATTTTCCAACAAATAATCATACAGAAATATGATAGTTGTACGATATATATTTTAAGGTCCTTCAGTTTTTAACAAAATTTTTTTTTTTATAATTGGTCAGCTCAGATAATGATATTTCTAAGCGCGCCCAAAACGATGCAATAAAGGTTTTATTTAGATAAATAAAAATTTTAATTAATTAAAGTTAATATTAAATTATGGTTAATTTTTAAAGGTTAATAAAAGGCGTTCACCAAATATTTTTTTATGGAAAATTTTAAATTCATTTCTTATTTGTTGAAAGAAATTGTTAAAATGAAAATTTTATTGCTTAAAGAAAAAAATTGTGTTTATTTTTTTTAGTATTCCCATATATATTAATGCAAAGTTATTTTATAATCTAAATAAAGATAAAATATACATTAAAAACTTAAGATACAAATTAATAAAAAATACATAGAAATATAAAATACAATGTCAATAAAATAATAATCAAGATATAAGTAGTAAAATAACTAGAGCATAAAAAGCGAAAAACCCTTTTTTTTTTATTTAAGTATCTATAGAATAGAACAAATTTCAGAAACCTATGCAGCAGCATTTCTGCTTGAATGTATCTACATCAATGTCCTTTCTTATTACAAAAGTAAAGGAAGAGATAAAAAAAGCGAGTTTGATCTGCCTTTTATGCTTGCAACAATCATAGACTCGTAAAGTTACCAAAATTCTTTTTTAGATAATTTAATAGAATAAATCAATCATTTTATTACTAAAAATGTAATAAATATTTTACGATGTATACCTTCTTTACTAAATTCATGTGAAATTAAAATTCAAAATAAATTGCATCAATAATAATTTAACTCAAAAAAAGGAATGTTGAGATTGTTCAATATTTAAGTTTTATGTTATTTCACTTCTAATCGATAATTTCCTTTTCTTATCTTAACTACTTTCCAAAATTTTTTTTCTTTTTGAATGTAGGTCTTTTGGAAGTTATAATAAAATTATATTAATATTATTACTAAAATAAAGTCATATATAAATGCAAAATTATTTTATAATCTAAATGAGGATGAAATATTACATTAAAAATTAAGATACATGTAAATACATAGGAATGTAAAATGCAATGCAATAAAATAATAATCAGGATGTAAGTAGTGAAATAACTAGTGCACAAGATTCGAAATAACCCTTTTTTTCCCTTAAGTATCTACAGAATAGAACAAATTTAAGAAACCTATGTAACATCATTTTTGCTTGAACGAATCTACATCAATGTCCTTTCTTATTTCAAAAGTAAAGAGAGTTTGATCTAACTTTTATGTTTCCAGCAATCATTGATTCGTAAAGTTACCAAAATTCTTTTTAAATAATTCCTCAGAATAAGTCAATCATTTTATTACTAAAAAAAAGTAACAAACATTTTATGACGCATACCTTCTTTCCTGAATTCTTGAGGAATTAAAATTCAAAATAAATTGTATCAATAATAATTTGACCCAAAAAGGAAGTTGGGATTACTCAATATTTAAGTTTTATATTCTGTAATTTCCTTTTCTTATCTTTACTATTTTCCAAAATTTTCTTCTTTTTGAATGTACTAGGTCTTTTAGGAGTCCGTAGAGGAATGAGTTGTCACACATTTCTTGGAAAAGGGCGGTAATTTTTTTTTCTTTTCTTTTTTTGTTCCTCCCCCTTTTGCTTCTCCATCAATCAGTCACCTTCCTTTCCTGATGTCATGTGCTCGACAAGCAATCAAGAACGCTTGAATGATGTAACCATTAATATTTCCCGCCTTTATTCCACACCTAACTAAGTAATGAATAGCTATTGGCTGAAAGGAAATTTGAGGGAGGGATTTTACACGCAACGTTAAAAACTCAGCATTCATCAGTGATAAATAGCTGGCGAAAATTCACAGGCAGTTTGATCTAAAAAATTTATAACGCTGAATATTATGTATGATTTTTTAAAAAAAAAAAGACTTATAACGGCTCTTTTAACATTTTTTTTTATGTGCGTGACTAAGAAATTAACGTTTAATGTTCGTTACCTTACATTTAAAAAAATACGTTAATAGTTAGGATTTTTTTTTTTTTCAAATTAAAAGAATGAGGTATTATTTTAGTTTTAATAGTCTTTTTTCAAGATAGATTTTTATTAGAATACTAATCGCTTTTCATAATGTATTTAAATTAATGGAATGGTCTGAATCCAATTAGGAATTTTCTGAAAGAGTATGTAAATTCATATAAATTTAAGAATATTTTAAATTGTACCATATTTTGTTTGTTTATTTGTTTGATTTAAAGATTTTATTCATACTAATCATTTTATTCTAAAATATTTTCTAAGGCCCTGATGGAGGAGTGGCTATCACTCTGGCGCTCGGTACCACTGATTTCGAGTTTGAATACCGGCGGTGGCATAGATGTTTTTAGTTGTTCAGATTATTAAAAAATTTAAATTGTAGGTCCCAGTCTAATAGGATCGTAGAGCGTTGTGGAGGTAGTGTTACTCGCGTCCGTAGCATATCTTCAGGCTTCACGTGCCCCTTGAGTAGTGCTAAATGAGTAACAGCTGGGCAGGCCTGGCTTATGGCATAAAGATTAACTGCCTTTGCATTGCCAGCTTTATTTGAGCAACAACAAAATATTTACTAATATAATTATATATGTAAATGTTAGTTACGTTGAGATAACATTATTATTATGATTATTAAAATTTTTAAAGGAAACATGAAATTTATTGAACAATTAATAAAGAAATCGATGAAGTCATTGAAAAATACAATTTTCCCTTTCAGTAAGAAATTAACGCTACTGATACTTTAATGGTAACATGAAATTTTTTGAACAGTTAATAAAGAAATCGCTGAAGTCATTGGAAATTACAATTTTTCCTTAATAAGAAATTAAAACTACTAATATTTTAAAGGAAACAGGAAATTGATTGAACAATTAATAAGCAAATCGATGACGATAATGAAAAATAATATTTTTTTTCAATAAGAAATTAACATTACTGATATTTTAATGGAAACAATGAAATTGATTGAACAATTAATAAAGAAATTGCTGAAGTCATTAAAAAATTCAATTTTTCATTTCAATAAGAAATTAACAATACTGTTATTTTAATGGAAACGTGAAATTGATTGAAGAATTAATAAAGGAATCGATGAAATCATTGAAAAATACAATTTTTCCTTTCAATAAAAATTGATAATTTTTTATGTAACATTGTTTAAAAATTCAGATAACAAGAAAAACCTGAAATATCTTCATAATCTTTAAAGGTTAAGAAAATTAACTTTATGATATTAATTAGAGAATAATTATCCACTTCAACAGTAAAAAAAAAAAAACAAAATAGCTAATTATCAAATAAAAAAATATTACTACATTAATAGTTTTAATTTTTAATTATCGAATGAAAATACTAATAAACAGAGAAATATTTAACATCAATGTTAAATTTAAAAATATTAAATTTTTCCATGTTATTTTTAAATTTAATTTAATTTTTATTTTACGAGCATGTTTACATTTTTTAGAAGAAACATTTACCTCTTTATTAATATATCGAAAAGAAATATCTATTTTTAATAAAATCAAATGGACATGACATTAGCTGCATATTATAAGTCTTGCTTATGTTCTAAGTGAAATATACTAGCATGTACCTTTGCACTGATAGTACCTATCAGAAAATACTTAGTCATGTGAAAAAAACTTCCCTTCTGTTTTGTGTAATTAGTTTATCCATCATGCTTCGAGCAGAGGCAAATTCTTGGCTTTAGATCAATATCAGCACTCGGTTTTATTATTTCTTTTTTGCTGCTTTCATTTTCTGTTGCAACTATGTTGGTAAAATTAGTCAATATCGTAAAACGCTGACTGTCGCGTTAAATGAAGCAATCATAAACGGCTTTACTTTATTCTTTTGTATTTATAGTTTTTGCTTGTTTTCTTTTTTGCAGTGCAGCAGTTTATCATTGTGCTGATATCTCGAGCATGAAGAAAATACTCACTTTTTCGTTATTCTTCTCAATGCATGGCGTCTAACATTGTGTCATCTCATTGACTATCCATTATTTAACTTTTTTATACTTTAGCTTGTACCTTTTTTTTCTGGTGTTCTTTATTTTTTGTTGCTAAGCTGTAATATGTAAATTTTGTTTTTGGTTTTCTTAGATTTGTTGTGTTCTGTCTTGTTTATGCTTGGTTTTGTTTTTTGTATTTCAGCGCTATAAATAAAGACAGCGAAGTAGAAGGGACAAAATAAAATGGCTTAAAAGAAATGATTTTGTCGTTAATGTTGATTAGCAGATTCTCGATCAATTTTTAAATTATCTGTTTAGTTAGATTGGATGTTTTTCAGTAAAAAAAGAAGTTTTTAAGTTATTTGATGTTTAGTCAATAATGGCATATGAAAAAGAAATAAGTGATGGCTGATTTTTTTATTCACAGACATTGTGACATATGATTTCTAATTAAGTCTCGACAAATGATGTAATGAAAAATTAAGGATATTTTTCTGATTTCTGTACTGGTTTGTTTTATTTTTAAAAATATATGATAAGCAAATAGAAACATCAATGAATTTAAAGTGATATAACATTGTTTTCTTCATGATAAAAGGTGAAAAGGGAGAAATTTTGGGATCTTCACAAACTCCACTCATTAATGAATGAATATTTTTTTTTATATTTATGTATATTTAATCAGTATAAAATAATTAAAACCCTAAAAGATTTTTTTAACCTAAAAGAACCTTATTGTCATTTTACGGATATGTACAAAAAATGCAATGATACTTAATCTATAAAGAAATTTTTGTATTCTTCTTTTTATAAAAGGAAATTAATTATTATGTTTTTTATTCGAAATAATTTAGAGAATTGAATTACTAACCAACATTTTTATTTATTACTTTAATATAACATAAATCTGAATAAATAAAAAGCATAATAGTAAAGCTAAAATTAAACTACTATACATAGCTATACAAACACACATACCCACATATACATATATATATATATATATGTATGTATATGTGTGTTTGTATAGCTATGTAATATGTTTTAACACTCTCTCGAGCATTTTTTAAAGTTTCATATTCTTTTTTGATTTTCCAATGTAGTTTTTGCTGTTCAAGAATACGATTCTTATGTTCATTATATTGGTTTTAAATTCGTTACTACAACTCAAGCGCTCTTCGGATTTTAAACAATTTCTTCCTTTTTTTTATAGAGGTTTGAACGTGAGAACAGTTTTTTGCATTCCGAAACCTATGATTCTCTTGTTATGCAAATGCATGTAGAACACCCCAATAAATTATATATATATATATATAAGGACTAATTTCCCGATCTACAAAAGAATAAAAAATAGTACGTTGGAAGAACCAGAACAAATAGTTATTAAAAACAAATCATTAATTGTGTTTTGTTCAGTATATTGTAGACTCTTTGGACAGAAGAAACGGATTAAATTCACGACTAGAAATATTAAATCAACGATTAATTATAAAAACTCAAGAAAGGAAAAGATGGAAAGAAAGAAAGAAAGAAAGAAAAGAAAAGAAAATAATAAAGAAAATGTGGGAATAACGTTGATAAGAAAATAAGTTTATAAAGTTAGTATAAGAAAATGAGGAAATGCAAGTTTATTAGGGATTTTTACAAATTGGATTTGCTAATTTTAAATTGAAAACTACTGGGGCCAAAACGGGAAATATTACATCTTTCTCTCTCTCTCTCTCTTTATATATATATATATATGTGTGTGTGTGTGTGTATGTTATACCCACCGCCTCTCCCGATTTACTCTGAAGACTCTCGAATTGTATGAAAAACCAAAAAATTCATTAAAAAAGGGATTTTGTACAAAAGAAAATCCGTAACAAAGAAACAGTAAAATAATTCATCAGAAACGAAAAAAAAAAGGACCTATAAGCTTGAAAATATCACATCTCAAAGCTTAGCATCACGTCCTTGAAATGGAGCATGACAGCTTACAACAGAAGGAAAGAAATTAAAACGAAATGAGTCATGAAATTCGGAAATGCGTCATGACTCGTGTGAGGTAGAAGAAAAAAAAAATGTTCTGCTTCGAAAGCGAAACAAATGGCCTCCCAAAATTTGCTTCTTCGTTATCGTGGGTTTTGTTTCTTATCGAGTGCTATTCTTTGATGCGGTCGTGATTTTATGTTTAACAATGAGTGCTGAAACAAAGAATATCTTACTCAATTTAAAGAGTGTTATTCAAAAGAATTTTTTTTATATAATTAAGTCTAGGAAAGGAACTTTCTTTTCTTTTTGTACTTATTGTGGTATCGACATTAATATTGCACATTAATATAGCACATATTGTTATTCATACCAAGTCGCCCAGAATCAAAGGTCAATAATGTATAACTAAAGATCATCGTTGAATCTGACTCAAGTCAGATGACTATGAATTATGCGTGTCGTTGAAGTTTGGTATTAGCAAACAAACAATATTAACTCATTTAGCTGAAATCGGTAAAATGAGAAAATTGGATAAGTGGAAACCACATGAACTGAATGAAAAACACGAATGAAAGCGTTTGGATGTTAGCTTGATATTGCTTTCTCGTCACAAATCTGATTCATTTTTGAACCGAAATGTCACTTGTGATGAGAAATGGATCAAATAAGATAATCTCAAATGTTCAGCATAGTGCTTGGACAAGGATGAATTACCAAAGCATATCCCAAAACGGAATATTCATCATAAGAAGCTGATGTTGAGCGTTTGGTGGTCTAGCGCAGCTGTGATCCATTATGATTTCATGAAAAGTGGTTCATCAATCACAGCAGAAATATATTGCAACCAACTGGACTAAATGATGTAAAAACAGCCTAGATTGGTCAACAGATTGATTCCTTTCTTATTGCATGATAGCGTTAGACCACACACTGCCCAAATGACTGAGGCAAAACTACAGGAATTGGAATTGGAACTCCTTCATCATCCTCCATATTCCCCAGATTTAGCTCCAACTGACAAGCATTCTGTCAGCATTTTGGGCAATTTTCTTAGTAAAAAAAAATTTAATTCCGGCAATGCTGTAAAATGGTTATCCAGGAATTTATTGATATCGCCCGCCATAGTTTTATATCACCGGCCTGAACAACCTGCTACTTATATAGCAAAAGTGTATAGACAATATGGATACATACTTTGATGCTTTGATGAATAAAATAATTATTTATATTTGAAAGTTATCAACCAATTTTTCCTTTTTTCCTACAAATTTCATTCTTGTCTGTATGTATATATATATATATATATATAGCGTGTAGGAGGTTCAAACCTTTCGTCTTTTTATCCGGCATTCAGACGTAAGGTCAATGAAAGCTATTAGTTCGATGGAGCTTGTCGAATTTCGAACCAAGAGTCTTTGTCGTGGAAATCCACAAGACCTCTCCAAGGCTTATATTTATATACTACTAAAAATGAAATTGTTTTTTATGCTGCTAGTAAGATGAGATCAGGTGTGCAAGACGAGATCTCGAATCATCTACAGCGTTTACTTGAAAAATGAAATCTACAGGTCTCCACAAAGATTGTAAAATACTTTTCTTTAGTAGAATAGTAAGTGTTATATTTTTCTATAGTTAGACAAATGTTCACAATCTCAACTGACGAATTTTACTTTTCTGCTGAATAAAGTTTAGTTTAAGAATAAAAGTTTGCAAATATATAAGAATGAGTTCCATTTTATTCAAATGCCATAATTTATTTCACATTATAATATTATATCTACATATAAAATATTTTAAAGTTATATAAATAGATTAAATGTTTGTTGTTTTAGACAGTGGGACAGTTGTTTTAGACAGTATTTTATTTTTTTGGCAGTGGGCTTTATATAAATGGAAATTCAACAATATATTACGAAATTAATATTAATATTTTATGCTAATATTGTAGTATTAATATTTTAAACAAAACTGTTTAAGCTAATTGAACAAACATTTCTGAACATTGTTCATAACTATATTCAGGGGTTGTTTCTTCGAATCATTTAATATTAAAAAAATTAGTCCCTCAATAAAAAATTGTAGATATAATTTTTAAAAAAAAAATTTCAAAATTTTTATTGTTACTCTTTTTATATAAAATTGAATAGGAACATTTTTGTAGATTTTGATAAAGTTCTCTGAGATTCAATAATTACCTGAAATGCAAAATTTAAAATAGGGTTCTTTAAATTTTATTTTGCAATAATTATTATATTTACCCTAACATTTCCTCATCATAAACTAATTTGTACAAAATTTATTATTATTTTTCAATTTTATGCAATGGTTTAAAAATTAACAAAAAATAGCAAATTACACGGTCAGAAAAAGTAACTTTTTATATAAATTACACAATATACATAAAATGTAATGCTGCGTCAAAATATTATAGATATATACTAATGGTATTGTTGTCATTTAACAGCATTGATCAAGTTGTCGAAATTAGGCTTTTAAAGGGCTTGCAGCTTCTGCAAGTTCAAATTTTAAGACAGGCATAGTCTGTTTAAAGAATTACAATGACCAGCTAGACGAATATTATTGAGCCAAAATCAATCCTACGTAACAAAATGATAGAATTTATGATCTTCCATAATTCATGGACTACGAAATGCATTTTAAACAACAGAATTGACTTCTATAAGTTACAACAGAGGAAGACCTAGAGCTACAAGCAAATGACCCTTATATGCAGCTAAATGAAAATAAACATGCTACCTCAACCTACCTCAAATATTACCTTGTAACAGCCACAGTAATATTGGTATCAAGATCAGAAATGGATGTCAATGAAATTCTACAATCTACTAATTGAAATTGCAAAGAAAACTGTTTTTAAAGGGAAATAAAAGAATTTTTGTTAGGCAGGTGTCTTAAATCTATTACAATTTCAGTTATATCCATAAAAGAGGCCTATTTGAAGTATTACTCAGTGTATGTATACGAACTGTTATCAATTTGATGGCTGTACTGAACTATGTAGTATCCCAAGAGTTTATATTCTTGATCTAATTGTATGTCTTTAAGCAAATTCAATAGGGAACACCTTCATCCTATGATAATACTAGAGCACGCAGACCTCAATTGATGGATAATTAATGACGATTAGTCTATTGTGCATACGTGATGGCCAGTATGTTGTACGGACTAAAATAAATTTGGGATGTTCAAGAGATATATTTTTTTTTTTTCACTTTGCCCGTTTTGTAAGTTTTCAAACTCTCATCATTACCATTTTTTTGAGCCTGGAACATTTCTGTTTTACTTATTATCTGATAGATAGGATCAACTCAATATTAAAAACAATCACGCATTGAAAGATCGTATCTTTTACGGAATTATTTTGCGTGTTTTTAAGACATAAAGTTATTATTTTGTGTTAATGTACCTAATTTGATAAGACCTGTTAGATTAATGGTTTGTACAAATGTAATTAAATCACAATGAATAGGAATCTTGCGATCTCCATTTTACATTTTTTCTGAAGTTCTGGAAATCAATGTATGTGTTAGTGTAAATTTATCTTCAAGAATATTGTCCACAAAACTTTAAGATAAATAATTATTATTAGATATTAATATATTATTGTTTATTATAATGGGTTTTTTTTACAATTTAAGGCCAGCAGTTTTCATGCTTTTGGTCTACAACATTTTTAATTTAATGTTTTTTTTTCTTCTAATGTATATTCAAATTAGTTGATCAAAATATTAAGTATAGTATCTTTTTAATACTTTACATTACAAAATTTTCCTATCTTAATCTAAGACTCCTTTGTTTATGAACAATGAATTATTACGAATTATGCCAACCTCATAAATCAACCAGAGCCAGCTTTGTGAATAGTGCGTTATGTTTCTTAACTAATACTGTTTAACTCAAAACTCTACAAATAATGTTAGGCCGAATATTCAATCTATACAAGGAATATGTAAGATGAATTAACATACTGAAAAATTCTATCTTTTGATTCGAAAATGGGTAGAGAGTGTGAATGATTCAAAACACATACTGCTCATTTGAAACGGCGGTGACAACAAGGTAGAAAATCATGGTTGAAGCAATAAATTAACTCTCCTTTCTTGATTTGACTTGATTTTCTGGCACTTGATTTTCATTAAAGTTAAACATCATCATCATGAATTAAGTAAGTCATAAATTTTAGTAAGAGCTTTATTTTTGAAAGTAATTCTTTAGTTGGTTAAGTTCTAACAAATACATATAGAATCGGTATTATTGTGTCAGTAGAATGAAATTTTAAACTCTATTTTTTTAATTGCATTTGGTATTTTTATGTCTACCATATATCAAATTACAACAAATTCTGAAAAGTTCACCAACATATGATCAAAAGTTGAATGCCGTGTTTGAAGAACTATTCTTTCTCTACAGTTGAGATTATAAAAGAACACAGTTAAACAAGCAGCTAGGCGTTTGGAAATTCACACAAACGTGATCCAAATACGGACGCCTTTGAGATTTTTCACGAGAGCCTATCCGCTTAGAATTCTAAAACGACAATAGAAGCAAGTTCTTTTGCTTTACGAATAACAAGTTCTCCCAGGATTTAAACATGGCGAAGAAAGCAAGTCTCTTGAGATTTGGCAACAAATGCGGACCGTTTTTATTTATTTTGGAACTCTGGTGTTTGAATAGAGGACAATTCTATTTATTTTGGTTATATTGATAAAGTCAATACTCTTTTTTTAAAGTCACCATCATCATGTCTTTACACATTGAATTTAAAAAAAGTGGATTTTTTTTTAAATATTTATCTTACATTAACATTTTTTAATAAAATTTAGTATGTATGAACTGTAACTGTTTGCAAACTTTGAAAATACTCGACGAAATTTTGAAAACATACAATTCAGCACATATTACTTTTAATCAAAAATAGCTTACACGCTTGCTGCTGAAAAATAAGTTCATAAAGATACTTACATCTTTATTAAATCTTGGAATTTATTATTAGTGAATGACTTTTCATTTATTTTATATTTGCTTAGAGATTTTTATTCTCTGTACAATGTTGTATAGCTTCGTATAGCATCAAATCTAAAACATAAAAAAATAATGAGAGACAAAGAAAGCTGAAATAAAAAAAACTACAAAAGTTTCTTTCCATCTTTAAGTTTTCTCAACGTTTTATAATTTACAAAAAATTCTCAGTAATTTTGAAGCCTGTATTGCATTCTTAATTGTTATTAGCAGAGGTATAAGTTTGTTATAGTAAGTAAAGGCGAATGGGAAGTGTGTTAAACATGATACAAGTTTAGAAATATTGTTAATTCTTTAAAAAATATCTTATAATGTCTAAGTATTTATAACAATACATATTTCCAGTCTTTTTCAATAGTATATACATAGTTGTACATATATTTATTTTTAATTTTCTATTGGAAAAAAAAATAAAGTCGTATTTATTATTAATTTTTATCTGAATATATGCACCACCATATATAATTAATGTTTCAGTATCTGTGCATTTAGATAAAACAGCTTGATAGCTTTTCCAAATAGTTCAATAAAAAAGTAGATAATAAACTTTCTTTAACTTTGTAGATTTCATTTTTTCGTTAACTACTAATCAAAGCATAATGTCATATGGAAAAGTTGCAAAAACCCTACACTTTGCTTTTGCTTCAAATGTGATAGAGTCAATTTAAAACGGATGACAGCTAATCCCTCTTTATAAATTACAGTCTTTAAGGGATTAGGAATCCAAACTTATGGAATATTCTTCATCGAATTTTCTTCTCATTTTATCCTTTGTTTTTCTACTCTTATCTCCAACAACGTTATGTTTGTATTCATTCTTAGGCATCACATGCAAGTTTGCATTTTTTCTGCTTCATTCATTTTTTTTTCTTCAAGTCCTCTTCATTCATAACTCCAGAATGGTGCCGATAAACGAATATCGCTGCATTGAGACACTAGTTATGCAAAAGATCCTAGTGAAAACTTGACATCATCACTCATTTTAATGACTTTTAGATGATTATTTCTGCCCTCTCGTCGATTATTTTGCTTTTCTAAGAGAGAAAAAAAAATCTGTGTTTGACGAGTTGAACGATGAAAAAGAATTATAAAAGATTCTTTGTTCTTTGTTAGTCTGGGTGTAATGTATTCTCAGAGGTCATTATTTACAACGACTATTTAGAAAAACGAAGCAGTACTCTCTCGCATCTTTCTTATTTTTTTTTTTTCTCTTTCTTAACTTACAATCTTTCTCGTTGAACTGAGCTAATGTAAATTGATGATAATAAGTGTTGACTGATTGCCCCAGCTCATTCTAGTTTGTTTTAAATTTATTTTTATGAAAGAAGATCTCCACTGACGCTTCTAAAGTTTCTTTTTTTAGTTTGGTTGGTAAACAATGGTAGCAATTTAAATAGCTTAAAACTTCTTTGCAGTCAGTTTTGAATGGTAAGTTCTTGCAAGATAATTTTTTAAAAATACGTTTCTCAATTCTCAGGAAAACTATATATATATATTTTTTTTGTTTGCTTTACCATTAAAATTTCGAGAATGTTTTTTTTTTTTCTTACTTTGAAGTAAAAATAATCTTGCAGCTTTTCATAAATTTAAATATTTGTAAATGAAGATAATATAAAATGTTACTCTCTCTTAAATCTCATTAAATTTTTAATTTCCTGTACTAAAAGAATTTTATTTTTCCCAATACTGTTTCATCAATAATCCATTTATCTATTATAATAGATTATAATTAACGTTTATTAATGATAGCATTTGATTTATACCAAATTACTTGAATAACATTTGATCAATCAAATCTTATTCAGGAATTTTTTCTTTGCTGTCATTTTGAACGGTAAGTTCTTGCAAGATAATTTCTTTTAAATACGTTTCTCAATTCTCAGGAAACTATACATATTTATTTTTTTGTTTGCTTTACCATGAAAATTTCGAGAATGTTTTTTTTTCCCTTACTTTGAAGTAAAAATAATTTTGCAGCTTTTCATAAATTTAAATATTTGTAAATGAAGATAATATAAAATGTTGTTTTCTTTTAAATCTAATTAAATTTTTAATTTCTTTCTACTTAAAGAATTTTATTTTTCCCAATAATGTTTCATTAATAATCCATTTATTAACTATAATAGATTATAATTAACGTTTATTAATGATAGCATTTGATTTATACCAAATTACTTGAATAACATTTGATCAATCAAATCTTATTCAAGGATTTTTTCTTTGCAGTCATTGTGAACGGTAAGTTCTTGCAAGATAATTTTTTTTAAATACGTTTATCAATTCTCAGGAAAACTGTACATATTTATTTTTTTGTTTGCTTTACCAGGAAAATTTTGTTAATGTTTTTTTTCTTTCTTTGAAGTAAAAATAAATTTGCAACTTTTCATATATTTAAATATTTGTGAATAAAGATAAGATAAATTGTTACTTTCTTTTATATCTAATTTTTTTTAATTTCCTCTTTATAACTACGTACTTAAAGAATTTTATTTTTCCAAATAATGTTTATTGATTATCTATTTATCTAATATAATAGATTATAAGTACACAAATGATGACATTTGATTTATACCAAATTACTGAAGTAACATTTCAGCATAATTCATAAGAGAAATTAATGGAAGTAATGTAATTTTTTAATTCAAATTTAAATTAAAATATTATTAATCTATAATTGTTTATAAATTAATAAATAAAGATTTCTATAAAAGATTCTGTAAATAAAGATATATTACATAAAAGATTATATAATATAACAGATTAATTATATCTTTATTTATAGTTAATTCTATAAATAAAGATATAATTAATAATGAATACATATACAAAAAAAGATTTAAGGTTTGATAATTAAATTATATTTTTGAAACTTAAACTTCTTTAAAATTATTTTAAATTGAATAAGCAATTTTTTAGTTTTATTCAGCAATTTTTATACTTTAGGGAAAAACAAAATAAGAAAAAAAAATATATATCTTAAGATTTCTTACCATTTTCTTTTCAAATATTTCTTCATTTTATTTTCTTTAAGAAATAAACAAGTAAAACTTTTTTTTTCTTTTCGTCAGTCATCTCTTCTTTTTTTTCTTTTTCGCGAACAAAATTCAAGAAATTGGGAGAGGTCGAAAAAGACATCGATTTATTATACAGTTGAAATGTCACCCGACAGAACCCGAGGGATTCACAGATAAGCAAGTCGGGTCTAATTCCTTTTCGCTTTTATCTTTCAAAAATTTTCAATGAAAAGACATTTTATGACACGAAATATACTTTTTTTTTTTTTCTTCTTAAACTAAATAACACACAAGCTGCTGCAATTTCGACTTGAATAGGTTTGCTTTTGAAAGCTTTGATGTCTAATTGAAAATATTTTTTATTAGTTATAAGAAAAGTGGAATAAAACTCCATCAAAATAATAACAAACTACTGGTATGTTTGACACTATTTCAAAAAATTAAATGATTAAATATTCTAGAAAATGAAATTTAAATGAGATTGTAAAAGAAATCTTGTTTTTATTTATAATTGATGATTGATGATTATTTTTATTTATAATTGATCTTGTTTTTATTTATAATCAAAGTCAAAACGTGTACAAAACTAACATAAATACATTATTAGCAAAGCTATTCAATAGGAATGTTACACTATAATTAAGACTTCAGATAATACACAAGCTGCTACAATTTCGACTTGAATAGTTTTGCTTTTGAAAGCTTTGATGTCTAATTGAAAGTATTTTTTATTAGTTATAAGAAAAGTGGAATAAATCTCCATCAAAATAATAACAAACTACTGGTATGTTTGACAATATTTCAAAACATTAAATGAATTAATATTCTAGAAAATTAAATTTAACTTAGGTTGTAAAAGAAATCTTGTTTTTGTTTAGAATTCATGTAATATTTTAAATTCAAAAGATTTGTACAAAAATAACAAATTATTAGCAAAACTATTCAATAAATGTGTTACACTATAATTAAGACTTCAGATAACACACAAGTTGCTACAATTTTGACTTGAATAGTTTTGCTTTTGAAAGCTTTGATGTCTAATTGAAAATATTTTTTATTAGTTATAAGAAAAATAAAATAAAACACCACCAAAAGAATAACAAATTATCTGGACTCTATTTCAAATAGTTAAATGATTAAATATTCTAGAAAATTAAATTCAAATTTGGTTGTAAAAGAAATCTTGTTTTTGTTTAGAATTGATGTAATATTTTAAATTTAAAACATATGTACAAAAATAACAAATTATTAGCAAAACTATTCAATAAATGTGTTATACTATAATTATAACTTCAGATAACGCACAAGCTGCTGCAATTTTGACTTGAATAGTATTGCTTTTGAAAGCTTTGATGTCTAATTTAAAATATTTTTAATTAGTTTTAAGAAAAATCGAATAAAACTCCAACAAAATAATAACAAATTACTGGTATATTTGACTCAGTTTCAAAACATTAAATGATTAAATATTCTAGAAAATTATGATTAAATTAGATTGTAAAAGTAATCTTATTTTTATTTATAATTGACGTACTATTTCAAAATCAAAACGTGTGTACAAAAACAGCATAAATACATTATTAGCAAAACTATTCAGTAAAAGTGTTACTTGCTATGGTACCAGTGTTATCTGGTATGTTTGACTCTATTTCAAAACATTAAATGATTAAGTATTCTAAAAAATTAAATTTAAATGAGATTGTAAACGAAATCTTATTTTTATTTATAATTGTGGATTGATGATTGTTTATATTTATGATTGCTAATTGTTTTTATTTATAATTGACCTTTGTTTTTATTTATAATCAAAGTCAAAACACGTGTACAAAACTAAGATATTCAATAGAAGTGTTACACTATAATTAAGACTTCAGCTAATACACAAGTTGCTACAATTTTGACTTAATAGTTTTGCTTTTGAAAGCTTTGATGTCTAATTGAAAATATTTTTTATTGATGTTAAGAAAAATGGAATAAAACTCTATCAAAATAATAACAAATTAATTCGTATGCTTGAATCTATTTCAAAACATTAAATGATTAAATATTCTAGAAATCTAAATTTAAATTAGAATGCAAAAGAAATCTTGTTTTTATTTATAATTAATGAAATATTTCAAAGTCAAAACATGTGTATAAATATAGCATAATACATTATTAACACAACTATTCAATAAAAGTGTTACATTATGATTAAATCTTCAGATAAAGATAAAAATCTTTTTGAAATGTTGTTTAATTTTTCATTTTCAACGCCGATAATTAGTTAAAAGCATTATTCTTTAAAAGATTTTAATTGATTCAATTTGATTTAGATAACAGCTGAAGCAATATTCTTTCAAATTTTTACTTTGTTAACAAGTATCTAAAAATCTTTACATATTTTTATTAATTTTGTACATAAAGTTGCAATAAATATGTATATTGTTTTAAAACAAAGCCAAATTATAACAGTGTAGTGTTGTCGGTTGTTTGTGCAGCTGTATTTCGGTGTCGTTGGGTCGAGAAACAGATTTGAGGACACACAGCTTTATTTACTTAAGCGCACGAACATTGCACACATACAATAATTAACACACAACATGTAACTGATTTAAAGACATTTAATTAAAGACTCACAGAAGGATTCCACTTCTAAGCCGAAAATCCTTTTATTTCCTCTGGGAATAAGAGAGTGTAACACCGGCAACTACCTCTCGGGTGAGAGTCTCGATGACTACTGATCATTTTTCCTGAACGTCACAAGGGACGCTCTTGCAGTGCGAAGGTGGAAATACGATTACAATACTTACTTTTTAAAGAAAAACATTATAAAAATAACCTATCGCTTTAAGTCTTAATAATTAAATTCATACATCTAGTAAATATTCTACTATGTTTAATTATTATTTTTTGCTTGAGAAATTATTAATGGAATTTTCACAAATGTTTTTGTGCATATTATAAGTAGCTTTACAAGAGTATAAACAATTTTACATCAATTAAGAAACTTCTAACTTCACCAACTAAAATGAATGCAAAAATTATAAAATTGCAGTACAAATAAAATAATTTTTGTATAAAAGATACTTTACAAAATCATGAGAGGTTACATTACAATTCAAAATCATATCTCATATATATCAATTAATTAAATTACAGTCGCCTTTCTACTTTTTTAAAAGAACGCCATATAATATTTCCAGATTACAGAAACCACTTAATATAAAAATCAACATGAATAAGTCAGTTGTTTGCCTCCATTAAAATTAATGTTTAGTTCTCGAGGCAATTCTCTGGTTATGAAAAAGCACATAACTTAGAATGGAAATGTAGACAGTTCAATACATTTCCCTTTACTCTTCAGGTCTGTCAGATATACACGAAATCCCTTTCAGCTAAGTTCCAGGTATTGACGCTTTTGTGACGAAGGCAGATAAATAGCAAGCGCAATGTGGGTGACATTATAAGCACTTAGAAAGAAACTGAAATAACTCTTAGATGCATTTTTAAAATATGCCCATTCATTTGCTTGTTGAAACTTTTGTTTTGATTCATAATTGTATTTTAAAGAATGTGGTTTAGTTAAATTTAATTAAAGTAAAACATAATGTGTATTAATACTATATGAATTAAATTTTTTTTACAACAATTCATTATTTTTCGTATTTATTATAATTATTTTCGTGAAATGGTTTGAAAACCAGAGGGCTTAGAGGACCAATTAAGATGATCGGAATTCATTATTGAACTTATGAACAAAATTTCAACTTAGCATCACAGTTTAATTCATTACAAATATTTTTGTTCTTGATGGATATTGTCCCATATCTTACTTTGTCCAGACCACTTATGGACACCTGTATATAGCTTCTTGGATTATGCCTGTCAAAATTTCCGTCATCAATTGAATTTTGTTATATTTTATGAGAAATATTTTTTTACCTATCAATTATTTTGCTAATATTTTCTCAAAAAGATAGAAAATTTGATATCTTTGTAAATGATTACAATTTTTTTTTTAATTCGATAACATTTATTTTTAATTTTTTCATCATTAATTTAATCAAATCTGGATATTATGCCTAGAGCTTCACAAATATATCAGTGGCTTTAAAACTGACAGAAGGTGTTGTAGGCTTTTTAGTATAGTTAATCATATCTCCGATCTCTTTCTCATCTGCTCCAACTCGTCTTTTCAAACGCCAAGATAGTCTTAATACCCAAAGCTTCACATATTATCAAAGGAGTTTTTGAATATACAAATAATATATACAACTTTGTTTTGGTTGATACGGTAATGATAGTTTTTGTACGGTTCACATTTTTGAGAAAATGAGCTTTAAATTTTAATTCAGCCATCGAGACGACTTGAGAAATGCTGAGAACCCCAAAAATCAACTAGGAAATTTTAGTTTGCATTCAAATTAAGAACAGGGAAAATCGAATTTCATGCATCATTCATGTGGGCATGCTGATGCAGCAGATTGCACTTGAGAAGGGCTTAATTGTTTGCAAACATTTATCGCTGTGTTTGTAATTAGGGTCATAAATGTGTTGTCGAACATTGAAGTTTATATTGAATTCCTGGTGTTTGGCTAGGTTAGTTAAGATTGTAATTATTCATTACAAAGAAGTAATTTCGTTTTTCACCTTTGAAGTACATGGTAAAAACCGATGCACTTTTTTGCCAACTTAACCGAATCAATGAATGTGTTATTGAATTTTAACGTAGTGTTGGAGTATATTTGCTGTATTGTTAAGAATTTATGATTCGAAGATACGCTCACGTAAGAGTTCAGTTTTTAAAGTGTAACTTGTGTTGGAATGTTTTGTAGAGGGGGAATTATTTGTCGTTTGTTGACATTTTGCTGAATAGGTTAAAATAAGTTTCAGGTCGTTTGAGGTCGAGAATGTGGTTTGATTAAGCTGTTAAATTGGCGTAATTGGTGCATTGTATGAGTTATTGGATTGAATATGGTTTTCTTGTTGAAATCTATCTGAAAAGACAACTTCCAAGACTTTCCTTAGAAGATTTGAAATTAGATGGTACAAGGGTTGAAAATAATTGAAAGTAAGGTTTTAATAGTAAAGTCGAAGATATACGAAAAGCAGGCCTTGAAATAATTGTTGGAGATTATTGTAAATGACAAAGTGAAGCACGTCAGAGGGAAGAAAGAGGAAGAAAAAAGAAAGAAGAGAAAGAGATTTTGAACTTGAAAAAATGAGAAATCTGGCTTCGATATCAGTTCCACTCCAGTGACCAAATTAGAAACAGTGCTGAGGAGTCATTCCTCCAAGATTCTACAAAGATTTAATCCAAAAGGCATGACATCACTTGTCATCACTCATACTTTTGACCTTTGAACATCTGGCTAGAAGTTGGAGTTAGATAAAACCTACTGGGTTACTTAGTTGTTACCTCTTATCGGACATATTTTACCATATTACTAGAGAAGCAAAAGAAAACGCATACATTTTAATGACAACTGGACAAAATTGTTGGTTATAGAAGATGGGTGACTAGATGGATGATAGCGATAGTGTGTGAGGAAACTGGAAATAATTTGCCCACGTCATCTCGAAATCAAGAGGTAAACTTGAGAAATTTGAAAGGAAACCAATATCAGCCTACTTTGCATTTGTACTATGGAAGTCGGAATCAAGAATTTTAGTATCAAAATCTGAACCGATTATATTAGCCAAAATGTTACGTGTGCGGATCAGCGCAACATTTCTGCTCTCGTTGCCCTCACATAACAGAAAAGCCAACAACATCCATATGATTAAGGAATCATTGCTGACTGCACCCTTTACTTTTAAAATAATGCAAACTAGCCTTTACATAAATTATCGCTTAAAGTTGAGAGTAGGGTTACTGAATCTATTGTGGACACAGTTTCTGAAATGTACCATATTATGCATGACTTGATTGATTTTTGTTCAAGAGAAAGCGGAGGAAGTTTGTGATTAAGATGAAAATCTATGATAAACCTAGCAACTGGAATATTTGTAATTTTAACGAAGTTGCTTAGTGAAATTCTCATTCCCACAGTCGTGCATAAGAAGTTGAACGAATAATAATTTCATGAACAGAAAATAGGAGTTGAAGTGTAATAAACATGAGCGATTCTGCAAGCATTCTGGCAGTGATTTGAATTATAAATTTACTGAAGATTCTCTAAAGGCTCAATTTGGGAAATGGTGTAAGATTATAGGGTGTATTGTAATATGAGATATTCAGAGGTTCTGACTACAGTAACTACACGCAAACTGACATGTTTGACGCAAGCCGCAAGACCACATAAAATGGACTGCTGCGAAGTTAACTTAAAAGTTCAATTTTCTCATGAAGATTGAGGTAAATCTTAAAGGGTATCGGTCAATAAACTGTGTATATGATTTGAGGGAAGAATAGTAATGTGAATATTTTGGCACGTATGGTACCATCATAATAGTAAATGTCGTTTTAGACAAGGCATTAGAAGAGATAAGACTTTGTATTTGGGGAAGTCGATGACTATGACGTTTATAAAATCTTTTTCGAAGGTCAAGACTTTAGAAAACCCATTGAATAAAAGAAATGGGACGATTGAAACGATGCCAGCGGCTATTGTGACCAAGAAGATAAAATTCTAGTAATATAATAAATATTTTAATGCAGATGTACTCTCGAAATCACTGATTGGAACAGGAAATCTCATTAAATTGATATTTAGAGTAACTTTTTTGATATAGTACATACACTATTTTGATTCTTTATATGATTTTTGTATATATTTACTATATATCTATATATATATAATGTCTCTTTCTTTAGAAGAAAAGAGAAACGCACTATATATTATAATTACATTTTATTATATTATTAGTTTAATTTTGCTATGCATTAAGTTATTTTATTATAGCATTGTGTGATTAATTAATTGGAGTTGCAGTGTAGTATTATATTTTCATTATAAGAGTTCAGTCTGTACTTTATGTGTTACTTACCATGAGCATTTTCAAGACAATTTCCTTGAAAATATTTTTTTCCTAGCTCACCAGTGACTATGTAAGCATAGTTGTCTCTAAGATGACGGGTTCGTTACTCCTTGAGTATATTTAAGTTTCGGTATTTGAGAAAATGAGCTTTATATTATGATTCGGTCATCAAGGTAAAATTGAGAAGTATTGACAACCACAAAAATCAACATTGAAATTTTAGTTTGAGTTCGGATTTCGGAGAGACAAGGTAAGATGCTGAGTGTTCCCGCAGGCATACCGATGAAGCCAGTTGTTTTTGAGAAGGGGCTAATTGACAGTAAACATTCAGCACCGGATTTGTCTAGCGTTAGTTCAGTTTGAAATTAGGATCATATATGTTTCATTGAACTTTGAGGTTTGTGGGAAACTTCTGGTGTTTGATAGATGAGATAGTAATTAGTATCCATAAATGTATTATTGAATTTTAATGTCCTGTTTAAGATTTCTTACTGTTTTCATTTTCCCCGTTTTTACGAAAATTAAGGGAATTCATCAGTTTTATCATAAAAATTATTCAACCACCAAGAACAGTGATGTAAGTCCATCGTCAAAATTGATTTTAGTCGTACAACATGCAGTTTGCAGACAAACTCCCATAATAATCATTGTTAGAATAGCAATTATAAAAAATCTCATAGTTTCAGTGTCAGTAAATTCATATCACAAAATAAGTAAATAATATTTAAAATTTAAAAAAAATAATAATAATTCTATAATCCGAATAATTATTCGGTTGAAAATAATTATTCGTTTTTAAAAAATTGGATTTTTTTATTGTTAGAAACTATAGATTTGCAGTATATTATAATAAAAAACAGTAAATACTATAAAAATGTCTTCTCGTATCTAATATATTCTAAATCAACAATTTTTTAAATTAATAATATTTTTAGTCGACAATTTTAAAGATTAGACTTATTTAGTGTTTCAATCAAAGTGTAATTCCTAGTATATATTTTTTTACTAGCTAATTTGTTTAAATTATCTATTTTCTTAATATCCTATTATTCATGATAAAGTTAAATTTACGACGTTTTATATATTGAATTATACTAATCAGTTTAAAAGAGAGATAAATATAGATTTTAACATAAAATATGCTCAAGTATATTTAATAAATAAAAGAAAATTAAAATCCTCTTTTTAGAAATAAATTATTTATTAATCTAAAAAAAATATGTGCTTACATCAACATCATGCTGAATTTCAAAGGGAAGAATAAATTGAAATAACGATTTTCTTCTTAAATTTTTATTCGAAATAAAACGCGGAACATATTAAAGCATTATATAAATCTAAAAAAAATGTTAGGTAATAAATATTATATAGATATAAATCTAACTGTATGTAATTTAATTTATAAAATGCACTTTTATTTCAATATTGATTATTTTATAATCTCTATAAATGGAACTGTATCGCAAAAGGCATGACATAAGTTAAAATAAATTTTAAATACATATGTACAAAATAGTATTTAATTAAGAATAGTACCACGAATTTTAGTGATTATTACGCTATACGACCAAGTTAATATTTTTATTTAAAAAGCTTGATGGCAATACGTTTATAAAATACAGAATAAAACATGTCGAACAATTTATAAATGTTTAATTATGTTTGAAAATTAATAACTACATTTTTATTACTATTTTCATCTGAAACTGTAATTGAAAATGAGATTCTTAAGTGCTATAACATTAACATTAAATGCTTGTAATAGCAAATAGGTTTACATTTACATTTACATTTAATTTATAAAATATAATTTCCAAATAATTTAATTATATAAGATTTTAACATTAAATATACATATTAAATTCTCATTCTTGAAGTTTAATTAATTCCTATATTAGTTTATGACGAACCACAATAGGGTTGATATAATTCATATCGACATAAATATCCCTATTAATAGGTCAGAAGTGTTTCAGTTTATAGTTTGCATAAATTAGAAGAGACAATTATAGCTGAAAATTTTAAAGCTCGTTTTTAACAATTCGATACCATAACAAATAATATATAAAAAAAATATTAAGTCAATTCCTACTTTTTTTTCATTATATTGCAGAAAGATCTTCATAAATAATTTTCATTCAGTTTTTTTTAGTTTATTTTTCACCATCTATTGGTAGATAAATGTAACTTAAATCTAAAAAAAACTGAAATGAATTAATTAAATTTAATTACTGAATTAATATTTGAAAAAACTGTTTTAACATCAAGTGTCCTCCCCTACAAGTTAAAAAAATGCATTTGAACTTGAGTGGATGAATAACAAGTATTTTATTAACGACTGAAAATTTGAACAAGATATATATAGGGAGAGTGTGAGCTAATAGAAGGAATTGAAAAATAGTTGCTATTTTGTGATAAAAATTACGCTACAAAAAATTAAGAACATTAAAATAAGCTTTTATAATTAACTAATAAGAATACAATTCATCCATAAATTTCTATATTCATTAAAATTAAAAAAGATGAGAGAATTATTTATAATATCGAAACACATGTCCTTAAAAATAAAAACATAAATGTACCAATAACTCAATTTGTCCTTAAGGAATTTCGTATTTTTTTATCAAAAATAGAACTCTTAAAAATGATTACTGCCATAAAAATTTATAGCATCAACAATAATAATATTGCATATAAGACATGAATAAAAAAGTATAGAATCGAGTTAGAAAGCATGCTTTCAATAGAAGAATAAAAATAAAAAATAACAGTAATAATCAGAAATAAAATGTAAAATTAAAATTGAAATTCATTTTCTAAATTTGATGATTTATGGAAATAACTAGATTTAAATAATAATATTTTAAATTATTACTTTAAGCAATTTATATTAATTTAAAATCATATTTTGAAGTATTGAAAACTTTACTCTATATTTTAAATAACTCGGAATCTCAAGAAATTACTTAAGAAATGAATTACATTCCTTGAGAACATGGTTTTTATCTACATATTTACTTTAAGCAATTCAAATTATTTTCAAATCATATTTTGAAGTATTGAAAATTTTAATTGATATTTTAAATAAATCGTGATTTCAAGAAATTACTTAAGAAATGAATTACATTCCTTGAGATCATGGTTTTTATCTGCATATTTGCTTTAAGCAATTCAAATTATTTTCAAATCATATATTGAAGTATTGAAAATTTTAATTGATATTTTAAATAAATCGTGATTTCAAGAAATTACTTAAGTAATGAATTGCATTTCTTAAGATCATGGTTTTTATCTATATATACTTTTTGAAACAAAATTAGCATTTTATTTAAGTTCTAAAAATTTAATTATATATCTATATATATATCATTTAATTATAGTATCATTCATACTCTCCTTCTTTTCTTCTCTAGAAGGAAGAAATAAAAACAAAAAAATCGAATAATAGTTTCTTTTAATCTGTAAACTAGAATTCAATTAGGATCCTTGTACAAATTTGTCCTTGATAACAGTATATTTCGCCTAAAAGAAGTACCCTTTCTTCGACATGACCAAATGAAAAACGTTTCTGCAACATCTACTTAAAAAAAAAAAAAAAAAAAATTAAGAAAAAAAAAAAAAACTTTAACCTTTACTTTCAGTTCTAGACTTTTTAACTTTCTAACGTTCAGTATTTTTTTATCCGTTTCTTTTCTAACCGAAGTTTTCAAAACTTTTTGAAATAGAAAGTAAGAAAAAAAAAATGGCGGAATAAAAACTATTCTGTTTTTACCTTGGGATAGCTTTTGATCTTTTTTTCGTTGATTCTTTATCCACTGTGTTGGGAAAGTAATGAAATACTTTGGGCTTAGTAGGTACCTACAAATGAACATGTTTGGATTAGGTCATCGTTGGTAAATTTTGTATTTGGGGACAAAACACTCTACAAGGTAGTTTTTTTCCCTCATTGTTGTTCTTAACTTCAGGCTCAAGAATTGGTTACGACTTTTTATCTTCGGAACTTGCGTTCTTTTACAAGTTGAATGTCAGAATCATTCAATGCGATTTTTTTTTCTGATATCTACACTATTCATGTAACCACATCTTTTTTTTTATACTTTTAAGTGCAAAAATGGAGAAAAAAAAAACCGAAGAAGTTTTTAATCAGCTTATAAAGTTTGTGCAAAAAGAAAGAAATTTAAAAACTTTTTTATGGAACGCATTAACGCATGTATAGAAAAAGTACTTCCGAAAGTGTAATTTCATAAATAGATTGAGTTCTATAGAAAAAAGGTTATATTAACATTAAATTCCATAGAATTTATACAATTGCTTACACCTATGCTAGTATGCAATTTAGGTTTAAAAAAAACTATGGAACTTCCATAGTTTTAATATGGAGCTCCATAACCTGTCCATAGCTCCACAGTGTTTTTAATATAGAGCTCCATAGTGTCCATGGTGTCCATGGAGCTCCATTTGCAAATGATAATTAACTGTTCACATTTTCACCGAATTAGATAAAACATTTTTTAGTTTTATTTTCTGTAGAATTAAAAACGTTTTTTTTTTATTCTCGTATTTAAGAGGTTTTTTTTTATTTTCTAAAGTGAAATTGATCTGATGGAATTGAATCCATTACATTCTAATACCTGTTTAATGTTATAATTATAACATAAAATATAAATACTCAAATTATACACACTATCCAGCATCACATTGGATCTGTTCTCTGATTATGTTACATAAATTATATTTGGTTCTGTTTTGATAGCAGTCTTTTGTATAGAATATAAAGGATTGACACAATATACACCACAACAGATAGAGTATTTAACGATATTATTATCCAAAATATGCAATTGATGTCACTGCTAATATTAAATAGTTTCCAAGTAGATATTAAATTGATGGAAAATGAGGAACACCTAAAAAGTAGGAATATCTTATTTTCAAAATAAGCAGCAAATAAATATCATATTCGCTTATACTGCTTAATAAATTTTGCGAATCGCTAAATCTCTAAAATATTTAAAAACACGTGCATAGCTTAAGCATTTTGTTTTAAACATTTATAATAAAATATTAAACATCATGAAATAAAAGACAGCATAAGTACATTAAATTTATAAATTAATGTTACCACAATTTTTAAATGGCATTTATATACATTAAATTTAGAAGCAATATCCCATACATCAAATGAAGTCATTCTATTTAAGCAGCAGTTTTTAAAAATATTTAAAAGTGTGGTTAGAAATATAGTTTTTTTCCTTAGAGCCATAAATTATGGTGAGTACTTAAATAAATTTAACGAATAATCTGTACACATAAATTGTATTACTTAGTTTAAAATCCTAATGCATAAATAAAAAAATGCAAAAAGAATGCAAAAATAAATTTTCGTCATTTGAAAGTAAATGAAATAATATAATAATAATTAATTGAAGATGCAAATAATAATTAGTTAAAATATTTTCACTATATTTAATAAAGCTTATGAACGTTGTCATTAATAATTGTTAATTTATAACGATGTTCATAAAGCTTATTAATATTGTTATAAATTAATTAAAATATGAAAACAACATTGAATAAACAGAAATTATTACATTTGCTTTTCCTTTCTGCCTTGTAAATATATTTTTAACCATTTTACTATCCAATATAAATATTTTACGATGCAAAAATTCTTTTCAGATAATCATTAAGCATACAGGTGCGAAAAGAAAACATTAAATTATCATAATATACATACAGAAGAAACATTAGTTTTTTTATGCATTTTTTTATTTGCATTGAAACATTTTCTAAATTTCTTTTACTTGATAAATATCTTAATTAAAAAGGGAATACTTTCAGAAGGAAATTTTTAGCTGCCGGGTAACTAATATTTATTGATGAAAAAATATAAATGCATAGGTAAAGAAATAAAAAGACTTCAATTTTATTGCCACTCTTTAAATGAAGAGGAAGAATGTTAAATATCCGATATTTACGTCCATTTACTGTATAAGTACTTGTGTAAATTATCGCCTTTTACAGATCAAATATTTCTTTTCTTTTTTTAATTCTTATGCCTTTTTTCTTCTTTGATAATTTGTTAAGAATTTTTCCCGGTGTTCCCAGTTTTAATAATTGTGAATTTTTTTCTCTTCAGAATGCGAAAAACTGTAAAAACAAACAAAAAACTGTAAAAAAACAAAACAAAAATCGAGAATACAAACATTAAAAAGTGTGTGTACCAGTTTTTTATCTCTATTATTCACGGTTAAAACCGCGAATGTGTTTTCATAGCACTTAAAAGCATTTTTATTTTTAAGAATTTCTTAGTGACTTTTTTTCTTTGCTTTTTTTTTTTGTTTTTGTAGACAAAACAGATGAGTACATACACTCACATAACTTCCTTATTCAACGAATATGAAAAGAAAAAAAAAACATTTCGAAAACTGAAATTTATTGCACTATTTGCATTTTCTTTCAAATGAATAAAACAGCAAGTAAAAAAAAAATATTTGAAGTAATTTAAAGTCCCTTAGAGCAATTATTTTTTAAATATGGAAAAATTATAATAAAAAATGAATTGCATTATATTATAAAAATATAATAATGCTTATAATAACAATGTTATCGATATTATAGATTAGCATACATTACAGCAATTGAGTATAATAAAAAAAATGATTGATTATTTTGTTTCATATTCTAATAATATATATGTGCGATATATATCATTTTTGTTTTTAGAAACACAGATATAAAGTTGCAATAAAATACGACAAAGTATATAAAAGCTCATTATTAAAAAGTTGCATTCCTTTTTGTGTTTATATTACGTTATATTTCATTTTTGCATTGTTTGAGCATATTTCAATGCTTTTGAATTTATTTTTTTATTATTTTTCTTTAAGTCATTGCATCACATTTATTGATTAAATCAATTAAAAGATTTAATTGGATTTTTATACGTATTTGCTCATGTCTTTAGGGTTAAAATATTCATAATAACATCCACATTATTTTAGAATCAGTTTCATATTAACGATAAGATTACTATAGAAAGAGTTTATGTTAAAGGTTTTTTTTTATAAAAGAGACTTTTTCCAGAATCGAGAATCTTTTTTCGAGAATTCATTATTTCATTTAAAATCATTGGACCATGAATGGTATTTTTCGTGATTAAATAAGCATAAATGAGAACAGGCATGTGAGAGTCAGTTTGATTCCCAAATAGAGGCTCGTTTTGAAATCATTATAATTTTTAAAAAAGGTGTCGATTGTGAAATAGGCTACAAAATGATTTATACTTATTCTTTGTCACAAGACAGCTGCTTATACATGTCACTCGTATGAAGCTATATATCGCTTTCACATACAGTAGCATTGTGGACACAACGAAATAGTGTTCCCTGAGAAAAGTTAAATTTATCGGTTATTTTTTATATGTTCCTGTTGAAATAATGCAAGTACCATTTGTATATCAAAAATAAATAATAAAACGTTTATAAAAAAAATCTTTATATTAGCTCTTCACTCTTTTTATAATTCTCTGATATATAAACAAATGTATAAAGGCGTACAAATACATATAAAAATTTGTATAAAACGGCATATAATTTTTTGTGTAATATTTTATTAGCAAACGTATATACAACCCTAAAAATTAATGACTATTTTCATCAGAAAGAAGATGTTCAGTGTTTGTTTGCTATCGCGCATAACACGCATTTAACCTTTGTCATTTTCATATCATGTCTAAACCAACATATAAAAAATTGTGTAATGTGGCGCATAGTTGTTTTGTGTATTATTTTATTAGGAAATGAAAATTCAAACCAAAATCAACGACTATTTTCATGAAATCAAGTTTAAAGAATAAATTGATAAGTTGAAATAATGTTAATATCATTTATATATCGACCATAAATATTAAAATTCTAATATAGAAATCATGGTATATTAGCTCTTCACTATTTTTAAAATAGCATGCTCTTTAAACAAATATTTAAATACACACAAATGCAAATAAAATTTGTATAATGTTAAATATAATTTTTTCTATAACATTTGATTAGCAAACAAAAATTAATGACTAAATTGAACTCACAACTACATGATTGTCTTTAGTATCATATGAAATCATGCAAATAAAAAAATCATTTAAGTATCATTTTCTTAAAAACTCCGACTAATTCTGTGAAAACAATAGAATATGATAAACTATACAATAGCAAAACTAATTAAGAATCTTAAAAAAAAAACAAGCAAATACAAAAAAGCGATAACGTGTCTTTAAAAAAATGCCAAGAAATAAATTTCTGTGTCACATGCTGTTTCTTTAAAAAAAAACTGATGCAAAGAGAAAGAAGATGTTCAGTTTTTGCTTGTTGTGGCGCATAAAACGCATTTAACCTTTGTCATTTTCATATCGCGTCTAGAACAACAACCATTTTGTGCATCGATCTTCATTATCTGTGTCTTCACTCAAAATATTCTGCATTTTTGTGCTTTCCATCCATCGCATTCATTCAACAATCTTAATAGACTTGTCCAGATTTTTATCAGGTATAAATATAAAAATAAAATATTAATGCTGTCGTTTCCAATTTTTCTTCGGAAGAATCGATTTTTTTTCTGCTTTATTTATGACTGTCAATTTTTAGGGATGTCACTTTTTATTGTTATTGCCAGCATCTTTTCGGAGATTCTTACCAAAACCAATTTATGACAAAACAAGAACAGCGGAGGCGGTAATCTCTCGTCAATTTGTTACCCAAACTATCTATATTCTTGTCAGGCGGCTTTGCTTTGCTTTTTTTGCGTTAAATGTACGATAAGGAATGATTCTAAATGTTCCTTTCAAGCAGTATTATGATTTCATAATACATAGTTTTGGTTTCAAGAAAGTTTTTATTATGAATGAATTGGGTTTCAGGCAGTTTAGTTACGTCAGATTTTCATTTATCGATATCTTTTAGAATAATTTTGTAGTAAATGCGAAAAAACAACGTCTGCAATTTTTTTTTCAGTTGGAGCAAAATAATGAATGTAAGATAATTTAATTTATTACAATACTTGAGGAAATTTTTTTTTTATAAATTTAAATTTTGACTTCCAATTGTTTTAAGTATTTGTTTAATAAGTAAAGATTTAATTAAATATATTAAGCGAATATAAATATAAATACACAAGCAATATATATATATATATATATTATAATCATATATATTTAGATTAATATATATATATATTCAAGTTAAAATAATGTCATATTTATTATGAAATTTAATACTTTTAAAATTAAAAACATAAATTATTAAAACTAGAAATATTAATTGAATAATTTTGCAGTAAATGGTGAAAAAAAAAAAAAAATGCCTACTAATTTTTTTTTTTTTTTTTTTTTTTTTTTTTTTTTTTTTTTTTTTTTTTACATTTTGGGCAAAAATAATGAAAAATAATGTTTAGTGTAGGATAATTTAATTTATTATAAGCTTTAAAAATATTTATTAATTACAATTTTTACCTAAAACAGCTAAATATTTGAGATCAATATAAAAATTTAGTTAATAAGTAAAATAAGGTTAGATTTTAAAATAATGTCATATTTAGTATAAAATTTAGTTATTTTATAATTAAAAAAATTATAATCTACAGCGCAACACTTACTAAATGTGTGTGATTAATCCTGAGTGTGTAATGAACATCCCCTGAGTGATCTACTCATGGATGGTTTTTTTTGTCTCTCTACGATCATTTTGAGTACACCTTAGACTAATTAGACTAAGACCTACAATTTAACGTGAATTCCGAACCACTCACAAACAACCATGCCAACGGTGGGATTTGAACCTGAATCCTGTGGTACCAATAGCCAATCTACTGATGGATGGAGGGAAATTGGGCAGCTTCCGTTGTGATCGAGCACCTGTAGGTAGAAGTCTGACTTGGCTCCCTTGACGTTCTTACAGTCATATGAGACCAGGACCTATGGCTTAAAGTGGATTCCGAACCACTGCAAACATCAATTTTACCACCGAGACTGTAACCCCAAATGTGTGGCACCGAGCGCCAGAGCGCAAGACACTAGTCCATTTAGGCCCAACTGTGTGCAAAGCGGACATATATCACTGTGCCTAGATCTAAGATGAGCTTTTATAGTTTTGAGAATAATGTGGGTAAAATTGTATATACTTCAATTTTAAACGAGCATTTCGATTTTCATGTAAGAGGATTGGTAGAATATAATAAGGAATTAAAGTTTTTAAATAATCAGTTATCTTAATTGAAGAATCTCTGAGTAAGGATTTAAATTACTCATCACCCCTCTTATAATTACTTAAAACAGAGTCTAAGCCTTTTACTGCCTAGTCTGCTGCGTTTGAAGAAATATAATGACTAAGGCTGTTCTTAAACAATTGGTAATTATTTGTAATATATGGAATGATAAATAAGTAAAATTGTTGCAAGATATTCAATACCATGTGGTGAGAAATTTTAATTAATACTTTGAATAATCTTTATAAGAGATTGTAAAATATTTTCAAAATTTCCTTTGATTCCACAGAATTAACATTATGAGTATAAACTTACAAATGATTTAATTGCAGTTTATCGAAAAATTACCAGTAAATTAGCTGATGATGACTTAAATATATCGACCTGTAGAATAATTCCTTCAGTAATTAATTATTTAAGATAATCCTATTGGCAACTTATCAAAATTTGTAAGAATCAGCAGTTTAAAATAAGTAAATTTAATTATGTTTGAAAATATTTCTAACTTCAGAATAAATATTTTCAACTTAATTTGAATTTTTAATTTATTTAATTTTTAATTTTTTTTATATATTGTGGAAGTACATCATAATTTCATTTTGTTCTACATTGATGTAGTGCATCATCATTTCATTTGTTGTGCATCAGTTTTGTGTACCTTATGTACCTCATATGCATGTCACGAACTATATTCGATATAATTATCTTTAATAATTCTAAATAAAAAAATTGAGGAAGTACATCATAATTTCATTTTGTTCTACATTGAAGTAGTGCATCATCATTTCATTTGTTGTGCACCAGCTTTTTGTGGTACTAATTGTATACGAATATACTATTGTGTCACGAACTATTGTGGTTTAATTTATTTCATTTAGACTTTTTATTTCTTTTGTTTTTCTCTTACCTTAACAATCTACTATGTATAGACATTTAAGAGATTTCAGCATAATTATGTAATTTTTCAGCTATATTATCAGTACAGCTTTAAAAGCAAAATACGTGGAATTAAATTATCTTTAATAGTTCTAAATGAAAAAATTGTGGAAGTGCATAGTAATATTTTTATAATATATCCAAATTAATATAGTGCATCATCATTCCATTTGTTGTACATCAGCTTTTTGTTCCTATGTATGTCACTAACTACTGTGGTATTAATTTATTTAATGTAGACTTTTTATTTCTTTATTCCTTTTGTCTTTCTCTTACCCTAACAATCTACAATGTATAGACATTTAAGGGATTTTCTCATGTAATTTTTCAAGTTACTTTATCAGTGCAGCTCTAAAAGCAAAATATGTGGAAATAAATTATCTTTAATAATTCTAAATGACAAAATTGAGGAAGTACATAATAATATTTTTGTTGTCCAAATTAATGTAGTGCATCCCCATTTCATTTGTTGTACATCAGCTTTTTGTTCCTCATATGTATGTCACGAACTACTGTGGTATTAATTTAGTTCATTTAGACTTTTCATTTCTTTATTTCTTTTGTCTTTCTCTTACCCTAACAATCTACAATGTATAGACATTAAAGGGATTTTCTCATATAATTTTTCAAGTTGTTTTATCAGTGCAGCTCTAAAAGCAAAATATGTTTAAATAAATTATCTTTAATAATTCTAAATGACAAAATTGAGGAAGTACATAATAATATTTTTGTTGTCCAAATTAATGTAATGCCTCATCATTTCATTTGTTGTACATAAGTTTTTTGTGGTACTACATGTATACGAATATACTATTGTGTCACGAACTATTGTGGTACTAATTTATTTCATTTAGACTTTTTATTTACTTTTGTTTTTCTCTTACATTAACAATCTACTCTGCATAGACATTAAAGAGATTTTATCATAATTACGTAATTTTTTAAAATATCTTATCAGAGCAGCTCTAAAAACAAAATATATGTAAATAAATCATATCTTTAATCAATCTAAATGACTAAAAAGTTGCTGAAATACAACAGCAAGAAGCAGTAATAGATTTCACGTTTTCTTTTTTTTCTTGAGATTTTCGAAGAATGTGTCAGAAGATCCTTTCCCATCCGCAAATATTTGTTGTGGTTTTCGACTTCGAATACAAAGCCCCCTAGTTTGATAAAATATGTAGAACAAGATGCGTCGAAGTGTTTTTTGTTTTTTCTGTTTTCTGTTTCTCGCCCCCTCTAAATCCGTAAAAAGTTTTCTATTTTGTTTCTATTTATTTCAGACAATACTCTGTTTTTCTCTTTACGCTTGCTGCATTTTCTTCCATTGGACTTTTATTCAAGTATTCCCTCTGAAAGACGACGTGGTTTTAAATTCGGATATTTTCTCACGAATTTTTTTGCTCTTTCTAGATAAGTAAACATGCACCTCTCCAGTGCTATTTAATCTTTTTTTCTTTTCTTTCTCCATGTGTAGGTGGAGGAAGGACACAGATGTATAATCTTAAAAGCTTTGTCGCCCTAATGTTAAAATGTTACTTTAGCTGATTTATATAGTTATAATGCTTGAGAAATACTTGTTAACTATGTAATATATTCAGATTTAATTATTTCTTATTCGAATCTGTATGATAATTTGTGAGTCAAGTAAAGAACAAACAACATACAAACAAAATGAAAGTTATGACAATTTGTATTTGTTTTAATTAAATGTAACAGATTTTTTTTAATTAAATTACTTTATTTCAAAAAATATACTTGCCATAAAAATAAAAACATTTTCAGTTTTTCAATTAAAACAAAATACGC
Organism: Caerostris darwini; assembly: GCA_021605075.1. Taxonomy (NCBI): domain Eukaryota; kingdom Metazoa; phylum Arthropoda; class Arachnida; order Araneae; family Araneidae; genus Caerostris; species Caerostris darwini. Next base: position 1,219,805 of record BPLQ01010387.1, read on the forward strand.
ACTAACACGTTTATACAGTGGCTTGGTGGCCAATTGGTTAGCGCATGGTTCGAATCCTGACGGTGGCATGGATGTTTGGTTCGGAATCGACGTTAAGGTAGGTTCCGTCTAATTAACCCAACATTGTGCAAAAAAAATGACCGTAGTGTGGCAAACCAAACCAAACAAGTTTATGCAAATTTCTTTGGAAATTCAATATCGTGTTTATCAAATTTAATCCATGTATTATAAATCATTTTTAGTAACGGTATTTGTTAATCTCTTTACTTACCATTCATTTATATGTCATGCAATTGTTATCTTAAATTATATATTATTATAATAAATGCTATGTATGAGATTTATTTCGTGTGATCGTAAGTTCCATTACAACTATTGAATGAAAAATTTCTACAGCTATAAATAAATTACGATAATTAAATATGTAGAAAAAAGGAGTTATAGTTTATAACGATACCAGTTGTTTCTGTATGAAGAGATCAGTGTAAAGAAATTGATCGAAATAGATTTTATGATGACATATTTATGCACAAAACCATCGCCAAAATCATAAAATTGCTATGAGTTAAACCGGTGGTTTCATAATTTATTTGTCCTACTACTCTCTTTTGAGAGAAAAAAATTATTCAGTGAACCCTCGAAATTTACCTGCTTTAAGCAAACAAACAGAAATAGATATTTAAAAAAAATCTATTCTTTTATTCGTCTGTGTGTTTTTTTCTTGTTTATGTTCTTCTGTTTGTGTTTTATTTTTCTGTGTTACTGAAATTTTAACAAAGATATAAATAAGATACCTTGAAGCTTAAAATTTTAAAATTATTTATTAAAATTACCCATTATAAGATTCAAATTACACACAAAATATTAAGATAACGAAGGATAATATGAAAATAAAAATAACAAATAACATCAGATTGTTAGTTGATAACATTAGTCTAGATTACTTTAGAGGCGAAATACAAATCGATGTGTTCAGTTGAGTTTATTAGTAAAGAATAATTAGTAATTAGTAGGTTAATTAGTAATGATTAATAATTAATCTCAGTTTTGATTAGAGCTGAAATTTAATGACAATTTAATTAATGAATTGCTGTTTAGTTCCTTAGATTAATACAATTTTTACATAACATGCAAATAAAATTTTGTATATTATATAATTTGGATATCATCCTATGCACTCTAGAGGTGATAACATCATTGATAGTATCATATTCTCAACAAGTCATTAAGCGCATATTGTCTGTTACAAAATTATGAGACCACTTAAAATCTGAGTCCCCTTGCTCAACAAAGAGTATTTGTATGAATTTCAAAGTAATTGTATATCATGTGATATCAAATACTTAAATACATTTTACATGTCTGGAAACATTTAAAACGTTTTCTCTAATGCACTTCGAATAAGAAGCGAATTTAAAATATCGCATTTAATGACAATATGGATTTACCTCATTATAAGCTAATTATTTTAAACAGATTCTATTAGAATGAATTGATTTGTCCTTCAGTTGTAAAATGTAAAGTTCCGTTAAGCTATTTAACTAGCCTGTAATAATTATTTTACAGTAATTTGTAATATTATTGTATTAAAATTTTATATTTGATTTAAAATTTGTGAATTCTAAAAGTATTTTCCATCAGATTATTTAATGCAATGATTTATGTTTTAAATTAATATATTCGGTATAAGTCGGTACCTTTATACTGACATTGTTAAAATGACAATTTTTGATAGACCTTTTCTCAGAAAGTATTATAGTTAAACTTTGAAATTTTTTCAACAAACAATGCACATTTTATAGCTAATATTGAAGTGAGCTTTTAAAAAAAAATCATATAAATTTTTAAAAATATTTCACCTATAAGCACTTGTAAAATTCTTAAAAAATGGTCATTTTTTGTCATTTAAACTTGTATAAAATAATTAGTTTTACATATATTCAAAAAAAGTTGACTTTAGTATAATTCAAATTAAATGATATACGTAGTATGATATACTAGTATGAAATAAAATTAATTGGAAAAAAAATAGATTCAATAAATTTTTTGGTTTAGTTAAACTTTAATAGGTTTTTCAAAATCACAGTGTTACATAATTATAAGGACACTTTTGTTTTTCTAGTAATATGGGCGATTTTTGCTTAATATAGAGTTTAATTGTAAACTAAACCATCTGTAAGGGTTGGTAAGAAGGATAGAAAGGCAATCATTTAGAATTGAATGCATGATTTTAAGATCTCCAAGTAAAGTAAATTGATTGACTTATTTCATGCTCAGATTTTCCTTTTTTTATAAAATTAAATATTTTGTACCTATATTTTATAAAAAAAGGAAAATCTGAACAGATAGTTTTTCAATCGTCCTAAAACAGTTATTCACATTATTTTGAATAAAAAATGGATTGTATGGGAAGAAAAAGATATGACAGAAAACATAAGTTATCGGCTACTGATAAAATATTCTAAGCAAATATTCTGCTAACAAGGGAAATATATCAGTGCACTCAAATATTAGCACAGCAGATATGTAAACAAGTGTTTCGTAAAAATGTCTAAACGAAGCGATATTTTCGATGATACAAAGATGCTGGGTTATCTCCCTTGTTTATAACACTAGTTCTCGTATATCGGGCATATTCAATAACACTCTAATTTTCCAGACAAGTGTTCACGAAGGTAGAAATTTTTCAGACGTTTAATTTCTGCTAGTCGATACAATATGGTGCCGCATATTTCGATTAACCAAGTATAATTGACATTTTTACGTAATTCTGTCATTCCCCAAAAAATAGACTTCCCCAATTACTGTAGAGCAAGATGGCATCCCCACGGCATTGTGTTATCCATAAATACCAACCAGAAACTACCAGCAGAATGGAGTCCATCCCTCGAGCTCATCCCTTGATACCTCATTCACAGGCTAGTAACAAAATTCCCACATAATTCAAAATTACAATATGTTGGTATGATGAGTTAGCTAGACCTTGGCTCTTGGAATTTGGGGGTAGCGGTCAGTGTGGCTATTAGGCTAAAAAGGTTGGAAAGGCTTTGAATAGACTGATATAATTATAATTTCAGATTCTGAGAAATATGTTTTCTAAGTTAAAATTTTTTTATAGGAATATAAATAAATGAAATGAATTTTATTTGATTATATTCCAAAGGGAAGTCATAATTAAATGTAATGCTTTTTGTTAAGTTAGTTCTGTATGCTTATTTACATTTTCAGCATAAAAGTTACATTCATTTTAGAGACAAAAATTAATTAACTAAAGAACTCAAGTATTTTAAGAAATTTTTTAAAGATACATATAACATATATAAAGAATAATAATTTTTTTTTTTTTTTTGAAAATGTTAATTTTATTTTTCCTTACAACAAATGAGCAATGCAAAAAATTAAAATGTAAATTAATTCAAATACAAAAATATATGAACAAATAAAGTATTCTTAATAAAATTTTCATTTTAAGTATTTCCTTCATGTAACATTGTCCGATGATCTAAATAAACAAAAAAAAAGTTGAACATAAAAATAAGATGAACAATATGTATAAAACTAAACTTGGAAGAAATTATTATCGGCGCCTATAAGAACAATCGTCAATGTCATATGGTTAAAATATTCGTCTAGACTTCCGCCTTTCTTCTTTATTTTGTTCCTTTAATGCGATCTATTCCATGTTAGTACCTTTCCGTACATATTGACATCGTGTAGTATATTAAGTCAATTTTTGTAACCATTTCAATATTATATTAATTCAGCTTTTGTAACCATTTCAATATTATATTAATTCAGCTTTTGTAACCATTTCAATATTATATTAATTCAGTTTTTGTTATATTTCATATATTTTTAGCAACAGGATAGTACTATTTTTTATACTTTTTTAAAGCATGCTAACCTTAAGTTACTTAATTTATAATAAGTCATTGCTAGATAATTAGATTAAATGAATAATCAGATGCTATGTTAAATTTTATTTAAATCAATAGCAGATGCAAAATAATTTAATAGCCTTCTCTCTTATACATTAGAATCCAAGTTATTAAAGACAAAATATTTTTGTGATATGATTAAAAATACAAACACAATGCAACAAGACTAATTTGCTATTATTTTAATTAAAACTAGTACGCCTACTTACTTTTTATTAACGATTTAGAAAGTGACGTAAAAGGAGTTCTGGAAAAATTTATTTTTATTTTGATTCAACTTTTAGAATTAAATAAAAAAAAATTTTAAAATATTCATAGTAAATATTTTGAAAGACAAACATATGTTCAAGATATCTTTTGTTGTTGAAACAATTTTACATACATTCTACATTACAATATACATTTATAATAATTACTTAAAGTTTAATAGTTACTAATTCTCTTTACTCTAAATAATACATTTATAATATTATTACATAAAGTTGCCTTTTGCTTTAAAGTATATAGGATACACATAAAATTAATTAAATATTTAAAATATATAAGGTTTAACATATCAATGACGATAATTTTATATTTAATAGAAAATAAAATACATATTTTGCTTGTGTATATTTATCCCATTTTTATTTGACACATTTCTTTTATTACACCAAACTATTTAGAGTATTTTTAAGAAACTCAACATGTTTACGAAAACCAATGTGTTCCTATACTTGGCATTATATATCATATTTTTTATAAGACTAATTTATTATTTTGTAAACTAAAACTAGTACACGTATTTACTTTTTATTAACTATTTAGAAAGTGACATAAAGAAAATACTGGCAAAATTTATTTTTTTATTTTGATTCAAGCTTTTAAAATTAAATAAACATTTTCTATCAAGTTATTCATAGTAAATATTTTGAAAAGCACCATAAGAACATGACATTTTTTATTAAATTATTCATAGTAAATATTTTGAAAGGCAGCATAAGCGCATGGTATTTTCTGTTTTGGAAACATTTTTATTGTATATTTTACATTAAAATATACTTTTATAGTAAATATTTAAAGTTTCAATAGCGTTTATTATTTCAATAGTTGTTATTTCACTTTATTTTGAAGTATACAATTATAATATTATTACATAACGTATATATGATACACATAAAATTAATAAAATATTTAACGTATACAGTGATTAACTTAATAAAGAAGATTATTTTATATTTAATATAAAATAAACTACATTTTTATCTTGTGTTTATTTATCATGTTTTACAATTTTTTGATACAGTTCTTTTATTACACCAAAATATGTTATAACATGTTTTATTATACGAAAAACAATGCTTTATACTTGGCATTAACTGTAATATTTTTTATCCAATTAAATTTTGTTTTTCAAGAAGAATGCTCCACTTTCTTTTATTGTATTCTTCAGTTTAAAGTTATTTTACCTCGGAAAAAAAAGTAAGATTATTTTCAAATCTACCTGATTCACTGGTTTCAGTTTTGTTGTCATTTCTGGATATCGGTGGAAAAAAGCACCAGAGTAAGTGAAACGTAACACACACCAGTCGTTTTGAAAATTCTGTACTTCTTTTTTTTTCAGAATATAAGAATAACGAAAGAACTCTTGAAAGTATCAAAAACTGGGGAAGCTAAACAATGCCTTTTTTTTTCTCATTTAATAACTTTTAATTTTCTTCTTTTTGACCAGTTTTAGTTAAATAAATTATCAGATGGTATTTTAGATTTTATTTAAGTCAATAGCAGATGCACGATAATTTTAATGGCTTTCCTTATAATCCTTTTTTTAAGAGCAAATTATTTTGTTATATGATTAAAAATATAAACGCATTGCAGTTATAAGAGTCATTTACTTTTATGTAACTAAAAATTAGTACACGTACTTATTTTTTATTAACTATTGTAGAAAGTGACATAAAGAAAGTACTGGAAAAGTTTAATTTTTATTTTTGGTTCAAATTTTTAGAATTAAATAAACTTTTTCTATCAAATTATTCATAGTAAATATTTGTAAGGCAGCATAAGCGCATGACATATTTCGTTCCGGAAACATTTTTATCATATGTTTCACATTAAAATATACTTTATAATAAGTAATTAAAGTTTCCATAGATGTTATTATTGCTTCAATAGTTGTTATTCCACTTTATTTTAAAGTATATCTTTATAATATTATTACACAACGTACTCATATACATAATATTAATAATGTATATACATAAAATTAATTAAATATTTTACATATACAGTGATTAACATATCAACGATGAATATTTTATATTTACTATAAAATAAAGTACATATCTTGCTTGTGTTTATTTACAATCCATTATACAATCTTTTGACACAATTCTTTTATTACACCAAAATTTTAGAATATTTCTAAGAAACGTAACATGTTTCATCATACGAAAACCAAAGGGCATGAAATGTAATATTTTTTATCCAATTAAATTTTGTTTTTCAAGAAGAATGTTCCACTTTATTTTATTGTATTCTTCAGTTTTAAGTTATTTTACCTCGGAAAAAAAGTAAGAATGTTCTCAAATCTACCTGATTCACCGGTTTCAGTTTTGTTGTTATTTCTAGATATCGGATAAAAAAAAAAAAAGACCAGAGTAAGCGAAACGTAACACACTCCAGTCGTTTCGAAAATTCTGTACTTCTTTTTTTTTCTTCAGGATATGAGAATAACAAAAGAACACTTGAAAGTATCAAAAACTGGGGAAACTAAACAATGCATTTCGTTCTTTTTTTTTTTTTTTTTTTTTTTTCCTCTACTCGAAATGTCGCCCACTAGATGCTTATTGAGAAGAACACAATATGACGAATGATCTCAAAATATGGAGTAAAATATTTTTGCCGTATGTTTTAGAAGAAGAAGAAAAAAATATGGTTCAGCCGGTAAACGGAATTTTCAATCAGGTAGGTTATTTGTCAGATTTTTGTATATCCAAGATACTTCTTCTGCTTTGCATTTTGTTCTTATTACTTTTCTTTCGCTTAAAAAAAAAAGAAATAAATAAATTTTTGGATAAAAAAATTGTTGTTCTCGAAATTTTTCGTTATTTATGACATCGAAAAAGCTTTTCTAAAAATTTATTGTGCTATTTTTGTGAAATAGAATGAAAATAATATAGGTTTGCTTTTTATCGTGGATCGAATTTTATCTATGAGAAATATCAATATTATTTTGTGTATGAGCAAACTGGATTCTAACCTTTTGCTTTTAAAATAAAAATCAAATATTACTTCAAGATTTATTTTTCAGTTGAACACCAAAAATTGCATAATACTTCTGCTATTAATTAAGAAAACCAATAGCATTTAAATAAATTATTTTATTAATTTTTAGTGATATCCATCTTTTTTGCTTTACTAATTATTTTAATTATTATTGGAAAATTATTGCAAATAATTGAATTATTATAAATTATTGAGTAATATTGAAAATTATTGTACTTGTCTTTGTAAAACTTGTAATTGATAATATTTCCTTAAAACATTTTAAGGTAAAAACTAATAATAAAAATTTTTATATATGCAATGTATTATTGCAAGTGTTTGTATAAATTAAGGAGAATAATAACAGTTCTACATAAATTCAAATAAAATTTGTTAATTTACCATCAATGTACATCTTAATTAAGAATCTAAACCAAATCTAAAAAAAAAAAAAAAAAAATCTTTAAAAAAAAGTTTGAAACATAATTTTTACCTGAACTTCCAAGATAACAACATTTTAAAACAACAATCAAAGTTGTTTTTTTTTAATATGTATATCTATATAAAGTTACATAATAATCTGTTTTGATAAATAGTAAATAGATCAACATACGTAGGATACATCATGCAAAGTAAGGAAAACCTATTGACAGTGTGGTGACAAAAAAATTCATATTCTATAATTGAATGCATATTTTATAAACACAGCAGCATAACTCTTTTTGCATCAGGAGCCGATATATCATTCAGAAAGACGCAGTCAATCAAATCAAGTTACATATATGTCAGTAAGATTCTTAAAGTTAAACTATTAATTTAGAACTTTATTAACTAAAATAAGTTAGAAAAAATTAATTATTTAATTTATTATAATTACATCCCAAATACCAAAACATTAAAAACAATAACTCGTTCATACTGAGTTTGGAAGAATAGATAAGAAATGCATTAAAATTAATAAATTATTATCTTCAATAAACAGTGGAAAATTCGAAACAGACAGTTTATTGCTGCTAAATTACGCCAAGTGTCTTTCAGCTTTTTCCACGTATTTAACTTCTGATAATATAATTAAAATCATTTATGAAATGCCAGTAGTCTAGATTAAATAATATAATACAAATCTTTAGCCACATGATATCACACAACCTTTTACTATTGACAATTAAAACGCTACACCACTGTGCCTCAGCGATTTATGGTATTTATTTAAACTGTGTGTATTGCTTTCGACCCACCTGCCTCTAGCTATGGATAAGATAAAACTATATTAAACAATATAATAAAAATCTTTAGCCTCATGATATAACACAATCTTTTGCTATTAGCAATTAAAACTCTACACCACTGTACCTCAACGATTTATGGTATTTATTTAACTTGTGTGTATTGTTTTCGACAAACCAAACTCTAACTCTGGATAAAATAAAACTATATTAAACAATATAATACAAATCTTCAGCCACATATATTATTATATTAAATAATATGTTGCAAATCTTTAGCCACAAGATATCACACAAACTTTTGCTATTAACAATTAAAACGCTACGCCACTGTGCCCCAACGATTTATGGTATTTATTTAAATTGTGTGTATTGTTTTCGACCCACCAGCCTCTAACTCTGGATAAGGTATTACATCATTATTCATGTAACACCAGTAGTCTATATTAAATAATATAATACAAATCTTCAGCCACATGGTATCATAAGATCTTTTGCTATTAACAATTAAAACGCTACACCACTGTGCCCACACGATTTATGGTATTTATTTAAATTGTATGTATTGTTTTCGACCCACCAGGAACCAACTCTGGATAAGGTATTACATCAATATTTGAACTAGTGTACTGTAAGGCTTAAATTGGAATCCTTTTCAACAGCTGGATTAATCTGATACACTTCTGTCATTAATTTACGATTTAAGCTCCCATTACCGGGAAGCTGTCATCCATAACTGTGATTTATTATCTGCTTTTGGCATTAGTTGAGCATGCACTTGTATCCCTCCTCTGCGGGCTGTCATATTCCCACTCAACACAAAGGCATATGTATGATCAACTAATGTTTTAACTTTCCCAATATTCGATTCCACAACTGGGTATCATGGCTTCGTGGACATATTTCTACTTCTGACAAGAGATTAGGAAAAGACCCCAGCGTGTATTAGTTTGATTGAATATTTGGAAAGAGACACTTAATTCCTTGTTATGCTACATTCTTTTCCAAATATCTGTAAGGACATTTGTGCTAAGATAATAATACTTTTACCATCGGTAAAACTGTGTAATTAAAGAGATTAAATCCAGGGAAAGAATATAATACTATTTCAGACAGAAATATGAAATATGAATTAAGATTTTAATTTCTTATTATATATAAGCTTATTTCAGAACTGTGAGATACAGATGGATTAATTTAATTAAATAGTCTAATAATAAAAATTTAAATTGTATTAAGAGATTATATTAGGAAATATTACATGCTGATATTTATTAACTACTTATTATGGATTTAATTTTTCATATTTCTTGTAAGTATAACTTAATTGGCTTAAGACAATTTAATTAAATAACAAGTATTATATTTATTAACCATTATCAATTATCTTAAAAGATTACTTGATCAGACTGTCATTAACTATAAGTACCATATCCAATTGTTATTAAATATATTTTGTTAACTATAAAACTTTAATTTATGTACTAATTAATATAATTACTAAAAATGTAAAGACATCCTCTTTAAAAATTCATTTATATATTCGATAATACAATACTTTTTGCATTATTTTATTTATATTTTACTAAGAATTTAAAAAATAAAATTAAAAAAATATTTCCTAATAGAAAATCGAAAATATATATAAAGCAAAATTACAAATAAATAATCTAAAAAAGTTTTTTGTTGTTAGCACAAATGAATTATATGTATTATATATAGATTCTATAATAATCCATTTCTTGGATTAAAAAAAATAAGTACATATTTTACCTTTTGATCATTGTTTAGTATTATATAAATGTGTAATGATTAATGACACTTTATTTCTGAAAAAAAAAAAAATTATATTTCATTCTTATCACAATATAGTAAAAAGAAAAGTTGATATATAAAAATAATATTCAAATTTAAATTACCATTTTAAAAATATAAATAATGTAGAGTACTGATTTTAAGAAAAAGGAATTTTTGTATATGTGTTCATCAAGTATATATAAAAATTATTAAGTATTTATATAAGATTGATATTTCCATATTACTTCCAATTGTTAAAAATTATTGTTGAAAAATTACTAAATTTAATAAAATTAAAAACATTATTTTTTTTAAAGTAGAAAGTGGAATTTAATTTTTTTAATAAATGAATCATGAATCACTTTTATTTGTATTTAAAAAATTGATAATTCGTTTTCAATAAATATATGTTTCTATATTGAAGAAAAATAATTATAAAAATTTTAGTAAATATTAATTTATTTATGTATATTAGAATTACAAATATATCCCATCAACTTTTAATAGGCGTATTACACTGTCATGTAAAATAATGTTAAATGTGATTTAATATGTAATGATGATTCCATTGACTTTAAATCATAGTAAATGAATTAATTCCCTTCTTATTTCAGTTGGGAAACAAGGCAACAAAGTACCTGTTATGGTTTATATTCATGGTGAATCCTATGAATGGAATGCAGGAAATCCTTATGACGGTCGTGTCCTGGCTAGTTATGGAAATGTGGTGGTTGTCACTATCAATTTCCGTCTAGGAATCTTAGGTAATTTTTTTTTTATTTTCATTCAAAATATTATATTTAGTTTGATAATATGATATCATGAAACAAAATAATTTTCAGTATAAATAATTTATGTTCACATATGAAAGTAAATATCATTTTTTATCATTATATGATTGATGATTTCATGCTAACGTTAAATAGATTGAATAATTAATTTATGAATTAAACAGCTAATATTCTAAGGGCTACCATTAAATAAAGAATTTTTTTTTAAATACTTTAACGTTACATTAAAAGTAAAAAATAATTTTTGATCACCAATATAGGTGATGTTGTGTTAGTTTTAGGTTAATCACATTATAAACTTAGGTTAATCTTTACGTTAAAAAATGTAGCTGAAAAACAATATTTAAAGTTTATATTTTTAATAACTTGATGCTAAACATTAAATTTTTATTTAAAAGAATTTAATATAAATGTAAAAAAAAAAAAAAAATTATTCAGATTTAAAATTATTAAAGAATTAAAATTAATATTACTGAAGCATTAAACCATAATATTATTGAGATGCTAATTCCATATAAATATTTTGGACAGTTTGAAACATTTATGAAAAACTAGTGATAATTTTAAAATGATAGTAAGTTATAAATTATCATTCTCGTAATCGCAGTATGTTCATTTTATTTTAAATTCATAATTATATTCCATAACAATTTTTGCTTTAATATTTTAAAGACTGCAATCATAATTTCTCTTACCTTAACATAAGAAGATCACATTTATAGTTTTATTTTGTTTTCACAAAAACAAATTGATTTTAGATAATTGATAACTGAGCATTGAATTAATAGAACAAAATATTTTCTATGTTTAGAAACATTGTATAAAGTCAAAATAATGTTATTTAAATTTAATCGCAACAGCTTTTGATTTTTTTAACATGACGTGCAATGTCTGGAGCGATCCACTGAACATTGCTTTTAGGTATAGGAACTTTTGTTAGTTCATACGACAAGTGTTACAAATGAAAAGTTTCTATTTCTATGTTGGGGATCGATACATCTTTAGAATACAATGCAATTCCGTTACTCAAAGAAAAGAGAATTAACAAGTATCATCATCATCATCATCATTGGCCCAACAGCCTCATGATGGGCCAAGGTCATCTGCCTTCTGGTAGATATCGAAAGAAGAGAGTTTCTCGTTTTGTGGAGTAGGATTGTGAGCCCAATGCCAAATGATCTATAGACCGGGACCTACGGTTTAAAGTGGATTCCAAACCACTACAAATATCCATGTGACGGCCAAGATTTGAATCCGAAACATGTGGCACAGAACGCCACAGTGCTAGTATGACACAGTGTAGGTGCATTGTAGCAAACCCATAGCGCTTCCTGAATAGTTCCTGTAACAGATTCCTTTCTGAATCTGTTACATTTCTCTATCTATAGTAATGATGACTTCAGATCAAGAAATTCGAAAATCGTAAGAACAACCTAACTTTAAAAAATAATTAGTCTTTTATTTTTAATTATTGTTTGTAGGGCCTGAAAGAATTACTACATTGAAGGCTTTAATAATAATGTGGTAATTCGTGTAAGAATATAAACTTGTGTGAAATTTAATAAACTCCAAGATTTATAATTTATAATATTGCATTAACTATACATGAACTATATTATAATATGTTAACTATATAATAATAATATATCAATTGATGAGCATCAAAAATAAAGTGTATAGTAATAATTAAGCTATTTATTTGAATTTCCCCAATCAAATCCTCTAAATTAGCCTTTTCTATCCATCCTATATTCATAAGATAACTATCCAAATGTCTCTCTCCATAGTTTTATGTAACTAATCCTGAAATCCAGACGAATAAATATTTAATAACATCCTGTGGACATCCTAATTTGCTGAATAAACATATATTTCTTGATTAGTTTGCTCATCGAAATCCCTGCTTCCATTCTGCACGTATACAGCATACCTCTTTCCTGTTCCCCGGAAAGCAAACGGAAAAAAATTACGATGACACAATGTAGGTACATTATATCAAGCACATAGTGCCTCCTGGGTAACTGTGAATCTGTTGCATTCCTGCTATTCTAGTAATGATGACCTCAGATCAAGAAATTTGAAAATAACAAGAATAACCTAACTTGAAAAATAATTAGTTCTTTATTTTTGATTATTATTTGTAGGGTCTGAAAGAATTACATACTGCTTCCAATGAAGGCTTTAATAATAATATGATAATTCATGTATGAATATAGACTAATGTGAAATTTAATAAAATCCAAGTATTATAATTTTCGAATATAAATTAATTATAATAAAATAAATTATTAACGATATAAATAAATTATTAATGATGAAACTTAATAGTCTATGAATTTATGAGCATCAAAAATTAAGTGAATATATATTATATAGTGAATATTAATTAAACTATTTATTTGAATTTCACCATTCAAATCCTCTAAATTCGCTTTTTTTTTTCCTATCCTATATTTACAAAGTAACTATCCAAATGCTCTCTCTCCATAGTTTTATATAACTAATCCTGAAATCCAGACGCATAAAATATTCAATAACATCCCATGAAACGGAACGTTTAATTTGCATAAATAAACATATATTTCTTGATTAGTTTGCTCATCGAAAATCTCTGCTTCCATTATGCACGTAGTCTACTTCCATTCCTGTTCCCCGGAAAGCAAGCAGGAAATAAAAATCAGGTTTCATTATTACTGCTTTCGCATGTGCCCCCTCTCATCTCCATAACGTTTCATTGTTGCTTCCACCAATCTCGGATTTCTCGTTTCGAAGCATGAATGAAGCAATTTCAAAATGATGCTGTCTATTTCTTTGCAATGGCAATATGTTTCTTGCAAGGCCAATATGTTTCTTTTCATTCCATGCAAGGAAAACGGGGTAGATGGTGTTATCGGATATCCATCTAAAATGGATAGAGCGTCGCTTTATGTGCTTTATGAGACATGAATATGGATATTCTAAGGCTTTTCATAACTCACCTCGCATCCCGTGTTAGATAGATGCGTTCGCTGTATAGGTTTTTTTGGCCATTTTCATTCCAGCTTGTCATTGCAGAACGAAAGATGGAGCATGGAGGTTTCATTTAGCAAAGCTCATTTTTCTTGCTTTGGTAAAGAAAGGCGCCCAACCTTACAAGATTTGAAATTTTTTCGAGTGAAATGTAAATGTTGATGTCCTTCCATATATTTTTCTTCAGATATTTAAGTATTGCCTTTTAGTCTATGGCCATTGTAAAAATCCTTTATCGAATATTTTTTCCATTCATAAGAAAAACGGATCAAAGTATTCCAGGATTCAACAATATCAGTTGATGACTTCTTATCGTATCTTTAAATCTTGTGGATATAAAAGAAAATATTCAATTTACTTTTGAGGCTTTGTTATCCTAGTGGCCTCAGCTAGTATTATACAGAATAAAGAAACCTTTTTGCAATCACTTATAAATATCAAACAAGTTGAACGAATTTTCCTGAATTTTATTCATAAAATATAAAGACTTTTTTTTCGTATGAACTTACCATTAATATGTAATTTTTCTGTATGGCCTTATAATTGAAACATTTTAATAAAATGTTAATAACGTGATTAAATTACTTTAATGACATTTTTATAACATGCTTAAATTATTTTAATGATATTTTAATAACATGATTAAATTACTTCTGCATCTCAAAGTACCTATTCAAGTCAAGTTATTTTTAAAATGTTGTAAATAATTTACACCAAGCTGCCTTTTCCAAAACGTAATACGTTTTAAGTGAAAATTAGGCGCAATAAAAATTGGAAATGAATTCTGCTTTAATTACACAACTATATTAATTATTATAAAATAAATACAAATTAATAAACACTTGCCTTCAAAAACTAAAAAATTATTAATTTCTCTGTTTTTTTTTTTTAAAATTAATTTAGTTTTTTTTTTTTACCTGCTGTTTTATTCATCTTCAATCAATTAATTTAAATTATTTTATAGCTAAGATCGCTGTTTGAAAAAATAAAATGCACAATTTTTTTTCAAGTACATTCTATATCGCCAATATTTTAAAAATGGCCCTTTTCGATATTTTTCCTCAGAAACTGTTATATTAAGAATCCTAAAATTTTTGTATATTAAATAAATTTTCTATATTAAATCAAAATTAGCTTTTGAGAAATTATTCATTAGAACTTTTTAAAATATATATATTTTAGCTAGAAGAAGAAATTTGTAATTTTTTCAAAATTCTTTTTTGTAACTAAAATTGATATAAAACAAATAGTTACATAAAATTATGATAAAAGTTAATTTCAGTATAATACACAGCAGATAAAGATTTATTTGGCAAAAAACTAAAGCTATATATGCAATAGTTTTGTAGAAAAGATACACAGAAATTTAAAAATAAAAGCTTCGAGAATTTGCATTTCAAGACTGAAAAGAAACGTTGTAGGAACAATCCAGTTTTATGTGTGATATTTTTGGATACGCTGCCTTATTTCCTAATTTTATTAATGTTTTATTAACATCTATATTTTATTAATGATTTATTAACATTTACTTTTGATTAACATTTTTGGCATTTTTATAAACATTTATTTTAATAACGTTTTCTATTAACATTTACTTTTCATTAACATTTAATATGTTATTAACGTTTTTATTAACATTTTGTTAACATTTACTTTTTATTAACGTTTTGTTAACATTTACTTTTTATTAACATTTAATATGCTATTAACGTTTTTATTAACATTTAATATGTTATTAACGTTTTTATTAACATTTCTGCTTTTTATTAACTTTTTACTGTTAAAAATCGCTTGTTATCATGGTATGTGACAGCAAACAAAGTCCAAGTATTCTGTATCCCGGCCGACGTTTTGTATGAATCTTTGTGCTTTTAGGATATTTTCTACTTTGAATATCCTAAAAGGTAAAAATCCTCTTAATTAAACATACATTCCAAATAAAAGAGCCTCACTTTACCCTAAACTCGCTTTTGATAAGTGGAGCTGTATAAAATTTTTAACACACTAATTTGGATTCTGAATGTTACTACTTTAAAAATTTTCTAAGCAGATATAGGTAACATTAATTATTTATAATTGACCGCATGGCATCCATGAGATGTATAAAATAATATTTTGGCATTCATAATTTTCCTCTACATTTATTTTCAGCTAACGCTTATTTAATTACACGAAATAAGAGTTATAATCTTCAAAATGTCTGATTGTTTCCATTTTTATATTTAATTTTAACGTATTTTAATTTTGGATACTTTCAAAAGTAACAAGCACATCATTAGAAAGGTATTAAAGAAATTACTTTTTTCAACTATAGTCACAAAATAAGTTGTTGTTTTCTTACCGTTTTGGGTACTGAAATTCCCAAGTAAAAATTTTTTTTTGTCAACTTTATTTTTCTAACCATTAGCATTAATGGGCCCAACTTTACGCAATTTATTATAATTGTGTAAGTTTGTATTGTATGAAATCATCTGGGTCTTTAATTGCAAAAAAAATTATATTTAATGAGGAAATAAGATGTTATAAGAAATTTATTTCAATTTTACTCCGGTATATGACAGAAACCTATTTTTTAATTACTATGCTTGGTTATGTTTAATTAATTAAATAAATGATCAATATTTCAATTATCAATTCACCTACTAAATATCTTAATATGATAATCTTTAAAAATTTTACGGCCCCAAAATGCTTTGTATACCTGACTCGTGATCCATCACAAATGCGTGCAGTATGTCAGAAGAAGAACACAGTTGGAAGTTCCACGGGTTGCAAGTTGCACTTTCAAAACCAGAAACGCATTCTTCTTCTGCATGTTGCCCAAAGTGTGCACAAAATGACCGTAGAGAGGCAAACCAAACTCACAAATCCACTCATCTGCATGCCTTATTTACATGGTGGCATTCATAATAGTAGTTTGGTATCATAATTGTAGTTGTAAGCATTTCAATTATGGTATCTCATTTGTATGGTATTCAGTTTTATGTAAAAAAATTCTCCTGGGAGAAATCTTCCTCATTCTCACTAGTAAGTGTTTTATGATATACATTAAAAGAACAAGCAAAATAAAAAAATAATTAAATAATTAAATTTTTAAATAATGAAGCATTATAAACTTCTTCAGGATTCTTGCCTGCTGTCGATAGAACAGCCAGAGGAAATTATGGATTGCTGGATCAAGTCGCCGCTTTGCATTGGATTCAAGAAAACATTGAAGAATTCGGTGGAGATGCAGATAATGTAACTATATTTGGACACGGATACGGAGCTGCGTTCGTAAATTTGTTAATGTTGTCTCCAATGGCTAAAGGTAAAAAGTAGATATATTTATGGGTTTTAAGACATTAAAATTTTAAAAAGCTTTAATTTTTTTAAACTTCGTTCTAACTATCAAAGCATTTCTTTTTTAAATTTTGTTATGAAATAATCGAAACATACAAAAAATTTTTTGGAAAGCCTACATTTTTTTAAAAAAACTGTATGAAAACTGCTTATTTAAATGAAAAAAAAATGTAAAATAGATTTCATTGAAGAATAAATATTCAAATTGTATTGCTATGAGTAAAATTATTCGTAAATTTCTTTACAAGATATTCTCATTATTTTTCTCTATAAACAATTTTTTGTTTATTAAATTATAAGCATTATATTTTTAAAAATATATACAAATGTGAAAAAATAATTTGCTTAAAAGGAATTCTGTCATATTCTATTTAAAAGTTTTTTCTTACTTTAAAAAAGGTTTTACAATTACAATGTTAGTTATATCAGCAATATATTGCCATTATTTAACTTAGTAATAAATGCTATTATGTTTTAATAATAATTAATAATACGGATCAATATACATATAATATTACTAATTCTAAAACTAAATAAATCATATATTTTCATATCCATTAAATTATCGAATTCCATAATTCATTATTCGAAATATTAAAAAATGAGTTAAATAACTTTATTATTAAAAATTATTAACTATTATTATTATTACATTATGTGTTGTCTCATTTTAAATGTGAACTAGCTTAATTTAATCTATAACAACGATTAAAATTTTTTTCATTGAATATTTATTTATTTATTTTTTTTTTTAATTTCATGGTTAAAAATTTCTTATAAGCAATCCATATAATATATTATTTTTATAGAATTTACAATTTTTATCTATTTTATTTATCAAAACTTTTTAGGTCTTTTTCATCGAGCCATAATGCAAAGTGGTTCTTCTCTAAGTCCTTGGGCTATCGCACATGATTCTATTGAACATACTTTACACGTGGCTCGAGTGCTGGACTGTCCTGTTCAGCATAACACTGCCCTTGTAGAATGCATGAGAAAAAGAGACCTGCAAGAAATCATGAATGTGGAAATCAAAACTCCAGATTATCTGACCACTTTCGGGCCCACAGTGGATGGAATTGTCTTACCTCAAGATCCGGCTGAAATTATGGAAAGAAATTCTGCATTATTCACTCAGTATGATCTTTTGTTTGGAGCCACTAGAGTCGAGTCCTATTTTCAGTTTTCGGCTTACGAAGAGAAATTTGGCATGGACAGTGAGAGAAGGGACAAGGTTCTTCGAACCATGGTTAGGAATCTTTTCACATATCATTTACAAGAGGTAAGTAATCCATTATAAATTAATCAATAATGCTTAATTTATGTATATGTTATTGTGGCTGTAATATAACATCTGTTATAATGTCATATCCATGCAAAATAAAGAAAACAAATTTCCGACATAGCGGTATGAGGTCTCAATAGTCATCAGGGTACTGGTACCTCAATATCAGTATATATTTTTCTTTGCACATCAAGTTAGTGGATTGAGTTTTAGAGGTACCTTTCTTGGAGGCACCTTTACACTTTATAATAAAACATTAATGTTTAATTTAAGTATAATTCGTGATTATTCCTTATTTTTTAAGTTATTGTGGCTGTAGTACAGCAGTATTTGCTATAATGCTATATCAATGGAGAATAAAGAAAACAATTACCGAGAAGGGGGGTATGCGATCTCAATACCCATAACGGTGGAATACGTTTTGGAGGCTCAAAATTAAGATTAAGAGGAGATAAGAGGAGCCAAAATTAAGATTAAGAATTCCGATCTGATAAATAATTCTTTAAAAATTAATTTATTTTGATTGCATGAACTTTAAAGAATTATTCGTGTTAATAATGGGTTTCAGAAATATATTTCTTACCCAGTATGCCATCATACATTTTACTCTATTGTGGTTGAAATAAATCATTATTTGCCACAATTCCATATCAGTGGCAAATGAAAAAAGCGAGTTCCCTGCAAAGCTTTTTCGTAGACTCATTGCCATTGAGCCATAAATGAGGCAAGAGTGCAGAAAAACAACACCTCTGACTGTAAATGTGACATTGCAGTATTGATGGTGAATGTGATACCAAACTTAATCGTCTCGCTAAGATAGTAAAAGATGGATTGCTAGACATAGATTTACTCCAATGGCAAAAGAAGTAAACCCTGAAAGAATCAGAAGGCAACGGCATTTATTTTTGTTGAGTACTATACCCCTCGTAAGATAAGAAAGTCTAGCACAGGTAAAATCAAATAAGTCTATCTGCAATGTCAAGTTATTTTGATTGCTTGAATTTTAATTGAATATCAAAAAATTATAAAGGGGTTTAAAAATAACTTCAATAATTATTCTCTAATACTTGGTACGTAACAGGCTTCTTGTTTTTAATTATTTATACAGATCCACTACTTTTCAAAATTTTCCTTTATTTCTGTAATAACATAACGAAATAATTTTTTTTGTACTAACTTATTTTTGACTTTATAATAAAGTTTATTCCAAATATTTCCAAACTCTTCACAAATTTTCAAGGTTTATCCTTACTGGAATTTATGCATTTCATTTATAATGCACTGACACAACAACATTCTAAATTCTATTAATGTCTGAAATAGTTTCAATAAATATTAATTCAATACATTTAACATGTTTGTCTGGTATAAAGTCTAGTTTCCATTTAAATCATATAATCCAATTAAACATCAAATTAAATCATTCATACATCAGAACAGTAGTAATCTATTGCGTAGAAAACGAATTTTGAATGTATTGAGAAAAGTTAACATTTTTATGTCTGTCATCAATGAAGGATTTCCATTAAATCCTAATTGATAAGAGTATTTTAATTTAGTAAATATAATATGTGCATTTTACCGAATTGATTGAAAACTTAAATACAATTAATGATCACGAATGCATAATATTTTGTTTGCTAATAAAAGTAAGGACAAATTGATTATTCCTATCTTAAATTTTTTACAGCCAAATATTTTGGTACATTTAACTAAATTTTTAATTCCCAAGTTATATTTGCTAGCGCAAATTTTGAGTTATTTAATCCGTTTTTTTTTTCTTACCTTAATAATAAGTCTTGGACCAAAACGTTGTTATCCATCCATATATTTAATCCCAATCACTGCGTAAAATTTTGTATACTTAAAAATAATTTTTAAAATCTTAAAAATAATTTTAAAAAATTTATATTACATAAATATATAAGGAATTAAACATATTTTCTATCATAAAAGGACAATAATTTATCATACATCTATAAATAAGTACTTATTTCAAAACATTTCAAATTTTTAAAAGAATATTGATAACTTTATAAAACACTACACATTTTTTTTTTTTTTTGCTATTGTCTGCCACATATTAATATTGTTGTTTTATTTTATTAAAAAGTATGCATGATATACTGACATCCTTAATACCAGCAAAACTGCTATTAAGCATTTGTTTCTATTGTTCACACAGAACATTTATACAAAATAACTTTTTATAATTAATTTTCTCATAATTTTAATAACTAATTATGTTCTAATTATAAAAACACCAATCATATTAGATTAATTTACATCAAATCAACATTAAATTAAATATCACATACCATAAATCAAGAATGAATATTTATGTTTCGTATATTTTCATTACCGCTTTTGTAGAAGCATGTACAACTTGGATACATATATATTTGATAACTTCACCTAGACACTTACACTAGGTTGTGACAGGATACCGTTACATGCACAATGGTTCGGATTTCTTGGTTGAAGTTTTTTGATAATTTACCATAGGCTCATGAATTAGTGGTAGTGATACTTGAAAATTATTCTAGAAAATATTGTTATCCCCACAAGTAGGGGTATAGTATATGGACACTCGTACAGTATAGGTATTATGGACACACCATTGATGTCATAATAAAATTGCCAATAGATTTGCGAACTCAATGATAAAAAAAACACATTTATAGATCAGAAAGGCTTTTGTTGTCAATTTAAATAAAATTTTATTGTGTGTTTTCAATTTCAACGTCATCTGTTTGAATTTAGATATTCCTTACCATTGTGAATGAATACATGGATTGGTCACGCCCGTTATTGCACCCTACGGACATCTTCGACGGTACTATTGACGCCATAGGAGATGCATTGGTGGTGGCCCCCATCATACGAGTTGGGTCATTCCACAGTGGAAACCCAAGGGACAATTACTATTACTCTTCGTCAGCAACAAGGGATAAGAAAAGCTTCTTCTACGTTTTCGGATATCAGTCGGAGTTCGGGGACTATTCTTCAAGGCTTGGTGCAGTTACTGGGGAAGATTTGGCTTATGTGTTCGGTGCTCCTCTTGTGACATCTCTTTCGCATTTCGCCAACAACTACACCAAAACTGAATCTACTTTGTCAGAGATCCTAATGCTGCAGTGGACTAACTTCGCAAAATTTGGGTAAGTCACACAATTTCAACATACGAATCAAGGTAGTTAAACATAGTATGTGTTTTATACCTATACTTTGTATGTTGTATATGTTTTATATGTGTTTTATACATATACTTTGTACAATGTTAATGTTTAACATATATATTATCAAGCAATGAAATATTTTATTAAACATATACTTTGTTTATTAAAATATTTCACTGATTAATAGTTTTTAATAGAAAATTAATATTAAGATAACTATGCAAATAATATAAATTACTAACGAAAATATGGATATTAAGTTTATTGCTCACTTTTTTTGCTTATTTAATTTTAAAAGAAAAAATTAATTTTAAGATGAAAAAAAAAAATTATAAAAATATTATCTTCAAGTGGTAGCTAAATTATTTTAGTTATATTAGTTTTATCTAGAAATATACATTAAAAATTCAGAGAAAATTTAATTTATATGCTCATTATAAATGACACATTTGTACCTAACTTTCTGCAATTATGCATTTTTAAATAAGACCTTTGAGGTCAGAGAATCAAGCCTTTTTTTTATTAAAACACCAATAATTCTTTATATTAAATTTGTCACTTTAAGTCTTAATTTTTAAATAACATCAAAAATCATTAATTAAAAATTTTTGTTACAAAAACCACAACTTGTTTGCTATCAGAAACCTAACCCAGAATTTTGTAATCTGAAAAATGAAAAACTTTGCTAAACTTTCAAATGGAAGTTATATATTTCAATGTACACAATTAAAAAGAATAGTTATTAAACTATTTTGCAAAGAAATTTTCTTTTCGTTCACTTGCCGCTATGTTCCCAAAACTCTTTTAACTGAAATTGTGCATTTGAAGTTATCTTATATTATGACACAAATTTTCTATCATCTACCAGAAACATATATGATAGTTCAACAACTATATGCAAATTTCTAAGAGCAGCATACTCTACTTGAAAATAAAATCACGAAATTTGTTTGTGAGATATGAAGGTCACTTGACAGTGATTGAGACAAGGCAGACGAGCTGTCATATTCTACCCCAAGCGGCGCTTAGGTTCGGAAACAGTCCATTCTTTTAGCATCCGCTCGCTGCATGATGCCTTTGACAAACTGAGCCATGTGAAGTTGAATTCTATCATCATATTATGGAAAATGTCGGTTACGAAATGCTGTACTAAATATCACAAAAGGGACCTAAAACTTTATTCCTTTATCATTCAAATCGCGTCCCGCTGGGAGGATTGATATAGGACATCCATTCAAAATAATGTCAACCATTAAGAATAAAGAGTTTATTCCATAATAGTTACGTTCCGGACATTTTGAGAATATATAAATCTCATAACAAGATATAGTTACTTCTCTTTGTTATAAGACATACATTATTGATAATTTTTATTAATAGAATTCTCCTGTATTTTGAACTGAAACCTTTTGCAGTTAGAAGAATATAATAACAACTTAACTGTGTTTATACATATCAAACATATTTCCTTCCTTTTCCAATAACTATATAATAGTATAAATAAAGCGAAATGACTATTAATAGAAAAATGAGATTATATATATACATATATATGTGATTAACTAAATATATAAAAATTTCAAAATTGCCATCATTTTAAGTAAAAGTACATAATAGATTTGTTGAAAATATTACAAGATATTTAAATGAATCAAATAGGTTAAATAAAATTATTTTAAGCTTATTTTTACGTGATTAATTTCTAATTTTTAAATGTTGTTTACTCTAAAATCCTTTTGTTTAAACAAATAATCTTGTTATTAATATTTTACGCATTACAATCTAACAATATTTAATTTTAAGAGTTGTTCCGAAATATGATATTTATCTAACTACAAACACTTATAAGTAGGTTTTTCCCGGCTTCAGAAAATCACACTTATTAACTTTTTTATATCAAAGATATAAGCTCCATAATTCATTGGATGTCAGTAAATATATTTTATTTTGAAGAGATGCAATATATATTATATATTGCATTTCTTAAAATTTTCTATATATATATATATATTAGAAAATTTTGGATTCAAAACTCAATAATCTTGTTTAATTTATGTTTGTTAACATACTTAACAATGAACAAATGTATTTCTCAGTTAGAGCCTGGTTGTAAACATCATCCATTATTTTATCTTTATGTATAGCGAGCAAGTATAAATATTGTCAATAAATATTTTAGGCATTACCGTCAGCAATACCCAACTTTAGGTATCTTTAAGTCAATCACAGCAATTTTATGTGATAAACCTTGTGCTTTGTTTATAGACAAAGGAAAAGCAAATCGTATCGAGATATGTGGTCTTTATCTTTCATACTCCATACTCGGATGTTATCAAGAGTATTCTGGGAATGCAGACGTCTTGTCCTTTATCATAGGTTAGAATAGATGCTTCTGTAATATTTCGTCTCAAAGAACTTGATACAAAGTTTTGTCCCATAACAAAGCCTTGCGGCAATGGATTGTGGGAAATTTAATGGATTCTTTCTTCCTATCTAACGGTGAGAAAAGACTCACCCTCCTAAACTCATAACTATGGCTATCAAATTTCGAGCATCAAGGGGAAAATTCTTGAATTGAACTATTTTAACAGAAAGGAATTAACAATATATTACGGATTGCAACATATTGGCGACTTTTTCGTAGGTACAGGAGTTTAAGTTTGAATCAGGACATTTTTATTGTTAAAATAATAATAAAAAATCAATTCAGTGAGTGGTTGTTTTATTTATTTTACGACAGCCGGTAAACGTTGAATAATGCAACAACGTAAAAATAAAGTCAACCATGAAAAATTTGTCAACCGTGAAAATTGCCAAATTTAGTGTAAAACCTAATTACGTAATTTTTTAACAAATGAATTGAACTACTATATTTGCAACGATTCAATATCGAATTTTATTTTCATTTGATCTAATTTTGTATTACAAGTATCCCTATCAATTTTAGTGAAATTTGGATGTAAATTGTGGCCGTGCATAAGCGGACACCCACACAATTTGAGAAATATTTACAAATATTTTGTCATTGATATTCTGCTCAGTATATAAAAAAGTCATAAAAGTGACTTTTTGCAGACTTCAATATGAAAAATTTGACCTTATACAGTTATTTATTTTATTTTTTACTTTAAAAAAATATAACTTATTTAGCAGTTAGACATGCCTTTTATTGTAAGCATGAATCACGATGATATTGTGCTTCTTTTGAAGATTAATCAAATAAATTAATTGTTTTAACATTAAAATCATTAAATACATTGCAAAAAAACACGTTAGATATAATTTAATGTTCCCTTTTGAAATGCTTTATATTCTACTGTACATATATGAAAAAGTTTCGCTTTGTATTTATTAAAATGTTAGTTACTTCTTCTAATTAACATATTTTAAAATGGTTTTCTAGAGACCCAAACCTTTCTCCACCCGAAGGCGAGGGGCAAAGTGACAACTTGAGAGGTAGATTTGAGAAAGTAACTTGGCCAGTTTATGACCCAGTTCACCAAAAATATCTCAGCATATGTAAGGAGACTTTTATCATATATAAATACAGTCAAACCTCATTAGAACACCACCCTTGTAAGTAGCTAAGTTTGTTGAAATTTTATATTTTTCCAACGAAGTGTTTACATTTACGGATTTTTATAATAGCTGTAATCCTCAAAACATCGTGATTTAATTAAGAAATTAAAAAAAAGAACGTAAGAGAAAATGATAAGGGGCTTCGTTTAACCCACTTGATCAAAATGAGGTGAAAAATTTTCAAGTATAAGAGAAAGATTCCTTACGTTTTTGTAGAAAAATATAAAAGAATTTTCTATTAAACATAAATCAATAAACTCCTTTTTAAATTTAAAAACTTCATTTGTTTCATAGTGTTTGTAATTTATGTTTAATCAAAACTTAAAAATCTCAAAAATTAATATATTATATTTTTATTCGTTATCGATACTTTGAATTTACATCGAAATAAAAAGTAGATGTTTGAATATTTTAAATTAAATACCTATTTATGACAAAAATGTTAGCATTTTTATGATAAATAGTAGTATTCATTTTTATTAGCTTCATATGAATTTTTCTATTTAAATTAATACAAAGATGAA
This sequence comes from Caerostris darwini, assembly GCA_021605075.1. NCBI lineage: Eukaryota > Metazoa > Arthropoda > Arachnida > Araneae > Araneidae > Caerostris > Caerostris darwini. Next base: position 1,245,721 of record BPLQ01010387.1, read on the forward strand.
TATTAATAATAGACTATACAATTTTTTGCAATTAGTTTTCATTCAAAATGGATATATTAAGGATATTTTACGGATATTCAAATGTTAATTATGAAGCGATTGTTAATATTTAAAAAAAATATTAAATATTAAAAATATTAAATAAAAAAATACGCACTATGCACTACCAAGAAAAAAATTATTTTAGGTAATTTATTTCCAGCTTTATTTTTTGAATCGTTTTTTTTATTAATTTACAACCTGGATCAATAAGATTATAAAAAATAAAAAAATAAAAAAATAGATAAATAAAAAAAAATTATTATTGAAAAGGTGTCACTATATTGAGGTTTGACTGTTATCCATTCTCAATGTATTTTATTTAATTTTTATAATTTTATGAATTTTTGTACAATAGAAATTTTCTCATTGTGTGTGAAGTTAAAAAAACATTGCTTTATAATATAATAAATAAAATATTTATCTTTATTTCAGAAAACAGTTTTTTTATCGGTAATTGTGAAATTTGAAAAGAATTCGTTTTTCTATTATAGAAATTATATTTATACACAAAAAATAATTTAATTACAGTTATTGTATTTCAATTATCACCTAATAAGATAGAATAATAATCAGAATTTATGTTTTTATTTTTCTATAAGTTCGTGCTTTCAATCTACACTATCTAGATTATATTCAATCTAGACTATATATATATTTAGCGTACTTTTATTTAATTACATTAAACCAATTTACTAATATAAATGTTGAAGAAATATATTTCTTTTTGTTGAAAAATTAAATATGTGATTATAAAATAATGCGTTTTATTTAGCCAGAGTAAAAGAAATCGATTTTTTATGGAACTATAATTTACATATCTAAACATAAACACTACAAGAAATGTGAACTTATTTTTTTCATAGCTATGAAACCACGAGTAAGAGATCATTACCACGCCCATCGACTTTCCTATTGGTTGAACCTGATACCCCGACTTCACAGTTCTGGTGATGTCAATGTTTCTGTTGCAGCATCATAGGCTACAAGATCATGACAATCCATTTAGTTACGATGGTGTTGTTCGCAATTTACCAGGAGGTGCTGAGCCATTCCCATCAACAGTGCCCTCTTTTGATAATGGCAACTTAAATGAGCTGGAACTTAAAAACGAGTCTAAAACTGATGCCAATATATCCCTGAAGATTGATTCCAAAGAAAACGAAAAAGTTTCGAATCGTGATAATGGCAACAGTAGTCAGTCTGCAGGAATCCCTCAGAATTTTTATTCCACTGCTCTGATTATTACTGTGGCTGTTGGATGTACATTGCTTGTCCTCAATGTTGTCATATTTGCCGGAATTTATTATCAGAAAGAAAAGGATAGTTTGGAGAAGAAGTTGCAGAAGAATTTTTATCAGGTAAGTACATGTTATTGCTATTGTGTTTTCTTGATGAACTGTTTTCATTTGCAAATAGAAGTTTCTAGAAATCATAGATTTTTACTATAATTTCTATGAATCATAGATTTTTTATCTATAATTTCTATGAATCACAGATTTTGTATGTATGATTTCTATGAATCATAGATTTTGTATCTATGATTTCTATGAATCTTTTATCTATGATTTTTTTGGAAATGTCTTTTGAAATAGTAATATTTTATGCAGCTGATTAAAATTGATATCAAATGCGAAATAAAAAGAAAGGAACAATAAATCTTAAATTTTAATGAAAATCTATTGTCATTGTTTTCTCATAGTAAGAAGCTTCGTTCAATTACGATTTCTTTCCTATTATTTAACAAATAGATTGAATTTTGGTAAATAATTGAAATTTTAATTCCAATCAATGAAATTTTAATCATAATCACGAAGTTTCGTTGGCTGAAAAATTTACAGCGTTTGATTCTTTCAAAAAAGTTGTTGATTTTTTTATATTCTTTCTTCGAATCTTAAATTATTATTTTTATTTAATAAGACTGAAGTAGTAGCTTTAGTGGTAGTTTATGGAAGTAGATTTTCTGTATTTGAAGTAAATTTTCCTTTAATTGTTTTCTCATAGTGCTCCATGAGCATGATAAACTTGTTGGAATCAGTTTTGATACATCAAGGTTTTCCCTGAGAGAATTGGGAACATATATGTCTTCCTAGATGAAATTCTATGCTAAAACAGTAGTGAATCATGTTTCCAAAAGTATCTAAAAACAAACCCAGAAAATCACTAACGTTTAAACTATTTGTTTGTAACCGCCACTTTGCCACTAACATGCTTTAACACTTTGCCACTAACGTTTCCAACTTTATTCTTTTCGAAAACAATGGATATAGAAAATTCCCTTGGGGATTAAAAAACCACATTTCGTGGCCTGTATATTAAAATGTATTGACACATAATCCCTCAAAACGAGATTATCATTAACACGTTCCATTACTTTTACCCTCACTTCTTTTAAAATTAATAATGAAACTCGTCTGCACTCTATTCCATCCACTTAGGAGAAAAGAAGTGACGACGAAGATGGTCCACCTTCCAGCGAAAACCATTCCTTGTGAAAGACCTCTCATCCTCGATGATGCTCAACCAATACTGCTCTCAGCAAGAGTTTGATGGTAGCCAGACACTGGATTTGGTGCAACCAAGCAAGGCCAAGCAGTACCAGACCCAATCACTGTCGTCCGCCAATAGCCGTGAATCGTGCGATTCCCAGTACCACATGACCAGCCGTACACCCCAATCCGAGAAAGGAATCAGTGTCAGAGAAGCCCAACCATTGCTGACTCCCCCGTCCTCCAACCCTCACACAATTACGGCAACAATTGATTGTCTCCCCGGATGGCCCAATGCTCAAGAGATGTCTGTGTAGGTAATATTTTTCAATTTTTTTATGCATGATTTAAGAAATTATGTGTAAATACCTCTACGTAGTTTTATAAAATAATATATTCATTAAAATGCTTTTTTAATAAAAGTTAAATTTGATATGTTGAAAAACCTCTATTCCTTGAATTTCGTGGTACACGAATAAAAGTATCAATTGTATTAGTTAAAGATATCTGATACAATTTAATTTGATGGTTTATATTGTAATTATATTAAAATGGGTAATATTTTTATCAGTTTAATTCTCCATTTTTATAAGATGACTTACTGATTTCGGAAAAAAAACTCCTATTGAAATTAAAATATTAAAGTCTTAAAATACGGTGATAGAATATATAAAGGATTATGATATACATGTAATATAGATAGAAACATTGTAATTCTATTACATTTAAAATGCAATAGAATGTGATTAATGGCCTGAATAGAATGTGTCTAATGGCATGTGAATCTGTTGGGCCACAATGTTTCTATCAATTGTAATAGTTCATAGTAATTGTATTATTGTAATTTTATTTTTCTAAGACTGAATTAAATTATTCACATCGTCATATAGTGTTTAGAATAAAGAAACGAGTTTTTTTTTAATATTCAAGTTCGTTAAAGTGCTGGACTGTATGACAAAGAACACCAAATTTATAAACTCAGCAATAATTAAAAATTATAGTTTGTATTAAAAAATGTGTTTGTATTTTTAAACAGTGCTACAAGAGAAAATTGTTCAATCGAAATTAAAACTGATAAGCTTAACAAATTGAAGTAAGCATTTAAAAAAAAGGATGATGAAAGAGAAAACTACAATACAAAAAATAAAGAAAAGAAGTAAAAGATTTCTATCTCAAAAAATATTTGTTGACCGATTAATTTTAAAAAATGCAATATTCTGCATATATATATTATACACTCTGGCTATTTTTCTCGTCAATTACCTTGCTCTTGGCTTTTGCAGTTAAATGAGCTGCATTTTTAAGCATTGCTAGAGGAGAAATTTAAGTCAAATAATTAATGGATAGTTACTAATTTGTGAAAAAAAATTATATAAAATGCATAGCTTGCACCCTACTGGCTTTAGTTGTGTTTATCATTTGAGGTAAAGATGTTCTAAATTTCAAATTTAAATTCTTAGTTAAATTATAGGTTTCAAAAATGTGTGTCACACAGAAATAAGTTAAAACTGTTAATTAATAATAATAATTATCTGTTTAATTAAATCATATTTTTATAAAGATGATTATAAAAAAAAAACTTGCTTTTTTTTGTAATATTCAATTTGTTGTTGAACTTCATTCTTTTTATTTGTTACTTGAAGGAAAAAACAAGCAAAATAAAAAAAAAAAAAAAAAATTGTAATGTCAATTCCTTTTTTTTTTTTTTTTTTCACTATATTGCAGAAAGTCCTTTATAAATAATTTTCATTTATTTTTTAAGTTTATCTGTCACCATCTGTTGGTAGATGTATGCAACTTAAATCTAAAAAAAAACTAAAATTAATTAATTACATTTAAGGAATGAATTCATATTTGAAAAAACTGTATTAACATCAAGTGTCATCCACTACAAGTTCAAAAAAAATGTATTTGAACTTGAGTGGATGAATAAAAAGTATTTTATTAACGATTGAAAATTTGAACAAGATATATATAGGGGTGAGTGTGAGCTAATAGAAGGAATTGAATAAATAAGCCGACTTTTGTTAGTGTTTGAGCTTTCAATTAAAACAATTACATAAATACTACGATTTTTACTAATATATCCCATTATATTTATTATCAAATGAATTCAACTATAATTAATATCAAATTTATATTTTCGAAAAGATTATTTATAACTTCTTAAACCACAAATTAAATGTTTTAAATAGTAAATTTTGAACACATTTATTTCTACAAATTATTAATCTACAAATAATATTTCTTATTAAAATTTTTATCTAATGAATTTAACAATAATTTTAATCCAATCCAATAATTCGCAGAAATATTATTAATAATTTCTGAAAAATGAAATTAAATGTTTTAAAAGGATAGATTTAAAAAAAAATTATTCCAGGAAATTATTAAAGAGCTGCTTTTATATAAAATAAGCGTGTTATGCATTTATTTTGCCATTAAAGACGTCTGGAGTGGTACGTGAATTAAGTTTAACAGACAAATAATTTTCTCTCTAAATCTAGAATTGCAGACATATTAAGCAAAGTTGAATTCATTTTAAACAACTTCAATTTGATAGGCAAGCTTTCTTATACTTCACATATTTTTTCATGTTACATGCTCTTAATATAAAAAAAAATGCTTAAAATTTCTTCACAGTTTAAAAAGTAACAAGATAAATTAAACTTTGTAACATTTTCAAAATTCTTATTTTAAATTTCATTCTCATAAATGCATTTTGTCGTGAAGTAGTTTCTAAAAAGTAAAGATTTTTCGAATAAAACAGTTTTATTAGATAAATTTAGAATATAGTTGCTGAGTAAAACATAAGATTTTTAAAGACGTGTAAATAAATAGTTAAAAGTTACAAATAATTTTAAAAAAACGAGGTTTAGAATTAATTCAATTAATATAGTTATTACACTACTATTTGAATTATTCAGATTTCCAATTAGATTACATAACACTTACGTATGGAACTAGACTGGAGCTACCCAAGCAATCAATATTTTAACAAGTTGACAATTCAAATCGTATCCCTGAGTTAACATAGCAACATTGTGAAACAGTCCACTATATAATGTATCATTCTTAATATAACATTAAAAAGGATTGAATTTATTATAATTGTCTTTCTATTTTTCCTATTTAGGAAAAATTAAATATACTTCGTAGAAATCAACGGGAATTATAATAGCCTAAGAAATTAAGCTACAGAAATTGAGCCAGATTTATGCGAAAAGGTTTAAGTGGATATGAGATAAATGAACTGGTTGTCGTGAACGTTGCCTAGCCATGTCACGCCTCCAAACGAGTCAGCGTTGTAATGGATAGCAACATAGTGGCACAACAATGTCTGTCAGCACTCACCATTCGACTTTATTTACAAAACTGTATAATATTTTATGGTGCAAATTAATTCGATTACCTTTGAATTAAAAATTATAAATTACAAACGTCTACAATTGTACAGAAAGTCCCATTTGGACAATTTGACAAGGAAATTTGAAAAATCCTCTTTCCAGACCAATCTCGCGTATGTTTACTACACCACGGCGAACGTATTCGCAGCTAGTTTCATCCAAATAATAATACAATAATAATAATAATAATGTATCATTATAGTGTGTGTCAGTTGAGTTAATGATACGGAATACAATTGCATGATATTCAATCCCATTACACTGAAGTGACAAAAGTCATGGGATACCTCTTAATATCGTGTCGACCCTCCTTTCGCCCGGCGAAGTGCAGCAACTCGACGTGGCATAGACTCAACAGGTCGTTGGAAGTCTTCTGCAGGAATATTGAGCCATGCTGTCTCGATAGACGTCCATAATTGTGAAAGCGTTGATGGTGCAGGATTTTGGGCACGAACAGACCTCTCGATGATGTCCCATAAATGCTCGATGGGATTCATGTCGAGCGATCTAGGTGGCCAGATCATTCGTTGAATTGTCCAGAAGGTTCTTCAAACCAATCGCGAACAGTTGTGGCCCGGTGACATGGCGCATTGTCATCCATAAAAATCCCATCGTTGTTTGGGTACATGAAGTCCATGAATGGCTGCAAGTGATCTCCAAGTAGCTGAAAATAAGCATTTCCAGTCAATGTTCGGTCCAGTCGCACAGGAGGACCAAGTCCCTGCCATGAAAAAACAGCCCACACCATTACGGAACCACCACCAGCTTGAGCAGTGCCTTGCTGACAGTTTGGGTCCATGGCTTCGTGGGGTCTGCGCCACACTCGAACCCTACCATCAGCTCTTACCAACTGAAATCGTGACTCATCGGACCAGGCCACGGTTTTCCATTCATCTAGGGACCAACCGATATGCTCACGTGCCCACGAGAGTCGCTGCAAGCGATGTCGTTCTGTCAGTAAAGGCACTCGAGTCGGTCTTCTGCTGGAATAGCCCAAGAAAGCCAAATTTCTCCGCACAGTTCTAACAGACAAGTCCCTTGTACGTCCCACATTGATTTCTGCGTTTCTTTGACGCAGTGTTGCTTGTCTGTTAGAATTTACGACTCTTTGCAGACGTCGCCGGTCTCGGTCGTTAAGTGCAGGCGGTCGACCACTGCCCTGTCCATGGTGGGATGTTATGCCTGAAATTTCATACTCTCGGCACACTCTTGACACAGTGGATCTGGGAATGTTGAATTCCCTAACGATTTCCGAAATGGCATGACCCATGCGTCTAGCTCCAACTAACATTCCGCGTTCAAAGTCTGTTAATTCCCGTCGTGCGGTCATCATCACGTCAAAACCTCTTCACATGAATAACTTGAACAGAAATGAAAGCTCTGCGAAAGCACTGCGCATTTATATCTGTTCTACGCGATGCTACTGCCATCTGAAAATTTGCATATTGCTATCCCATGACTTTTGTCACTTCAGTGTATACAGTATATATCGCCCACTCACACAGCACTTTCATATCTGTCTCTAGGAATTTAAATCATGCTTTCCAATCTATATTAATAGTTTTCTGGAAGTCAGTCCTCAGCATAGAAATTCAAGATCTCAAATTGTGAAAATCTGCTATTTATTAATATTTTTCAATTACCTACCCCCTCGTTGTTTTTAATTCTGGTTTAAACACTATAAATCTTCTTTGATTTGGGATATAATCTTAGCCCAAAGAAAAACCTGATGTATACTGATACAAATATCAGACATTTCATGTCTTATATTGGATGCACAAAATGCTAAATCTCTTTTTTCTACCATTGAAAACTGAATTAGTTTAATTAATCGTGCAGTTGCACTTGGTTTTGATGCATAATTTCATCCTTATGTCTCCATATTATCTGAATAATAAATAAGATTTTGAAATTTCTAACTCTCCACTGTGTTGTATTTTGGATGGTCAACAGTGTAAAAACAAATTAAATCTTAATTGATTGAAAGATTGTTTTGATTCATAAATAATATTATTTTAAATAGGATTTAGCTCAATATTTTTATGTTTCACATGAAAGGTATTTATAGACACTAATTATCCTTGGAGGAAACTTTAATAATGAATTTCAATTTCAAATAATGTGAGTAAAAAAATAGTTGTGAGGTCAAATTATATCATGTTTGTTCACTCACACTATATATATATATATAAATGATATGCTCTTATTACTTTGATAAACATTTTTGAAAGAAATAGCGGATTATATACATTTTAATATTGGTATATATAGGAATTTTTGAAAAACCTGATAAATTGCTCAAAATTCTCCATTAATAGGACTTAATTCAATATTTCTGTTTTTCTCAGGCCAAGTAGTATAAGAAAATTGTAATATTTGGATTCAATATCGATGAAAGATAATGTTATTTCCTCCAGTAGAGTTGAAATAATGTCTCAATATATTCTAATTATAAAATTTTAATTTACTCTAAAATGAATAAAGTACATTTAGTTCTAAATATAAAATATTTTTTGGAAAAAATAATGATTACTATTTAACAACACGTAAGGTATTGCTGATTGGCAAAAGTGAATGATAGGTTCAATCACTTTTTAATTAATACTAAGCATTTGAGTTTATAATTACCTGATCATTGAACACTCAACTTTTCTTTTGTATATTTGTGTAACTAGCATAATATTATGTCACATAATTTAATAATGCTTTGGAAGACAAACTTTTTCTTCTCTTTTTGTTGACGAATCATGTATTTTAAAATGATTAAAATAATTTTTTTATTTCTTTTTTCAAATTATGATTCAACAAAACAAAAAAAATGGTGATCATTTTTTGTCAAAAATTAATAAAATAAAAATATATTTTGTTTAGATGAAAAACACTTTATCTTTGGCTAAAAAAATATTTTTTTTTTCCCTTCAGATTTGGTATAGATGGTCGTAAGTAAATGGATGTTACTTTGAAAACATATGCGAAGGCATCGTCCTTTTATTCTACAAATGACGTGCACAATATTCTTATGCCAGAATGAAGAGAAAAATGAATTGTGGCATTTATTTAAATGAAATAATTCAACATAAGAAAGACTTTCTAAAATTTTGTATCCATTTATGTAATGCACATTTAAAATTTTTAACTGTGATGTGATGTTTCAGTATTGAATGTGAAATATTTTTACAATAAACGTATCATTTCATGACAAATACCTTAGGTAAATATTATAAAAAAATGTGTTTAATTGACTGCTCATATTCTTAAAGTTAACAAAAAAAATGTTTCAGTAATTTTCTGTGTTTTGTATGTATTAAAATATTTTATGCGTCTTATGAAATCATTATTTTTGTTTTTTTTTTTCAAAACTTTATTTAATATTTACATTTTAAGAAATTATTAAAAGTATAACACAAACAAAAGACACTTCAATTTCATAATTAAGATTTTTATAAAAAAATATTTCAATAAAACATTTTAAAAAAATGTATTATTAATATGCAGCTTTTTATAATTTGTTCCGTTATCAAATATGAAAATAATTAATTAAAAAAAATCGGAAACTCTGATTTATTTATTTATATTATAAACATGATTTACAAAAATAGAAATAATTGTTTTTTTATACAAGTATTAAATTCAATCTACTTGTAACAAACTGAAATAATAAAAAAATCAAATATTGGAGAAAATTATACAAATTTACTTAAAATAAGCTTAATAGTTAAATAAATAAATATAAAACCTTAACATACATATATACATATATATTATATAGATAATAACTGTACGGAAATAAATATATGATTATGCTTGAATCATTATAATACTTCCTAGTTATAAAAATTAACTTAAAAACTTAGACTTAAAATATCAAATATTTGTTCTAATTACTGCAGAAAGAGCCATATCTTCTTTATAAATAAAATATGAAAGCAAATGAAAAGTGAAAATATTTCAGAACACATTTATTTAAAACGGTTGTGTCCAATCATCGACTTCTTTGGACTACATTTGAAGTTCAAAAATTTTTTGTTCTGCGTTTTAAAAAAAAAAATCTTTCAGGTTGTATTCGTGGGTATAACGCTTGTTTCCAGTTACATTTGAAAGGAAAGAAATTATCAGACCCCACGTAAAATACATTAATTTTAATTATTATTGTGAATTAAATAATTTGAAAATGTAAGTAATCTATCAAAGGAAATTATCAAAAATGACAAAACAGAATAACATTTGGATTCTTTTAGTTAAGATTTTTTTTAATTATGGAACAATTACGAAGTTTTGATCACTGAAATAAAAATTATTTTAGGGGACAGAAAATTATTTTTGAGATTGATATTAATTTCAATTAAATAAATATTATCATTAAGAAAATTAATGAGTAAATTTAATTTTTTTAATTCATTATAAAATTAAGCTTATTATTATTATTTTTTTAACAATCAAAGTATTTGGAATTATAATCTTTACTTTTTGTTATGGAAAACAGCCTTCTCTTATCACAAATTTGTATATTAATAATAATATTTTTAATCTAAATGGTCTCATTTCGAAGTTATTCGCATACGTTTTAATAATGTAACATGTAACCCTATTTACCGAATCGTAATTTTGTCTAACATGGTTTTGATTATAACTCCTTAAACCACGAATGTTGGAGATATGCACATTTGTATTTCATAATCGGATTAAATCCTGTATATGCGGGTTCTTAAATACAGAAACTAAACTTTGCTAAACTTATCACCAACAAGATCATGGTTGACTTTTTATCTTACGGAATTAAATTTATTTATATAATGTTCATGCACAAGTAGAAGGACGTATGCAAAATTTGAGTTGCCACAGCGCTGCCACACTTTAAGTTGCCACAGATTTCAAAAAAAATAATTAATCTATGTGCGTAAATTTTCTGCCGTATCGCTCTTTTCCTGCAGTTACATATATGCTTAATAAAATACAGTGTGATTATAAAAGAAAAACTTTTTTCGATTTATAAGGAGCTAGCTATTATACTGAAACCGCTCACGGAAACTGAATAAAACTTTTTCATATGATTCTTGTGTGCTTTGAGGTATCCACACAAGAATTATATGGAAAAACAACAGTTAAAACCTAACAGGTACGGTTACAGTGAAATAATTTCGAAAATTCCAAATGGCAAGCCCTAATTTTTTTCTTCATTGGAATGTGCTTTCAAAAAACGAAAGGAAAATCCATAAACAGCGTTAAAACAACTGTAGTAAGAAATTCGTCGGCGCTAGACAGATTAAAAAAAAAAAAAGTGAAAATAATCAATAATAGCAGATAAGCAACAGAAAGTAAAATATTCAATTATGTTTCACGAATTTTCTGCGTGATCAACTTCACATATGATGCATGTGACAGATGTTTGATAGTACTGAAGCACGTACCCTCACGTACGTTGCCATGGCAAAAGAAATCTGTGGAGTTTGACGTCTGATGGCATCTTTCAAATCGGACACATTTTGCGGATCCCTCATTCTGAGGTAATTTCAAAAGGCTGGGATAAGAGTTGGGTTCTGGTGAGAGCTATAGTTATTTTTATTTTGTTCTTTGTTTGTCTAGCGCCAACGAGTTTTGTGCTACAGGTACCGTTCTAACACTATTTATGAATTTTTGCAACGGAGATCACATTAAAATAAAAAAGAGCAGGTGTTATAAATTGACATTTTCAAAATTTTGTCTCTAGAACCGTAACTGCTAAAGTTTAGCTATTGTTTTTCATATGATTCTTGAGCACATACCGCAAAATAGCTTAAACCTAAATTGTGTTCAGTTTCTGTAAACTTTTTGATAGCTACTAGCACATGCATCAAGAACGTTTTTTTTTATATTCAATCTGAATAATGTTAAGCAACAGGTAACCCTAATACTTTAGTTCTGTTGGAAACATTATTTTCAGTTTATTTCTCTCAATCACCAATCCTCATGCCACAAAAGAAATGAAATCTATGGAGACTATTTTCTATGGTGAATAAGTTCACAGTATTTGAGATTAAAGTACTTAAGTTTGGGAAACTTAGCTGAAACTGCAAATTAACATTCTTTTGTGCCTACTTAGAAATAAGTTATTATCTATTTTGTGAAAAATTATTTTGGTTACCTCAATACCTTAAAAATGCAGTCGTAAATAAATAAAAAAAAAACTAGGACATTATTTTTCACTGCTTAGAATCTTTTATTCCATCGTGTTATTTAAAAAAAATTACACAGCAAAGTAGTCCATCAATAGGAAAAAGGACCTGGATATACGGATTATACAACAGTTATACGCGAATTCACCAATTACTATTCTCGTATTTTACAAATCGTATATATGAGCTCAGACAAACTCGTGTATACTCACGTACCTTACACAATGATTATTAATACATGCTTGACATTTATTTTATATTCTTGTCTGGATTTTATAATATGTGTGTTCAATCCCAGACTCTAGTTATAACACAAAAATAAAGTAATTATGTTATAGAAAGGTTGGTTATAGTTAAATGAAGTTATACAAATGAAGATAAAACATATTATTTATACTAAAGACAAAATAATTCGTAACTCATAAAAAATGAATAACAATTTATAAAGATTTCAAGTAAAAATAAAATTAAATGCTGGTTTGTTGACAAGTTACCATAAAAATATATACTTAAAATTTATTATTTAAAATATAAAAATTGAGATAAATACTTAGAATGATAATTAACAAGTATTAGTTTTTTTAACATTTTATTTCATAACTCTTCAGGAACTCTTTTTTTCAAATGCGTATATTAGTTGCATTAGTATTACTTGATCATAATAACCTTTTTTTTATTTTCAAAGAATCAAAATTTCATGCACGGAACAACAATTCCTGTGTATCAATGTATTTGAGAAAGTAGAGAAATGTCTTTCGGAAGGATTTGTTTCTGTAGCAAGAAGTTATCTTTTGTAAACCTTTGTATTTTTTTTTCTGTAGAACAGTTTTTTTTAATGCTCAATGCTGAAGTGTCTTTACGTTTGATTATTTTATTTTGTAAACCACTTAAGGTTAAAGTTTTTTTTTTCTGAAATCGCTTATATTTTGAATGAACATCTCCAAAGACAACTTTTTTTCGAATCTTATGAAAGGACTTTTGATAGCTAGCAATTCATCTATACACAGAAAATGTAGAATGCCGCTTGCTGATCCTCGAAGAAAATTTTCTTTTTGAAGACTGATAATAATTATTAGAATAATAAATAAGTAGGCAGCTATAGACCTCTCATCACATATCTAATCATCCAAACTTTATTTTTGAGTAGTCTTTACTAAAATGGAAAAAAATATTAAATAAATGATGAATGATCCAAACATTTATTTTAAAAATCCTTTTGAAATAGTTTAATTACAATTTCATTATATCATATTCTATATTTCTTCATATAAGAAAGGACACTATTAAAATCAAATCCACAGTTAAATATAAAGCACACTGAGACAGAAAATATTTATGTTTAAGATCAAAAATACAAATTTGAATTTAGATTAACACGACTTTTGTAAGCTATTTTTTTCATTCTGTATTATTAATTAACAATAAAAATACACTGAATTATTACAAAACTCACAAAAAGGCTGCAATCTTTTAAAGCAAACGTTGTTCAAAATATATTATGCAATTAACGTATTTCAAATTGTTTTTAAACCTTATCAAACTTTGTATAAAGTTAAATCGTTTATTTGGAAATTTATAGGATTAATAATTTCTGAAATAGGCATTTTTCTCTCCTTTTATACATGAGACTCAGAACCCTATTTGCAACGCTTGTAAATTAGTCTTTCTACTCAGATTAATCTCAGGTCAATAGGGTTAAGTATCTTTAACGAAGCGCAAATATTTCCTATTAAATGTTTCTGCTGAATGATAATGAAAGTGAAGGGGTTGCAGAGTTTCCCATTTTTATCTTCCGTTTAATTGCATGGAAAAAAGCTAAAATAGAGTAATTATGTACTTCGAAAATATTTTTAAAATAGTATAATTTATTAGCATTATTTTCCTACTCATTTTATGAATATTATAAATTAAAATTAACTAAAGTTTTACTAATAGTTTAAAAAGAAGAAAAGAAATAATAAAGTTATTATTATAATAATTGCAGTTGTTCGTAAAATAGTTATTTATAACTCCTGTTCTTTTATAGTCTCTAATTTACTTTAATAACTAGAAGGATAAGTACTGATGTATAAAATGTCCAAACTTTTCATTTATATTATACTGCTTTAGAATGACACATATTTAAACTAGTAAAAATCTACTTTTTAACTAACTAACTGTGTATAATTCTAATGTTATTAAAATTTTGAAATTATATATTTAAGAGATTTTTTTTTTTTATTTTCCAAAATTAAACATATTTAAAGAAAAAAACAAATGATGCAAAAATGGTTAATAAACTTTATATGTTTTGATCAAATAAAAAAATAATAAATAATAATATTATTGGTATTATAATAATTGAATATTTTTGCTACTATAAAAATTTCTTGAATTGGTTCTCCATCACAATGAACGCTTTGTAATTGATGTTGTACAATTGATTTGAAAAGTCATTTGGCTGAGCATATTTACATTTAGTGACTATGAGAATAAAAAATAAAAATGTACATATTTGTATAGCCATAAGAGCTATTGCACAAGTTTTAATGAAATTCTAATTTTTTTATAGAATTTTATTTTTTTAATTTTATTAATTAATTTTTTATATTTTTATTCTTAGCAATTTTGTATATTGAACTTTGTAATTTTGAACATTATTTCGCAAGCGCGTTCAGAACATAGCGGTGTTAGCAAAATTGCAATTACAATCGTCTGTTTATTAAAAATTTAATTAATTAATTAATTAATTTCATTATCATTTTTATTAACATATAAAGTGTTCTAAATAATGTACATATTCATGTGTTTAAGATTCTATAAGCTAGACATAGTATTATAGTATATATATAATTATATATAAGAGAAAATGCATGAATTTGTATATTAAATATATATATTAGAGAAAATGCATGATTTTGCATATTAAATATTCGTCTTACAGTGTTTTGTTTTAAAACGCTAAAACTTCTGTACTTTAACAGCTTACGTTACCACTGAACATCTAATTGCTCTAATATTGCGATTGAATACGAAAGAAATAATTTTTTTTAACTCTACTACATAAATTATGATAAATCTAAATTCCAAATTTTACAACAAACCAACCATAAGAACATACAACTACTTTTAATCTTCAATACTTTCACCTTTACACTTTTAATACCTTTTTCTTTAATACTTAGGTGGCCTGATGGCCAATTGGCTAGCGCTCTGGCCTTTTGGTACCACAGGCTCCAGGTGCAAATCCTGGCGGTGGCATGGATGTTTCTTAGTGGTTCGGAATCCCCTTTAAACTGTAGGTCCCGGTCTGTTTAGCCTTCGTATGCAAAAGATGACAGTAAAGCGACAGACGAACCAACTTTAATACTTACAAATACCTACTTTTACTTTACCATTAAGATTTACCACAAATTTCTACAACCAGGTAACCTCAACAACTTACTAGTATGTTTTGTAATACTCTTAAGCTGATATTATAACATTAAATTCTCTTGGAAATAATAGAAAAATATCCTAATTATCATGCCAGATTACCAATCTTAATCTAAAAATAGATATACCGTCACTGACTAATTTATTAATCAAAAAGCATTGCTTATCCTTATTCAAGAAATACAGATTAATTATTCCTGCCATAAAATGTTAAAACTGTTCAAACTCTCCACGCGCATTAATGGCAGATTCCCTACCTGACGAAATAATGATTAATGATTAATGGGCAGATCCTGCAGAAGGCGGAACAAGTATCATGGCAGGAATAAAACCTCCGAACAGACAGGCCAAGTCATGGTTCTCCATAAGCAGATTAAATTAATCCCTGAAGATTTACGGATTTTCCAATGCACGACATTTAGAAATGTTTCGCGGTCCACATGGGGCAATACTTAAGCATGTAATCTCTGCGTAATCAGCCATGTCACATTCGTAAATTGCCGAATGATTCGGACGTGGACAGGGGGCAGTTTCGCGAAATGGCTTATAAACGCTTTCTGTTTGAAAATTGCGTGCTTCCGCGGATTAGAGTCAAGTATTGGGCAAATCGATTGAGTGCAAAGAATTATGAACTATGCTGATTAGAATTGCTCATTGAGGCATGGATTTCCTTGTAGAATATTTTTAATTAGGGAAATCTGTATTTCTTCGTTTTTTAATCTATAATTTTAATTGAAAAGTTTTCTTAGATATTATTAGTTTCAGTTGCATCACAATAAATTGTAAAATATTTAAATTAAAAAAAGCTTCTTTTTTAAATGCTTTTTAAAAATATATTAAATAAATAATTAAACCCATATATGAAAACAATAAATAATATTTCACTTTAATTCATCATATTATAGAATTATTTGAACTGAATATTCTTAAAATTTTATCAAGAATGTTGAAAAACAAATTATTCATGAGACTCAGTACACAAACATCTAAAAATAAATTCTATTTTGAGAATTTTGTTTCGTGTTATTCTTTAAGTTAATTATATTTTTATGTTAGATTTATTCATATACTCAAACTGGAATTATATTAAAATATCTTTCTACTATAGGGAAAAGCAGCGTAAATGGTAACTTGAATAATATATGGCTTTTTTAAAAAAGTAAAATTCTGAACTTTATTGTATTGTATAATTATCGACAAATATACCTACAAATAAATTAAATATATTTCAATGTAAGGCTAATTAATGCCGTTTATTGAAATTTATTTCTTAAATAATGAAAACTTCTAAGGTTTTTGGATGTCTATCTCCGCTTTTATAGTTCTTAGATTAATTAATAACTAAATTAAAGAGTAATAACTAATGAGAAAATGTAATCCAATTTGTTGGTTTTATTTATTCATATAATTATTTCATATCTGCCTATATAATCTAAGGTGAATAATCTCATGATAATCTAATTTGAAGACATGATAATCTCACAATAATCCAAGGATATAATAATCTAACGATAATCCAAAGACCTTGCCAATGCAAAAATTGTACATCATAGTCTGATAATGTAACGTTGTAAATGGTCTTGTTTCGACAATCTGTATACATGGCATCTTTGATGATTGCTACAAAATCACTCCTCAACTGTGAATTTAGTATTTTAGATTAAAAAAGTAATATATATATATATATATTATTGACACACATTTCTTTAGGCTGAAAACTGAAACATCGATTTTAATAATTTTGATTAAAAGAATTTTGCATTTTTAAACTGAAAATACTTTTCATTTCGCTTACTCATTTAAAACATAATTAAATTACTTTGCAACCTACAACACATTTATCAGTCGTTTTAAAATATTAAAAAACTGACGCTTTAATAGTTCTTTTATTTATTTATAGCTAATGAGAAAATTTAATCCAATTCATTGGTTTTTATTTATTCATACAATTATTTCATATCATCAATTCAATCTTAAAGGGAAATTTAAATTATTGCGGCATCATTGAACTTTAAATAGAAAGTTGTAAATTTGTAATATTTAATAAGAAAAGTTACACTTTTATTGAAAATAAATTAAAATGTACGTTTCATCCATTTACCTATGATGAAATGGCTCTTTTAATCTACAGAATTATTTCGAGTTCTTAATTATGAATGTAAATTTTTCTACACGTACAAGTCGTACCTAATTAAATTGTTACGAAATTAAATAAATATAAAGAATACAAACAGCCAAATATTTAAAGGATTATCGGATTAAAAATGCCTTTCTAGCTTCATTGAAATTGCCTAAACTTTTCCCAGGAAACTTTTCTAAGCTCAAATAGCTCCATAGCACACCTCACTTGGCATAATTAAATCGAGATGTTGCCAATGCTTATTCTTAATTAACGAATCGAGCCAACCCCTTGGTTCCCATTCCCCCCTATTCCTCACTATAGATCCGTGTAAGAAAATCAAAACATTTGCAGCAGCGAAAATTTTATGTCTTTGGAATAGTGTGTGTTAAAATATCGAAATTAACCAATCAGAAATCTTTTTGAAACCACCTCTTCCAAAGAATGAAAAAGTAAAAACTCTGCAGTTAAAGACTTCCTTTCAATTTTCGCTCAGAGATCCAGTTTAATGAGATCGGTCAGAGGACTTGTTCCCCTGGGAGAGGAAAAGGAAAAGTTTTAAAATTTCCTCCTGTCAGAAAAGGATTGCAGGAGATTTCCGTTCTAGAAAAGTGTATTTCTTCGAATTGCTTAAACTCGGAGAAGACGAAAGATATACGAAAAATGCACTTAAAGCATCGTTTAAAACTAGTACAGCCAATGCTATTTTGAATTGTATTTAAAAACCAAATTTATATTTTATATTTTTTATAAATTGCAAAGTTTTGTTGTTTTTTTCTCTGTTCTTGACATACGTTTATTATAATTATATAAAGAATAATTTTGTTAATTTTCTAAAGGGAATAGGAAATAACAACATTCATAATTATAAGAAAGTTGTTATTTCATAATTATATGACTGTAAAAATTTGTGAATCTCACATTTATTTTGTTGTGATTAAAGAAATATTTATTAGAAGTATGAATAATATTTCTAATAACATTATTAATTTATATACTTTTGTACTTTTACTACTTGTGTATTTCTTCATTTCTTGCTTGAACTCGGAACAGACGAAAGATATACGAAAAATGCACTTAAGGCACGGCTTGATGCTAGTACAGCCAATGATATTTTGAATTGTATTTAAAAATCAAATTTGGATTTTATATTACAAAGTTAGATGCTGTTTCTCTTTTTATTTTGGCATTAAGTATAATATAATTATATAAAGAGTAATTTAGTTAATTTTTTTTAATGGAAAAGGGAAATAACAATTTTTTTTGATTATATGGCAAATGCAAAATTTTGAAAATTGCTTTTATGTTGTTATGATTAAAGGAGTATTTAAATTATTTTAATATAGGAAAGGTTATTTTTTTATAGTTTTTATTCCTTTAAGGACTGTAAAGAATTATTTTAATTAAATTATTATTAAATAAATAATCAAATATGTATTAATGATTAATAAATAATAAATAATTATTTTAATTTAAATTCAGTGATATGTTGCAGATTTTTAAAAACAATAATTTTAATGTATTTTTAAAATAATTGGAAAGAAAAAGTTTTAAAATTTCCTCCTGTCAGAAAAGGATTGCAGGAGATTTCCGTTCTTGAAAAGTGTATTTCTTCAAATTGCTTGAACTCTGAGAAGACGAAAGATATACGAAAAATGCACTTAAGGCATAGCTTGATGCTAATACAACCAATGTTATTTTGAATTGTATTTAAAAAACAAATTTGGATTTTATATTACAAAAATTTGATGTTTTCTCTTTTTATTTTTACATAAGTGTAATGTAATTATATAAAGAAATGCACTTAAGGCTTAGCTTCATACTATACAGCCAATGCTATTTTGAATTGTTTTTAATAACCAGGTTTAGATTTTATATTTGTTCATTAAATTACAAAGTTATGATGTTTTTTTCTCTTTTTATTACGACATAAGTATAATATAACTATATTAAGAAAAATTTTATCCTTTTTTTTAATGGAAAATGGGAAATAACAACTTTATGATTATATGACGAATGCAGAAATTTGAGAATTTCATATTTATTTTGTTATGGTTAAAGGTGCATTTAAATTATTTTAATATGGGAAATGTTCTTTTTTTATACTTTTTATTCCTTTAAAGACTGTAAATGACTATTTTAATTACATTATTTTTAATAATAATTTAATTAAAATAATCATTATCATTAAATTTTATCATCTTCAAAATTATTACTAATCATATATTAATTACTTATTAATAAATAATAAATAATTCTTTGAATTTCTATTCAGTGGTATGTTGCTGATATCTAAAAATTATAAATTCAATGTAATTTAAAATATATCTAAACACATTAGTGAAACAACTGTTGTCTTATGGATAATATTTATAATAACATTATTACTTTATATACTTGTGTACTGTTACTACTTGCGCATTTCTTCAAATTACTTGAACTCCGAACAGACGAAAGATATACGAAAAATACACTTAAAGTATCGCTTGATACTAGTACAATCAATGCTATTTTGAATTGCATTTAAAAACCAATTTCAAATTTTATATTAAAAACTTTTGTTTTCTCTTTTCATTTTGATATAAGTATAATACAATTATATAAAGAAAATGTTGTTAATTTTTTTTAATGGAAACGGGAAATAGCAACTTTCTTGATTATGTGAGGCATGCAAAAATTTCAGAATTTCATATTTATTTTATTGTGATTAAAGGAGTATGTAAGTTATTTTAACATGGGAAAGGTTCTTTTTTATACCTTTCATTGCTTTAATGGCCTTAAATGATTATTTTAATTAAATTATTATTAAATTATTTTGAAATAACTAATAAATATTTATAAATTTTTAATAAATAATAAATAATTATTTAAATTTATATTCAGTGATATGTTACTAATATTTAAAAGTCATAAATTTAAGAAAGTGAAAAAAGCTATAACTTAGTGAAACAACTATTCCCTTTATGGATAATATTTCTAATTACAATATTATTTTACTTTTCATAAAAGGAAAGATTTAAAAACTTTATAACATAATTTAAGGTTTAAAAACCTAATAAATACAATCGTTAGGTTTAAAAAATATTCTAATATCTCCAATGTATACAAATAGTCAATGTAAAACAAGTATATTTGAAAAAAAAAAAGAAAAAGAATCATTTATGTATAGGTATTTTTTAAAAGTTACAGAACTTTCATGTAAATATTATTGAATTTCTTTCAAACCTGGAAAACTGTGAAATATCAATTAATCAAAGAAATCAAGTTAGTGAATTTAAAAATTTTAATATAAATTCATTTACTTTGAAATAATCTTGTGAAAATACCAAAAAAAGCTGTTTAATTATTTCATTGTGATAAAAGGAATTTTTAAATACTTATACCCAAAAAATATATGGAAGCAATTTTTATATAGTTAGCGTTACTAATAATATATTTATCATAAATTTATAATAAAAATTTGTTTTTATAATAGGAAATTACTTATAAATTTATATATTTAGAAGAAAAATAGATTTTGAACAGGAATTCCTTACGAATAATTATTAATTATGACTATATTTTTAAATTTGTAAGACATATTATTTGATGAAAAACATTTAATAAAATAACAAATTTAATAATAAAAAAATAGCATTAAATATTTTTAAATATACAAAACACTTAATACACATAATTATCTGAGCTACAGGTACATACTGGATATAATTATGGTCGTAAAGGAACAATTAGTATATTATATCCTTCAATAATTTTATAATAAGCCCAAATAAATTTAATTATTAATTTTTTACCTCTTTATATTTGTATTTAATTTTGTTCAAATAATATATAATAATATTAATAACACTTATATTAAAAGAAATATGTTTTCTATAGATATTTAGAGTTTTATATAATTCCTAATCTATTACTGATTACCAACGAAAAGAAAATTATTGTCATTTATTTATAAAGTTTAAAATGCTTAGTTAGATATACATTACTATAAAAGTTAGTAATAAATTATAAAATACTGCAAATAATAAGACATCACATATTTTGCTAGTTGTTAAGTTCAAAATAGAATTTGCCATTCATGATTTCTCTGTAGCTTTCTGTTTTTATACAACACTCTTTCTATATATTTACAGAAAAAGATCCACTATGTCTTCCCGAAACAAACTGCAGTCAATGGGGAAGAGTTCAAGGTTGATAGATTCTCCTTCCAAGGACTGGTTGATCCTTACGTTAGACTTTGAACAGTTTTATTTCACCCTTTAGACTTTGGAATCTCTAATGGGAGAGGGAAAAAGAAAAAGGGAGTGTGCAGAGTAGAGAGAAGAGTTCCAGGCACTACGGTGGGTACAAAGACCCTTAAACATACTGGCTTTTAAGATGATTTTGTAAATATTTATTGTGTAATTTTGTTTTGTATGTTATGTGTTGCAGTTATGCAATGCTGTCTTTGCAATTTTAATAAATATGGCAACTAAACATTTTTTTTTTTTTTTTTTTGAGAAATAATTTAGTTTGTATCCAGGAACAGCACTAATCAAGACTACACGCATATCCGGCCCTAACTTACGCTCTTACCTATATTCTATGCAACGCATTGGCTGTGCTCAAATGATAATGTACACAAGCTAGAGTATAAGCTAGTGAAGGTTTGGGTCACCAAATCTCTTAATGGTATACACAGAGATCTCTGCTTAGAAAAATAAGTTACTTGTCTGATGCATGAATATAATCGATAGTTTTAACTTTTTGATTGTTCATGTTTAATATATTGACTCAAAAAGTCATGCCAGAACTCGCTGGATAACTACGCTACATTTTCTTTTTATCAATGATTAAGAAAAAGTATTCAGTAATAGAAGCAAAACATTCGATAAGCCATTTCATTGCAGAGAGTTTTATGAATTTTTCTCCTTATATTTGAAATGATCTTAGGTCTATCATTCTTTAAAAATATTTAAGGTTTTCTTTTACAAAGAGGAAAAAAATATTTCAAGTATATTTAAAAATGTTCTTTAATCGAAGTTATTTTTAAAAAAAATGGCAACACCGTAAAATTTGTATCTCTTTAATTACTGGGGATGAAATATGGAGTCTGAATCTGGATCAACTGCATACACGCCACCTAAATGGTTTTTATGTATTGGTAGACGTGTGTTAAGATGAGAGATTAAAATTTCAAAGTCCTTTAATTATGAGTATTGTAAACTCATAAGTTATTTATCTTAGGAACGAAATTAAAGTAAGTGAAAAAATTATTTCATATAGCATTTTGCCTTGAGACACATTGAAGGATATTTTGAAAGCATTTTGGATATTTAAATGCAAGCTTTCTCACAATATATTGCAAAAAAGTACAATACTTCTGCAGGAGGAATGAAGGATTTAAGTTTCATAGTTTCATTAGTGAAATACAGTATTGCTATTTTTCGAAAATTCATATGATTCAGTGTCTATTGTGAAAGTGAATCTCTCGTCCTCAAGCAAACTGTTTATTGAAATTTATACATAGTAAATAATAAAAATATATAAAAGTAGAGATAAAGTCTCAGGCAACAGATAATTTCATCTTTTAAATATGGTAAATTCCAAAAAATAAAAATAATAATGGAAAGGAAATCATTGTAAATGCCAAATCAGAAAACTTACGACAATTTTGTTGTTCGTCAAAAACTAGATTTACAAAATATGTTTGTTAAAGTATAATAACAAAGCGTGGGAAGCAGACATATTCTGTTTTTCTAAATCTTCGTAACATTTCATAAAAAAGATTTAAAGGTAAATATACAAATAAATTTAATATTTCCTCACACATATTTTATAAAACTTCTGTTATTTTATTATTCATGCATTCTGAAAACATTTTTAGCTATATGGACTTCAATTGAAAAATGAAACATACGCTTTTTTAATGTATAATATTTATTTAAAATAAAATCTAATGTTTTTCGTAATGCTTTACATTAAAGGAATGAGCTCTTACAATTGCAAGGTAATGATAGTATATATTATCAATTGGTTTAACTGAGAATGATTAATAATAATCCTACAAAAAGACGCATATCATATTTCTTCTATTGACATGCATTACATCCATTGCATTGATAAATAAGTAGATTTGGTGCATAATGTAAAGAATCTTTCTGGAATTCTGAGGATTTGCATCAGTATGACACAAAGAGATTTAATGGTATAGGTATTTTATGGTACTTTTTCACCTAAGTAAGTATGGTATAGTGATTGTTTATTAGTCACTGTTGTTCGCTATTAAGAATTCAGTAAGTTTAGACAAATTCAATCCATATCCAAATTGTGCACAAGTATAACTAAATTCTATCTAAATTCTAAGCATTGGAATAAAATGGGATGGAACATAGGACTCATGAATACTTTCATTACTGTATTTGTATAATTACCAATATATATATCTTTAAAAAACGTTTTAATTAATTTATTGAAAAAATATGGAAGATATATTTAAAAAAATCGCTTAAGAATACTTCATTTTTTTTCTTCTGAGATACTTCAAATTTAAAGGCAGCTCAGGAAATATTATTATTTGAAGATATATTTATCTGTAGAAATAATCAATCTGGTGAAATAAGGTCTATGCCAAAGAAAGAACATTCTTCTTCAGAATAAAAATCGGAGAAAAAAATGAATTATTTATTTAACATATTTGCCAATATCATAAATGCACGAATTTGCAAAAAAAAAATAAAAAAATCATTTTGTCAAATAAATGAATAACTTTAATACAATATGTAATTAATGTACTCAATCATCATTATTATATAAAATAAATTTATTTCATTTTTCTGGAGATTTCCATTTGATCTTTCTAGCATAATTGTTATGCAAAAATAATGAAAACACTTGAGTGAAAAAAGAATTCTGAAGACAGCATTATTGATTTTCTACTAATGATTAAAGATCATCGACTTATGTTTTTTTCCAGAGAACAAATATGCCATTTACATATTAGGAGAAAAAATAACGATGTCGTGATGTGACATAATAAACACTGAGGAAAATCTTACTGACTCTTTATTAATTCCCTTTTTCAACAAGACAAATCAATTTATTAAACTATAAAAAAAATAATAAATTGAAGGATAGAAAGACAATCTTAAAAAAAAAAATATATATATATATTTGTGATTTGTTTTCTAGATTCCTATTTAATATACATATATATATATATATGATTAACAAGAATTGCGGCCGGAAAGTCGCGAAATGACAAAAGTCTGTTTATGTATGACATAAAATAAAGAATTACGTACGAAGATGAGAAAAATATTGAATTTTCATAAATTAAAATATGAAGCCACATTGGAATCATTAACCACCAAATATCTAGATCAGAAGCTAATAAACCCAGCCAACATAAATAGGGTAAGTAAGCAACCCTCACCTGCAATGTTTAGAGCGTGTGACCATGCTTTCCATGAGGTGATTAGGTAATCGTCATTCCTCGTGTAAAGCTGGTTGAAACTGTGTACGGATGGATGGTGGTGGGAAATGTTTAAACATAGTTTATTAAAAGTATAGCTTGTCGATTTTCTTTCTACAGCCACGTGCTGTATATATATATATATATATATATATATGCATATTAATCTAGAGAACAAATGGCGAAAATTTATTTAAATTGACTCATTTCCCTGCAATTTATATTTTTGTACAGTTGAATAAATGCTTGTCAGTAGTTACATGCAACTCCTGTAACTCTTAATAATGCTTGCTTCTTATACGACTGCGGTTTTGCATATTTTTCTATATAAAGCCGTTATTAGCTGTAGCATAGCATATTTTCATCTCAAAGATTATTGATGGGATTAAGATCGGACAAGTTCGCCAGCCAGTCTATGTGCGTAATCTCCTCTCTCTAAAAGCAATCGCATACGATCACAGCTCTATAGAAGTGCATTATCATACATTAAAACGAAACCAAGAATAACTGCTGTATAATATAATCTCACAGTGAATTATAGGAATTCATCTCGATACCGAACAGGCGTCAGAGAATAATGTCTAAAAATGTGCAGGTCGATTCAATATCCCAAAGAAACCCCTGCCTACCACGGTACTTTCACCTCGATGCGTATGTTCAGTGATGCTTTGGAGATGATTGTATATGCATTCTTCTCTATAAGCCCTTACATGCTTAATACCTGTTTGAAAGGCAATTTGTGACTCTTTCTTGAACATAACGTTGCTTGAATAAGACACAGTCCAACTGACATGATGCCAACGCCATTTTAATCCTGCTTTTATGGATTGGACGGATAGAAGAATACAATTTCAAGGTACACGGTCTTCAGTTCTAGTAATAGATATCGTCATACCACTGGATACAGCAACCATATATGCCACATGTGAGAGGAAGTCACACTTCCATATAGCTTGGCTACAATAGCAATATATAGATCATTAGCATGGGTAATAACCCTTTCAAAACCAGCCGCAGGTGTTTAGATGGTTAGGAATAGTTTCCATCATCGTGAAATTCTGGAATGAAGAGTGCTGAAGAAAAGTACAATATATGTGATTGATTGTCCAGCCTCGATGCATCAAACAGTACACCAATGCTCAGAATTTCATTCGTCTTCTGGAAGTTATGGACACACGTCTGTCTTAAAAAAGAAAGTCCTTAACATGTTTTTTCAGTAATTACATACAACTTTTGTAACACTTCACAATGCTGGTTTCTTATACGACTGCTTATTTTGCATTATTTTTCGACACAAAACCGTAATTGGCTGTTATATAACATATCTGCATAACTCGGCAGCGATTTGAAACCTCTACAGTTTTAGATTGTTTTCCGTAAATTAAAATTTTTCTCTGCGTGCTTCGCCTTTGGAAGTGAGTATATATATACAAATACTATATATATATATATATATATATATATATATATTGTATACAGACAATACTTTTAATCATACCAACCCTAATTTTCATTTAAATTATTAGTTCTTCACTTCTACTTTCACATCTACTAAACCGTCGGAAATCATGAACATAAATGAAACATTAAAATAAATAAAGTGCCACGTTTAGATGCTATTACGAATAAGAGGATCAAACTCTTTTCTACAATTACTATTATTCTCTTTTTTAGTCTCATTAATAAGGTATTAGAACTTAAAATATTTTCCTTTTTCTTGGGTAACGACAGACATCATTCCTATTTTGAAACCTGGCAAAGGTCCCTCCAACCTTGTAAACTATCACCTATTTCTCTACTCTTTTTTCTCAGTAAAATGGCTGAATCTATTTTTTACAATAAATTAAATTCTTTCTTCTCGGACAACAACTTTCTAAATTCTGAACAATTTGGTTTACAAAATAATAAGATGGCTATTATTTGTAAAAACAATAATATTGATTTTCTTGCTATCAAAATTACTAAAATTCTTATATTCTTCGTTGAATTATTACTTATGTGGGATATTATACTTCTAAATCTAATTTAAATATCATGGAAACACTTCAAAACATTACTCTCGGTCAAATAACCTAGGCTAAATGGTTCATGCGAAATTCAGAAATCCTGCAAGCTAGCAAAACATCTCCTTCCTTCCTTAGATTTCCTTAAAAACGTTTCTAAAAAGCTATTTAACGCATTAGAAAACATGCAATGCAGGAAATTAAACTATAAAAGTACAATATTATTATTAAAAGACGGCGTAAAAATTTAATTTAAGCATTTTCTTTTTACCTTTTGTATGGTTTCTTTTTTCATTTTTTTTTCATGTTTTTATTTTTAGTTTATTAGTTAAATTTATTGTTATTCTGGATGATTATACTTAAGTTAACTGCTTTGAAGTTATAGTTATACAGAATAAGAGGCTCCTCGAAGCCAGGAAGCTCCAAATACAAAATCCATTAATTTTTTCTTTCTCAATTGCATCGTCACCACCTCTAAACGGAAGGTTATTCTGTCTATTCTTTGTTATGGAACTGAATAGCTAGATGTGTTTTTGTCGTGTATCCAGTCATCTAGTGGACAGAAATAACATGGGTTTTAATATCTTGAGTACGTATTCCTTGATAAAGCTATCCTCAATATGTTATAGTTAATTTCGTTTGTGCTTTAATAAGTATTTCTTTTTGATTTCGCAAATTCCATTTGAGCTTTACTAATTTCCTAGACAACATATTTCACACCTGTTATTGTATATTTTGTGTAAATAATATTCATTTTTTTTCTGCCTATGCATATTTATTGATTCAACCTTCTGGTATTAATGTTTGTCTAATGATTGTCATTTATTCAATTTCAATTCATTGAAAAATTTTGTTTTAAAAAGCTGTTCGCCTACTTTTATAAGAGTGTTATTAACGATAAAAAATAGTAAAAAACTAAAAGTAGGGTAGGTGAGAAAAAATTAAAATTCTTGTTGTGTTGAATATAAAAAAAAAATTGGATATTCAATTCTTATTCAAGGATTAGTTTTTTATTGAGGAAATCACCTAAAAAACTTTGAAAAAACCTACTTTTTAATTAAATAAAAAATAGCTTTTAAAATCAAATTAGCCGAAAAATAAATTTATATATTCCGGAGCACTATTTATTGAACAGTTGTACCATTTTTTTCCCGTAAATTGTTCCATTTGGAAAAATAAAAATGTATTAATTTTTAGAAAAATTCTTTAAGTTGAAATGGTAATTTTTTTTATTTAAGTTTGTTTTTTATTTATTTTGCGCTTTTCAACTGTTGTTCAAAAAATATTTATTTTGTGTCGAACTTTTCGTAAAATATCTGTATATATTGTTTCTTAATTTAATTTAATAAAATAAAAAAATAAAAATTCATCGCCTCAAAAAGTTTTCACATTTGTATGAATTTTAAAAGATTTCAAAATGAAAAAAACATGAAAAAATATCAAGTCTCTTTGATTTTATTCAGTATGATATATTAAATGTAATATTGAAGATATCTTGAAAAACAAAATAAAAAGAATATTTTTTAGGAAAAAAAAAAGTATTTAATCTTTTCAATTATGATGTAGACTGCTATTAAATTTGCCTGTTTTAAACTATTTTCCATAGTGCTTAAACTATTTTTTTTCAGAACATCTTGCAGTATGAAATTAAAAAAATAACAGGCATTTGAAAGAAGTCATGATTAGATTGTGAAAATAAAATTTGGTAACCTATTATTTCCTTAAAGCAGCAGTTAACTGCTATGGTTTATAAAAATATACCCAAAATTTTACCAGAATATGCTAAAAATTACCTGAAACACTGAAATGATTAAGAAATGTTTTTAAAGCTCGTGAATTTCCAAACAATTTATTATAAATTATTTAACCAGCAACAAAAGCATTTTTATCATACTTATTTTTCTTTTTTTAAATCTTTCATTCTTTCAATATTTATTATTATATTTAAAACAGGGTTATCCGAAATAATTAAAACAATTTTATATAAAATGAAAAATGAGTTTAAGCTAAATTGCTAAAAAAGTAATACATTTTTAAACTTTATTTTAAAAACATTTTTATATAATAATTTGTATGCATGACTTCGTCTGCTCAAACATTTTATGAGGCACTATATTATCATACTAGTTAAGCAACGATTCGGTATTTTTAGGTATTAGACTGATAAAAACCGTATGTTGACAATTTTTTGAAAATACTTTGAAAACATATAAGATTAAAGTTGCTTTTATTTTTTTTTTCTAATCAACGGAAGAGTTAATAAATATTATTTCAATGAAGAATAAATAATTTATTTTTAAACAATTCAATTTTAAAACAATAACACTTTCATTTTTCAATTATTAAGTAACTCATCATTTAATTATGCAAATAATGAATTTGCGGTGAATTACCATGGTAAATAAATTAATCAAACGCAAGGAGTTTAAATAATCATTTATGTGTCTTAAATCATTTTACATTCAAGTTTTATAATTTTTTTCATAGAGAAATATACAAACAAAACAGTTATTAAAATAAGAATAAAGTAATGTAAAGTATTTTTCAACCAGAATTTTGAAAAGTAATGTTACTTTTTTATTGAAAGAAAATTGCCTTTAATTTCATTGTCAATTCAATAACAAACTATTTGTATTTTACCCTGTTCAAAACTATTAAATATTGTGCTAAGAAGCGGTACAATAGAAATGTGTCCTTATAAAATATTAAAAAAATGATCAACATGCAAATTTTCGGAGTTTTCAAATAGAATTTGTTCAAACTTGTATGTTCGTAGACCTATGAAATGTACTCTCTCATTGAAGATGCTTAATAGGTAGAACTTGGTAGTTTAGAAGGGGAACAACCATAATAGAGGAAGGCGCAAGGACATCAAAAAATGTTATTTCTGTGATCTTGAATTGTTTTTCCAAAGTATATTTTGAAAAAACAATTCAAGATCATAGAAATAACATTGATAATGAAGAAACATGGATGTGTTCACATATCTCAATGCTATGCAAATTATCAGTGGTAAGCTTTAAAAAAATTGTATTTATTCTCAATTTATGAAGAAACCAATTCAATATCAGGTAGGGTAATACATATTTTACGGAAGATTGCAGCATGTCTTCTTTCTTCATTCTTTTTGAATGACCATCAGAAATTCTCTTTGATCGGATATGACTGGCATTAAATATTTATCGGAATTTTTAATATTATTAAATAATCTCATACCAAGATATTATACAAGTAATAATGACAAATCAGGATTCATATTTTACATCTTTGATCAGGAGAAACTGATGTACGAATACGAATTTTCTTCTACCAAAATTTGCTTAGCTAATCATTTTAAAATTTCATCATAAACTGTCTAAAGAAATTACACACTCTAGGCTTGTATCTAGTCTAAGAAATGTATTCGATTAACATCAATGCACCATGTTACTCACACATAGTGGCCAGAGAAGAATGCCAATTGGAGAAAAAAGCATGGTGCAATGCTGTCCCTTCCGAAGAGCCCCATTTTGCAGAATATTCTGATAATACGCATATCTTCATCTGGACTCATGGGACTCCAAATATCTTTACATTCATATAAGAAAATGTCAGATTCTGGGAAATGGGATGATAATCTGGAACAATATCTCCATGAATGGCTAAATAAAACCCCAAGTCAATAAAAATCAGCTATAAGAGTATGAGATTCTTAGATTTTTCGTAGTTCTTTAATTTCGCAGTTCTTTAAGATTAATACAATTTTATAGATATTAAATGCAGGTCACATTGTATTCATTTTGTGGATTACTTGCGTAATGGCGAAGAAATCATAAATGCTTGGGGTTGCATGTTCTCTGGTTGTAAAGTCACTAGAAAATGTTGAATCTGTACGATGAGTTACTAACCTTCTGTCACCTCCATAAGCGTTTCAGGAAAATAAAAGAGACATAAAATTCCGTTAAAAATCACTTCCACAAACGTTTCCCTGTAAATAAAAGAGACATAAAATTCCAGTCCATTTTAATTACCATGGTAGGTCTCTTGCTGTCTGTATATGTTCTGTCTGTTAAAAGAAACCACATCGTCTAGTTTCTGACAAGAAATCTCATTTGTTTCTCAAATGTTCAAGTTGCGCATTTTTTGTTTTGTAACAAAAACGATTAATCTTATATAGTCATTACCAATGCTTGACTTTTTAACGTCTGTGGATAACTATCAACGATCAAAATCCTTCTTTAGCAATATTATCCATTCAAAACGTCTATATACATTATTTGCTTAAGCAATGCAGTACAGAAATAATAAAATTTAATATGAATGTCTACTTATTTAGAAATAATAATTGTCGGTATGTAAAACGAATATATTACTCGCATAAAACAATACTTGGATCTACAGATTTATAAATTTTAAGTTCATAAAAGTTTTGATTGATAAGACCAAAATCACTGGAAAACGAAATAACAAACACCGTTTGTTTTAACAAAATCTTTTTTTTTTCTTTATCAAATTTCAGTCAAGAAAGTTGTGATAAGAAAGGATGACTATCTTTTATATTGGATTCAGATAGCAGTTCCTGATGTGCAGCGGAGCAAAACCAGAAAAAGAGTAAATATTCCTTTTATCCCCAGATCGCTTCTTTGCGTTGCAGAGTTAGACAATAGTTTTCCAGAAATAGAGGAAGGATCCATTGTAAAAAGAAGTTGGAAGAATTGAAGATCAGTTTATTTTTCTCTTTTTTAAAAGCCGGATAGAGTGAGTAACGGGGGCTTCTTATTTTCCAGATTGTGGAGTGGGCTAGTGCTGAGAAAGAAATGCTTTGGCGCTCCTTCGAGAACTCATGTTTTGTAAAGCTAGCAAAATTTATTCCGTTCCACTGAGCATCCGAAGACTTGCAAATAATAGGGGGAGAGACTATTTATTCTTTCAAGTTCATTTTATTTCGAGCTTTACTTTAACCAGACCATTATAAAATCGTTTCTTTGATTGTGTGCAGAAAAGGAAAAATACAGAGAGACACAAATGTGTAAATCTCATTTTGTGTACTACTACAGCTTTGTTATTCCAGTTTAAGGAAAAGATGGCGAAAAAAGTATTTCACTTGTGTTAAGAAGAAGGAAGAGTTTTATTGTTTTCTTTCTTGCGATAAATAAAAGTGCTTAAAAACATTTCTGTCTGTCTCCTCGTGAAATATGTTTCAGACAATTTGAATATGGTTAAAAGAATCCATCGCAGTTTTAAAATAATTGATAAGCAAATAAATTTAATTAAAAATAATAATTATATAAATTTCCTTAATCATGTTATTTTATTTTCATTTGTTGTTTATCAAGGAAAGCATTATATTCTAAATGTAAATATGCATAAAATAATTTTTTTTAAAATATATAAATGAAGTGGTCAACCTAGAAATATGCTGCTCAAAAAAAAAAAAAAAAAAAAAAAAAAAAAAAAAAACAATTATTCTTAAAATATATAATGGTCTATATACAGATTGTAATTTTAGATAATTTGACAAGATTAGTGTATATTTGATCCTTCTGTCCTGGGCATTTAATTTAATTTCATCATTATGGCGGTGTATAAAAATTTTGTTTCCGTGATTCTCTTCTTGCTGGTGAGGAAACGTTGTAGAGTGATTTCAGAAAAATATGTATAAAATAACATTAAAATTAACATTAATGAATAAATATATTCCATTAAACTTTGTGTTCTAAGTATGAGAAAAATATGAAATAATCTATAAAAAAATTATATAATATTTAAACTTTCAGTGATTTTTTAATTTCAGATTTTTATCTCCCACTAGCGTTGGAAAAGTAGAAAGAATATATAAGAAACATATGTGATAACTTTGGAGTAATCATTGTATATCTTCTAATTCGACAAAAACAGTCAATACATCATAATGAATTTGAATCGAAAATTAATTTTTATAAATAATTGATACTTAAAACTATGAAATAAATTTAGCTTCGATTTCATTCATATGAGGTGCGTTTGCATGACTATTGAATATTTTATTATAGTATTTCTTACAATCAGCAAATCAATCTGATAGTAAGCCAGAATTTGTTTCAATTACTCGTAGAATTTCTCAAAATAAACTGCTGTTTGTGCAACAAGCATAATCTTCCAAACGATCTTTAAAACTGGTAGAATACAAATACATTCATTTGAACAAATTAACATAAGCAATTAAACTCATGCTTGTGTAAATTACAACATCATGAAGGACTTACGCGAGTGAGCTGAAATTTTCAGGAAATGCAAATTAGCACACGATATGCAAATGATTAGAATTTCAAATCTGTAGCGCACGCGTATGCTGAGCAGCGCCCTCTGAACGGCGGAAGGATCCGAATAAATAGACGGCTGTAGCGAGGCGTGTATGGTTATCGGTGGTTATCTGATAGTGGTAAACGTTAGCTCAATCGTTACCTATGCCTCTTCGACGAAAGAGAGCGAGATTTGAACAACTTACAGAGTTTGAACGGGGGAGAATCATCGGCCTTCTTGAAGCTGGATTGTGTTATCGTGCAGTAGCTGCTAGTGTGCAGAGTAACAGCAGAACAGTGATGCGTCTTTGGAAGCAGTGGACGGACGAGTGTCGAACAACTCGGAAATCCGGGAGTGGACCTCGAAATGTGACGTCAGCTCGCGATGATAGACGCCTAGTCCGCATGGCGCTGACGGACCGTACAGCTTCCTCTAGACAATTGGTAGCACAGTGGTCAATAGCTACAGGTGTTTCATTGTGTGCTTCCTCAATTCCTATGCATCTGCTGCAGTGTGGACTGCGAGCAAGGACTCCTTTATACAGGATCCCCCTCACGTTAAACCATCGCCGCCTGCGGCTTTAATGGGCCGCTCAGCATAGAGACTGGCGTGCTGATTGGCAGCATGTCGTGTTTTCTGACGAATCCCGCTTTAATTTGTGGTACCATGATGGCCG
Source organism: Caerostris darwini (assembly GCA_021605075.1). Lineage (NCBI taxonomy): Eukaryota > Metazoa > Arthropoda > Arachnida > Araneae > Araneidae > Caerostris > Caerostris darwini. The sequence continues at coordinate 1,279,734 of BPLQ01010387.1, forward strand.
CATTCGTGTCAGACGCATTATCGAACGCCACAGTGGACGGAAACCCGGAGTTATGGTCTGGGGTGCCATAGCATATCATGGACGATCTCAATTGCTAAGAATTGTGGCCAATCTGAACTGCAACCGGTACATCAGTGAAGTTCTCCAGCCCCAAGCTGTTCCCTTCCTTCAAAGCTTGCCAGGCGCTGTATTTCAACAGGACAATGCCCGCCCTCATATCGCTAGGACTGTTCAATCGTTCTTTGCAACGCGGCAGGTACAGCTTCTTCCTGGGCCTGCGTATTCCCCGAATATGTCGCCGATTGAACATGTGTGGAATTTCGTTGGTCGGCGTCTCGCTCGTGATCCTCGCCCTGTTGCTTCTGCAGACGAACTTTGGAACTTTGCGCATACAAACAATATGGAATGCTATTCCTCAGGCAGACATTCAAAATTTGTTTGACTCCATGCCACGTCGTGTAGCAGCACTTATTGCGGCGCGTGGGGGCTACACAAAATACTGATTCCGATCTCTTGTTATTGTTTGTTTGCTTTGAACATTTAATCATTTATTTGTACCACTAGCACTCAACTGTGTATTAAATTTCATTCAATTATGACGATTGCTTCCTGGTGTTGCAATTTTCGCAAACATGAGTTTATTTCCTTTATTTCGGAATTGAAAATTTCGTTTTGGAAGTGTAAATGTATCACTGGATTGCAAACAAGATTTTGCTTAAAAATAACATGTTAATATGCTATTGGTTGTTTCAAAGTTCCAAATTGTATTACAAAATCTTTGCTGAAAATAGGAATAGCTGGGACAATATAATTTTGAATAACAAAATTAACGAAATATTAAATGGCTATCTTCGAGTACAACTGTCTCTAAAGGCCATTAAAATAATTTAAATCATTTTATTAACCTCTAGTTAAGCAAATAGATTCAAAACTGGTTCACAATAATGCCTTTTATTTGAAAATTCTCACAAAAATTAAGTGTATTTTATAAAAGGAAATAAACAATGAAAACATACGAATCATTTTATAATGTTCGAGGTGTGGAGAAAACCTTTAAGTATGTTCAGTATTTTATGTTAGAATGTAGATAAATTGCCAGCAAAAGTTATTCATAAATAGAAATTTTAGGAAGTCAAATATTTGTGTAATTTTGGTAAACATTTAGTTATTAGTTTGACTAAAAAGATGTACAAGAAACTGCATGTCGTTTCGAAATATTTCATAAAATAGCTTTAGTAAATTTGTGGTATGAATATTTTTATTAGATCTATTTTTACTAAAATGAAATGATTGCGATAGTCTGAGTAGTTAAAAAGCAAAAATATACTTTTGAAAATTTTATATATTATTGCGACCTTATTTTAATACGAAACTCGTACAATTTCTTTTAATGGCAAATTTTTTTAGTGCAATAAAACGACTATGGCTAATAAGATTTAATGAAATGTATCTTTATATACATTCAGCAATTCCAATCTTTAATACCCACTAATAAAAAAGGCGCATTATTCAAATATTTATAAGTATTCTATTTTTTCTTTCAATAACAATTATTATCTATTTATGAATTAAAAGTCGAGTTAAAGTATATTAGGTGAGTATTCAAAAATTTTACACTATATATTCTTTTTTTTTTTTACATATTCTTTTAACCTTCTCAGGTTATCGAGAAAAATTATTTGAAGTTATAAAAGTCACTGAAAATTTATATAATTTTCTGAATTTATATAATATTTTAGAACCCAAATTTGAATCTGAAGGTATTTATTTACTAATAGGAAATTTTTGTACGCCTATCTGTGAAATATATTTCTATATATATACTTTAACACAAACATATTTTTTACACACACATAACACATATATAACACTCAATATGTCCTATAAACCTTCCATTTAACAACCTTCATAACACGTAACAACAAAAAAAAGGTTATGTGAAACACGACAAAATTTTTGTTTATATTAATACAAATATTCACAAAAATTTGCCATTGAATATATAGATATATGTATATTCAATGGCATATTATCTATATATATATTTCCTGAATCTTTCAAACAATTCGGAATGTGTAAATATTCAGGCACTGTGATGTTTGTAATATTTGAAATAAAAGAAAAGTTTCGTTAAATTACCTTTTATACTCGTTATGATGCTACAAAAATGCAAATTTAATGCAAATCTGGTAAAGGTACCTAAGTAAAAATGATAAAATGTGTCCTTCTAATTCTACAATAGGCCTAGTTTGAGAATATATTTTGAAACATAATTTAAAGCTATTCATTCTAAATTTTATAAGGCAATGGAAAAAATATTTTGTTCTTCGTTAAAATGTTACTTCTTAATATAACTGATACAGGTGAAAAGAATGCAGATTTAGAACAGCTGCCATTAACATAACATACAGCTTTATAGACTTTCAATGAATGATATTTTCTATCCTAAACAATATCATATATTCTATCTCTATGTCTAAACAAAAGATTTTAAACAAGGCCGTATCCAATAGAATGGTGATATCCTAGAAATAATGAATAGTGTATACCTCCTTCTTTTGTTAAGAATTTTGCATGTTATATTCTTCTGTTAGTTTACGATTCAGCCCTGAAGCTATAGCCCTTTTCTTACTTGTTTATTTAAAGCAAATTGTTTTGCCTTGGCTATAGCAATGTACAGTTTTGCTAAAAAATGTTTGAAAATATTTTTATTATTATTATTTCTATTAAAGATTTCTTTAAAAATAATTTAGTAAATAAAAAAAATTTAGTTGAAATAAATGTGAAAAATATAACAAGACATTTTTTTCTACAGCATTCAGCAGTCAACAAAAATAGCTATAATACATCACTTGATTAAATTCGTTTGCGGTCTTTGAAAGATTTCTTTGATCTTATGTTTCCATTTTTCGTAAGAAAATAATATTTTTAAAGAGACCTTTAGACAATTTCTTCTTTCAATTTTTATAGTTAGCATTGGCTTAGATAAATTGATAATATTATATTGAATATTTGTCAGGTTTGAGTTGTCACTGATAAATAATTTGTTAAAAACAGAAATGTTATTTCTTAAATTTGTTTTAAATTATACAATTCATTAGCAATTCTTAATGAATAATGTGTAACACATTAAAAGATTTGCAATGGGCCTGAATTGTTCGCCTAGCGCTCTGGATCTCGATGACACAGGTTTCGAGTTCGAGTTTCGGCGGTGGATGTTTGTAGTGGTTTGGGATCCACTTAAGTCGTAGGTCCCGGTCTCATACGACTGTAAGAGCGTTGTGGAGCCAAGTCAGACTTCTACTTACGGGTGAACAATCAACAACAGAAGTTTTCCCTCCATGCATGAGTAGATTACTCGGGTCAGTCTCCCACTGCAGGCCACTGAAGTTTAGTCACAACAGATTTACATTTCATATGAGAGTATTTCTATTTATCAGTTCTCAAATTAGTCATTTTAGAATATGCATAATACAATATGCCATTTGCGATATAATTTTCTAATTCATCTACTGGTTTTAATCATTTAAAAAATTCGTATTTTTTAAATTTGTGTTAATAATTTTCTTATTCTATTCCTTCTATTAGCTCACACTCTTCCTATATATATATCTTGTTAAAATTTTTAATCGTTAATAAAATACTTTTTATTCATATACTCAGGTTCAAATACATTTTTTTTTAACTTGTAGTAGATGACACTTGATGTTAATACAGTTTTTCAAATATTAATTCAATAGTTAAATTTAATTAATTAATTTTATTTTTTAGATTTAAGGTGCATATAGATGGCACTAATAGCCAATAGATGGCGCTAGATAAACTTAAAAAAATGAGTGGAAATTATTTATAAAGGACTTCTCGCAATATAGTGAAAAAAAAAAAAGGAATTGACTTATTTATTTTTTTTTTATTACTTGTTTATGCAAATGTTTCAAAAAATTAAATTCCTGGTATCAATGCGTATAAATGCAATAGTTTATGACTTGACTTCTTTTTCATGCATAATGAGTAAAAATAAATATTTACCTAAAATATGACAGTGCTTATTATAAAGAACAGAAATGCTCAAATTGATCTGATTCACTTAATTTTACAGATTTTGTTTAATTATATTTAAAAGTAAAGAAATTGGGAGTTACAGTTTAAATCTAACTATATTTCAAAATTATTTAACAAAATTGCTTAAAAAATGAAATTGCTTAAAAAAAATTAGGAAATAAAAGAAAATAAATGAAAATTAAAACGAAGAGAAAAAAAATATTGAAATATGTTTAATCGAATAAATGAAGGAATATGCAAATCAAAAATAATAAGTATTTTAAATCTATTTCAATAAATCAGAAAAATGATTAAGATCAACCATTTCGTAAATTTAGAAAATGAGTATTCAAAATAGTAAAGAGATGTTGTTAATATCGGAAATTAAAGTTTATGTGGATTTTAAATGATAATCATTCTTAATATTTCTTAACTTGTGCAAATAAAATGTATATGTACAGTTTTTAACTTAGGAAAAAATGGATATTTCATGCTGTAGTTAATCGCAATTCATTCTTCTTAGGAAATGATTTAAGTCTTGTATTGGCTAAAAATTATTAAAAATGTAGAATAAGGGTAAATTTGATATAATTACCTGTTGTGCCTGGTTATTTGCTTGTTTACTATTCTTCAATAAATATATATATAAAAGTAATTTGTTCAATAGAATCTTTTAAAGAAAAATTTCAAAAAACATTCTTTTCTTTTTTTTTTTTTGGCAGTAGAATTTAATATATTTTTCAATTAAACCATAGTAATCTTAAATATGACATATGAGCTATGAACGACAGATTCCTCTGAATTAATTATAAAAAGTAAATTACATTAATAAGTATTTGTTAGTTTCGAAAGATCATGAGTGAGAAATGTAAAAACATCCAAGAAATCCAATTTATTGAAGGACATAATTTAAAATATCCAATTAATAATAGTAGTGTTAATGACGAAAATTATTACAAATTCATTAATTGGTTTGAAATTCATAAAGCAAAAATAATAAGAAATGCGTTTTTTTTTTCTTTTTTTACTTTTTTTTTCTTTTGTTTTGAGCAATATTAAATTAAATAAAGAAGTCTATTTTTTTGTTGATGATCAGTTATCAATATATTTATTAGTGTAGTATTTACATATTTTCGTATTTTTATTTAGCAAAACAACTTATTTCTGCATTAGAAAATTGTATTTACAATTTATAATTTGTTGAAATTCATGGGATGCATTATTTCATGTAGTGTAAAAAATAATGATTTCGACTTTTATGCTTACTTATTTGCAACGCAGAACTCTTTCGACAAAAAAAATGAAAAAAAAAAATAATAATAACACTGTTTGTTATTAGTTATGACGTAGGAACAAAACTATAATTTAATTTTACTTTAGGGTACCATAATGTGCAACAATGAATTTATGTAGATGTTCTGTTATACATGCTAATGTTATTCCATATATTTCAAGTATAAGGATATAATTATATTTTATTCAAGCAGTATATTTCTGACATATTAAACACAGGTCTTTTTTTAAAGTCTATTAAATAATTATTGAACCTGAAGTAGAAAATTATGCATTTACTGCATGGTAACTTAATTTTAACTTAAATTATGACTAATTATTTCATTTAATTTAATTTTTAAATAATATTGTATTAAAATGTATAATAAATATTTTATTTTAAAATAAAAAAAAATTTCTTAATTTAAATGAATAATCATAAATGATGAAATGAAAATGTAATAATATATTATTATAATATAAAATTATCAATTTCAGTAATAAAATATTAAGTTTCATTATTATATTATTCATTTGAATTATTTATATTAATCATTCAAATGAATAATACGTTGCTGTTCTACGTAATTTAGCTGACAATACAGAGGCAGATAATCTTTATGTCTTAAACAAGGGCTGCACCGCTGTTACTCATTTAGGGGACATGTGCAGCTTGAAAATATGCTACGGAAGTGGGTAACACTACCCCCCACAACGCTCTACTATCCTATTAGACCGGGACCTACGGTTTAAAGTGGATTCCAAACCACTACAAGCATCCATGGCACAGCCGGCACTTGAACATGTGGTACCGAGCGCCAGAGTGCTAACCAATAAGCAATCAGCGTCCTGAATGAATAATATAATATTATCAATTTTATGTATTTAAATGCTTATGTATAACCATTTATTATTTGGCTATTCACAAACTTGCAAAGTAATGATTTCAATTGTGATAGGATTTCTTGTTTCAAGATTTTGAAAATTATCATTCATATTATTGCACCTTGGACTTTTATAGTAACTAGAAATCTTTGACTTTAAGTTATTTTCAAACGCTGTGATTTCTTTGGCGCCGATCATTGTCAAACAGAGGTAAAAAAAAAATGCTTAAGAAAGGAACTGCATTTCCTTTTTCTTTAATAAACGTAAAATTTCAGTCGAAAATGACTGCAGCTAAAAACAAAGAATTTGCCCTCCCAAAGGGGACTATTTCGTTTCAGTAAAGAATAGAAAATCTTGGAAAAGTGCACAGAGTTAAGTAAAACAAAAAGAATTCAAAAGAAACTTTAAACTCATTTTTCATTCCCGGGAATTCTCCAATAGGTTTGGCATTTCCGGAAAAACCGGATAGAGGAAGAAAAAAAGTCATGAAATGCATTTTATTACCTCTTATCGAATATTTTTGATTTCATTCCATCTCCAAGGAATAAAAAATCGTTTGATTCTCTTGACCATTTCAATCTACCTCTATCAAAAAGAATGAAAAATGTTTAAGTATTAAATTTTTTTTTGACGAAGCCTTTTTGACGTTTTAGAGAGTTAACCTTCTTCAATAGCAGGCGCTGTTGTTTATAACCACTTTAACATTATTTGGTTGGGTTTATTTTGATGAATTCTTTGATAAAACTTTGTTTATTTTAATAAAATATTTTCCTATAAAAATTACAGAATTTAGAATTATTCATCAGTATATAAATAAAATAAACTACAATTTGATTTTTTTTCGGGGAGTTTCCTTCAATTTATTGTGTAAATAATGCATAAAATATATTGACCTTAATTAAGTCCTTAATTATTATATTGTCGACTTAAATGCCGAATCGGAATAGTAATTCAATTGCTTGTGTTATCCAAGGCCTATATCGCAACTTCATTTAGAATGTCACATTTCTGCCATATCCTCCAAGAACACCGTATATATCACATATTAACATGCATGGAATTTTATTGTTTTTATTTATTATTGCTTTATTTTTTATTGCTTTAATTTATTTATTGCTTTTATTAATTATTTGCTTTTATTGCGTCTTTGTCTGGAGTGCAACGTAAATCTATCTCCTCGTGGTGCACTCCTGGCAAAGTCTGATGCGGCAAAATGATTTAAATATACGGCCTTCAATCTGACTTTCAGTGTGAGTTTCTTAGAATTTGGCAGTAGATCGCAGGTGGATTATCCTGAAAACAAAAGAAGATAATTAAAAAGACCCTTAGGTGTTTCTTCTTTGAGGATGTTACCGCTAGAAACGGTCACTACCCCTTGTACGATCCTATTCATGATATTCCAGAATGGCCTACAGAAAAATCGGTGGCATTGCTATGGATTTTCTGTAGTCACGATTGTCTCCACAAGTACCTTCACAGTATATAAGTAAAATAAACTAAACTTGATTTTTTTGGAAGTTTTCTTCAATTTGTTGCAATGACGCATAAAATATATTAAACTTCACAAACGTGCATTGGACAGAAATCACTTTTATATACATTTGTATATATTGGCGAATGATAACAATGATACAATTTTTATATACTATACAAATAATACTGTTTTTCATAAACCCATAATTTTATCTTCATTAGGGATTCTGCATTAAAATCATTTAAATAAATCCTGTATCCCAAGTTGAATAGTCATTTCACAGTATCTGAATTGTTAAAGTTATATGATGTGTAATATCCGATGGTAATCCAGACTACTCTAAGCAATCAACAGAATGCTGCTACAAACTTAAGGCTAGTTCGAATGGAATGCATCTGTGTTCACATTTTCTAGATTTGTTTCTAACTAAGTTTACATCTTAGAGCTAAGGCAGGGTATATAGAAGACTTTTGAAATAAAAGAATTGCAATGTAAACAACACTCTATCTCCGATCAACAGGAACTGGGGTGGAATAATCATATGCCCTTAATTAATATACTGTCGACTTAAATGTCGAGTGATACATTTGGAACAGTAATCCAAACCCTTGTGTTAACCAAGTCCCATATTGCAACTTTGCTTAGAATGTATCATTTCTACTATGGCGCCACGAACATCACATGTATCACATATTAGCATACATGGAATTTTATTACAATGCAACTTCTTTGTTAGGATTGCAACGTATAACTACCTCCTCACTTACTCTCCGGACAACGTCTGATATGGCAATATGATCTAAATATACGGCCTTCAATCTGTCTCTCAGTGTGAGTTTCTCAGATTTCTGCAGTGCATTGTCCCGAAACAAGATAGATGATAATTAAAAAAATCGGTGGCATTGCTATGACTTTTCTTTGGCCACGATTGTCTCCACAAGTATTTCAAAGACTCCAGACCATCTCTGTCTCCTGTGTGACAAACAGGAAGAAATGTATATATCTCTCCTTGCTTCCGGTTCTGCACTGCCTCCTGGTTTCCTTATGGATGATTCATTGTATTACCAGACTTAAGTCGATGGATTAACTGAGTCATTTGTTTCTATATGTTTTTTTGCATTTATTTTTTATCATATCTTTCGTCCTGTAAGCTTGCAATTGAAAAAAAAAAAAATTCTTGTTTTCCCCACGACGCAACGACTATTGCCGCAACGACTATTGTTGATCTGATGTAACAAACGTGAATAATCGTGATGAGGTATGACATGTAGAATCGGATACTTGAATGCATTCCAGAAAATTCGTTGTGGACTGTGGTTACTACCCCAGGGTTACTAAAACGCAAGTATAGAATTTTAAATGCTTCTAATGCGTATTATTTCATCTAATCTCTTGAAATATTACTCCTTTTAATACTTCATTAGCAGATAAGTCCCAGTCTTACCAAGCTAGAGAAAATAACACATTTTTAGTTTCTATAAATACGAACAAAAAATACTTGACACTTTTAAATTTTAACATTTTTTAAACAGTAAAAATAAGTTAGTAAGCAGTATGATTATAATGAACTGCTAGCAATTTTTAAGTAGAATTCAGTTCAGAAATAGGAAAATTATGTTTTTGACATCTATCTCAATTGTAGGTGTAAAAAATCTAATAGCGATTAACGTAAATCATTAAAATGGTAGACATCGTCAGAAGCAGATCATCAGAATAGAAAAAGGCATGAAATGAAGCGTGAAGTCCTTTTATTGTGTTTCTAATTTTATAACGACAAGACTCTGACCTAACTGCTAGCATGAAAAAATGTTTGAAATAAAGTAATATGATATTTTTTTTTTTATTTAATCAAAAACTAACAAATAAATTTTTTGTGAGTTTTAGCTATGGCCCAGATAAAAATAATTAATTTAAAGAAAAAGTAATTACACCTAAATATGTAAATTATAATGTATGTTAATATGTAATGAAATAAATAGGGAAACATTTTTTTTTGTTCTAATGTAGCTGGCAAATACTTTGATGCCTTAAAGAAAGCGCTGCACTGACGTTACACATTTAGGACTCGCTGCACCGACGTTACTCATTACACTACCCAGGAGGTACGTGTAGTTTGAAGATAAGCTACGGATGAGGAGTAACAATACCCCCTCAACGCTCTACGATCATGATACGACCAGACCGAGACCTACGGTTTAAAGTGGATTCCGAACTACTACAAATATCCATGGCACTACCGGGACTCGAACCCGAAATCTGTGCCCACCGAAGGAGGGAAATATTTTAATGTTATTTTAGAACGGTACTTTTATGGTACTCTTTTATCAAATATTTTCATCAGAGATGATTTTGATGAGTGTAGTATTGTGAATAAGTGAAATAAATATTAAATTATGTGTCTTTAATACGAAATTACTAAATATATCAATGAGTAGCTTTAGGAGTATAATTAAATTAGCAAATATTGTAATTAAATTCCCAACAGTTTCTTATAGTTCATTAGATGCATTAGTCGTAATTTTAAATATGAAAAGGAAGGAAATATCCATTTCCTGATTGCATATTTAGACCTTCTAAATAATTCATATACGAAGAGCTAATTAACCACAATAGATCGCCAGGCTCCAGTTGTAACAATTGGATAACTTAACAATAAATCCGTAATTTTTCTTGCCTTTCCTTAAATTCAGAAAATACAGTTTCGATTTTCACATGGTTTCTCCTATTATACACAAATTCTATTTTAAATAGTAATCTGAACTGAAAGACATTTAAGAAATTGAAAATATTCAATAATGATGTGCATTATAATATAGTCACTAATTATATATAATAATCATTATCTGCGTTGTTAGGGGCATTTGCTATCACATTGAATATATATTATAGAATACATATTATTCTAACATATGTTATAATACAATTCTCCTGCATGTATTGTATGGAATACATGCACATTTCAAACATACATCTATTGTTAGATTACAGTTATCATGAAATTAATTATGCAACATTGTATAAATATTTTTTTGTAATTTGACAAATCTTTCAAATTGACAGTGTTTTTTGCTTTTATGTAAAATGTCTTTACATCAAGAGAAAGATTTTTTAGATTACTTCTTCTACAAACAATAACAGAAATTATACAATATTCAGTTAATTTCGCTATTTTAAGTTGTATGCATTCAAAGAATCGAGAACAAAATTTAATGCATTTAATAAGTTAAAGGTGACCAAAAAATGAGTTGATTAATCGATTCAAATTTTGGCAAATGGATTTTTTTTTACAACTGCAACAATTTTCCATTTCTGGCAAATAATAGAACTATTCATACTACAAATATATTATTTTGTATTTCATTTGCGAGTTTTAATTAAATATTTCATGAGTGTCATGTATTTTTCTGCTGGAATAATTAGTTTAATGTTTTTTTAAATTTTCGGGAAAATTGCTTGCTATGTTTGACAAATAATTTTTATTTAATTGATCAAATATATAGTCCACCAAACAATTATTTTTAATAATACCAATATAAGACATGTTATTTTTATAATGTTGACAATTGTTGCCGGAACCTATACCAATCTGAATTCTATATATTCTGATACCAACTGTTGTTACTGATATGTTCTTATTAAAACTGCCTGTTTTTTTAATTTCAATATATTTTGTCAGATATATAATACTAAAATTTAGCTAAATTTTCATATATTTGATTTATTTCCAACTTTTAAAGTAGAAATTTATCTAACATATATTTATAAGTTATATGCATTTATTTATAAAAAATATGTCATTTAAAGCAAATCCTTGTCATTTTAGTTTGAAATTAAACGTTGAATTAAAATATTTTGGATTAATATTCATCTTAAATAAACTGTACGGGTGCATGCTGTAGAAAAATTAGTAGACTATTAGTAGTATATTCAGCTATTTCCATTATGTGAAAATAGTTTTCCTTAATTTTTAAAGAATTAACTGAAAAAGCAAATTTCTATTGAGTTATTGGTTGATTTATTTTTAAATCCGTAAGTATTAATTAAAAATACGGATTTTAAATAACTTCAATAAGAACATTTTATTTGCTCGAAATAAATTTATATTATGCTTAATTTTGAAACTAAAATTATTGTTTTTTTAAAGTATAGTGGTACTTTGATATGGGAGGGCTTAGATATATGTTGAATTTTTCTTCTAGTTACAAGCTACTATTTAAGATATAAGCCTTCTTCAACGGTGGCAGCACCACCGTTTTTCTTAGATTTCTATGCCTTGCGCATATAATAGAAAGACAACCGGAAACATTTGTTCCAAATATATCTTGCACTTTATTCAAACTCGACAATAAAGTGCAAGGGAAATGAATTACACCTGAATTCAATTCAGGATGAATGAAGATATTCAGGTGTAATTCATAACTTTAGACAATCTAACACCTTCCCTTCACAAACCAGCCCGCAAATTAGCACGAGATATGTTACGGGAAGAGGATTACGCCAATTTTTCGCTAGGTATTGGTGGTCAGTAGTAAATTAGCTAATATTCAGCTAATTATTTTAGATATTGAACTAATTTTTTTCGCAGAAAGATAAATCAAAAAAAGTTTAGGGAGAAAAGAAAACTATCATATCCATCAGATTGAAGTGTAATAATAATAGACTTTTTAACACAATATGATTACACTAATTCTAAGATACTACTGTGCCAAAAAAGTAAGACCAGTTTTCAATTTAAATTTCCCTGGTATATGGTATTTCAATTTTTTTTCTTTTTTAGGTTGTTGGTACTGTCCTTGACATCTGTATGAAATTTTACGTCAAAATATTCATTAGTGCTTGAGTTACGCTTAGTGTTGTGAGATGCTGAAAATGTTTTCCGGCGATTTTTGAAATGTCTCTTAAATCGACTCAAAACGTTGTCCCAGGATAGTCTTTTGAGTTTAGGGAATAGCCAGAAGTAGCATGATGCTAAATCAGATGAATACGGCGGTTGTGGAAATATATGGGTTTCATTTTTTGCGAAAATGTCACGAAGAATATATGCAGTGTGAGCTGGCGCATTCAAGGACCAAAACATCTTTCAAAATGGAATTTTGAAATTCCAACATCGTTAGCAAGGTATCTAAATTTAAATCGACGGTTTGCAAGCGCCAAATCTTTAATGTTTTGGATTTGAGCTACGTCGGTTGAGGTTAGTGGTCGACCAGAGGCCTCTTCGTCTTCAGTGCGTTCTCTGCCTTCTTTGAACTGTTTTTGTTACTTCTAACCATTTCTTTGCGATATAGGAATGCTCACCGAATACCTTCCGCAACGTTCTGTACGTTTCCGCAAACAAAATTTAACGCAAGTTCTTGCTTAATTAATTCAGACATTTCAAAAATCGCTGGAATCAGTTTTAGCATCTGACAAAACCAAGTGTAACTCAAACATTAATGATAATTTTGACGTAAAATTTCTCGCAGATATAAAGAACAGTGCCAAGAACCTAAAAAAGAAAAAAAAAATTGAAATACCATAAGCCCCGGGAAATTTAAATTAAAAAAAGATCTTATTTTTTGGACACAGTAGCATGTACTGTTTTACAGTAGAAGGATTTCATAAAGAAAATAATTCCAGCTTAGCGTGTCAAAGCTATCTTAAATATACACAATATATACATATATATACATATATATACAATATATACATACTTAAATATATACATATCTATTAAAGCATGGATAACCTGCTTTTTTATGATTAATGCAAAAGGTGTTCATAGGGAACGTTATGACAAATAATATATATTTATTAGAAGGTACGAGCCATTTATGCAGACTTGATTAGTTGGATTTCAAATATTTAATATAGGAAATTTCACAAGAGCAATTGATTGCCAATATGAGTTGGTTAGAAAATTACAAAAAAAAATAATAATAAATAAATAACTTCTTATCACTCCATTGTCAGGCAGTAAGATCTGATTCTAAGGAATATCTTGAAATCTTCTGTATATTTTCTGAAAGAAGTGGCTAAACAAAACTTTTATAACGGCAGAGAAAAAGAAGAGGTTGACCCTATTATGGAAATACCAGTGGTGGTTACAAGATCTACCCTCTGCTCGTATAGCATTTTCCTAAACACAGAAGATTATTAATAGTAAAGCTGCATATTTGGACGGCAAATTTAAAGGCATAGATCACCTTTTGTTTTGATTCGGCCGTTATGAAATATTCATAGTTTATTGACTTCATTCTGAAAGCTTTTATAGACCTTGATAACGCTCTGCCAATCCACCAGCTTTATATAAGCTTATAAATCTTCAACTATAAACCTCTTATAGTTGAACCTCTTAAAATCTCTTAAAACTCTTAACACTACCCTTATCCTACAACCTGGGGAGTTACAAGAAATCTACAATTTGGTGAAACATTTTACTAGACGCCTTTTCTGACATTGCTTCAAAGTTACAGACCTGAAACTTGAAGACCACAAATCTGACACTTTGAGAGTTTTGGAAGAACCATTGTAAATCATATGCTTAAAAATAGTATTACAGAAATAACTTTGGTCCTGGCATAGAAAAATATGTGACCTGAGGCTATGGCTGAAAATGACTTGGAACTGAATAAGACATGCTGTAGAATATTGTATCAATCGGAAAGTCTGTTGTACCTAAAATGAGTTAATAACACATAAAAACGGAGGCACTGACAACAGATGAAAGCTATAGTAGGAGATTGGTACAACCACATTAAGATAAGATATTATTTCATAAAGTAAAATAAAAGAAGTTTTGGAAAATACAGAGGAAAGGTTTTGGACTTTTTTGAAAATAATTGGTTTGAAAATGATGCAACTAATTGAGTAGTAGCGTTGTTTAACTAATTTCAGAAATTTCCTTGCAACTAATTTCATAAACATCATAAAAATGAGGAAGAACCTGGCTGGTTTCTATTGAAGCATCCTGCAGGTAAATATGAGAAATATGAGGAAGAAAAACTATCGAATAAAAAAGTAACTTAAGCAAAAGTGCATTTAAAGAAAAAAATAAGTATCTTAGGCTAATCTGATGTGACAATGTCTGTTAATTTCTTTAAATATGTTATTCGTAAAAAAAGAACTCATTTTTGGTGGCTATTTAGAAATAATTTTATTTTAATGGGTAAAATTAATTTAAGATGCAATGATTTCGATTTAACTGCTTGATTATGGAATGAATTATATCTCCAATTACCTTGATATTACTTTCATTTTTTGCTGATTTTATTTTAAATATAACTGTATCTTTATATATTAATATGAACAGAAAGCTTCTACATGAAGATTCAATATCTATATATTTTATTAGTTGAGATAATCATTTAATTAAAGAGTGTACATATTTATAATTATACACATTTGAAAATAAAAAAAAGTACAAATATTTTTTAAAAAAAGATTGAGAAATTTTTTTTTTTTTTTAAATCCTTCATTTTTCTTTGCCTGTATTCAGTTCTTAAGGATTTTGGTTTTTGTCTCAAAATTTTGAACGAAAACTGCGCATGCTAAAATTTAGTTAAACATTTTATCATAAATGTAAAATAAAAAAAATAAAACCTAATTTTTAGCATATACAGTTTTCGTTCAGAATTTTGAGACAAAAAAAAACCAAAAGCTATACTTGTTCCCTGTGTTTATTGAATTGTAAAGTTTAATATTGTTTCATAAAGTTCTTGATTATTTTAATGCTAGATGAAATTTGGAAACTAGCAAATCATAAAAGTACATACTTGTCCTAAGGAAATCCAGTTGTTACATTTTATAACTAATAAAATGATCAAAAAATGCATATGAAGTTAATATTCCGAACTGCTTGATAACATAGGGGATGTCATTTTTATTTGAACTTAAAATGATTCCCTTGCCTTTTCTTACTTAATTAGATTAGATGGATAATTAAATTCGTACGCTTTTTGTGCACTATTTTCATCACAGTATTTCATTTCTTCTTCGTTTTCTAAATCATTAAAAAAAAACGCATCTATTGTATAAAAAAAAAAAAAAGAAGTATTGAAAAACAAGAAGCAATAAAGACTGCCATACATAATTTGTCGCTTGCCTTTTAAACAATAAGGCGATCAAAACAGATAGAGACAAGCATTACATGCCACAACTCCTTTGAAATAATATTTCAGTTCGCCTGGCTGAATGTGACAAGGGAATGGTTTGGAAACTTCATAACTAGCTGGGACTGCGAAACTCAATAAACGGTGTGGCAATAAGCCTCAGGGGTTTTGAGAAACCCTTTCAATTGTTCTCAAGGCCAGATGAAATGCCCCAATAAATTTTTCAGAAGTTCTGAAGATATGTATGAAAGATGGTCGTTCTCTTATTTAATGGGCGATTGGAAGTTTATAAATAGCTCATAAGCTTCGATCTTGTTGTTTATATCTCGTTTATTTTTTCACCAAGAAAACACGTTTAAATGCATATTGATGCGACTATAAATTGTCACTATTAATTTTGGTGGATTTGCGCAATTTTGACAGTCTGATTGGGATAACAAATGAAAACTTTTCCTGAAAATATTTCTCATCATTTCGACACATTTTATGTTTGTTGATCTTTATCTTAAAAAATTAGTCTTATTTACGGTTTTTAAAATTTTGAAATTTAAAAAAAAAATATTTTAGTTTTATCTAAGCGTTAATTGCAATGTTCTATAGATACATCTGTATGAACCATGTATTTTATTTTTAATGGATTTTATGCATTCGTCTACAAACTCCTGATGACTAACATTTTGTAGACACATTTGTGTGTACACGTGTCGGGAGAGGTCATATTTATTATCATGTGTGCAGAGTGCATAGCTATATTTAAAAAAATACTTAACCTGTTAATGTTTTTATCATAATTTTAGATAACTATTTTTTCTTCCGTAAATTTAAAAACAAACATAGTAGTAAAATTTTAAACATAGTATTCATAAATTTTCTTAATGTATATACCTTCCTTTAATTTTTTATTGATGGTTTTTTCCTTTTTATATTGTGTTATTTTTTCATTAACAGAAAAATTTATTACTTTGTACAAAAGTAAAAGTTTCAGTTTATACAGCTTTCTTTAAGTATAGTCAATTTATATAGTACATAATAATAATAACTAAAGTGCAAATTAAAAAAAAAAAAAAATTAGAGCTTACTTATCCGATTCGTACCTAAGTGGTAACATGAATGAAACGGATTACATTGGTGGATAGTGCATTGAATCTCGCAATCAAGAGAACGATTTGCAACTTGATAAGAGCTATCGAATCAAACGCTTATGTATTTATTCAGGGAATGAACTTGATAAATATGTAGGCCTGGACTAGAAAAGGACTATTAATAAAGTATTTTGAAATTGTTAATACGCAAACCAAACTTGTTAATTGAAGAAAAAAAAGGATTATTATGATTTCATTGGCCTTCATGTCTAAAATTCTGATCAATGATAAACAAATATCCCAAATTGTTTTTGAATTAAAAATTAAATATTGAAACTATTTTAAATGTTTGTTTTGCATCAGAATGGCGAAATGTCTCATTTAGAATATTTTATGATATTAATACGATGAGAAAAATTTTGTTGAGACTGGAAAACTGAAAATGAAAAGATATTCCAAAGAAAAATAATAATAATAATAAAAAAATACATTTTAAATCATAAACAGATTTGATTAAAAGTGGAAAGATGAGAGGATATTATGTTTTTATTTTTTAATCAAATTATTCTCTATGCATCTTAGGAACAGAAAAGAGGATTAGGTTACGTAGAGAAATTTCTTAATTTCTTAAAAACAGCAGAAAAGAAAAGTCTTTTCTGTACGCTGAATGCTTCTTCTTACTTTAATTATAGTGTTTGCTCTTTTATGGGGCAATTTTCTAAGATAAAGAAACAATGCCGTACCCTTCATTAAATTACACACATTTTTTTTTCTATCTCAGAATCTTCATGGCATAAATCATTCTTGCATTTTCTGCTGTCTTTCCTCCAAGATTATTGGAGAATTTTGCAAGATCCGTAAAATAGAATACATTAAAAAATCTAATTTGTTTGAATGTTTAGACTTATTAGGAGTTAAGAACCTTTAATTTTTCTGCAAAAGTAATTACAAATTTCATCAAAAATGTTTTGTGCACCTGAAAATTTAATCCATTTTTGTTTACGGACTGGCTAAATTTTATTAACCTGTGTACGGAATTGTGTTTTATTATGAACACAAGTTTTCGTGTTTAAATTTAAATTTACGAAAATTCTAGAATATTTGTGTGATAAGTTTTAAAATTTATTTTTAAAAAAAAGAATGATATTTTTATTATTGCAAAATGGAACTTTTAGTAAGTGAAATATTTCTTTATGAAGGAACATAATGCGTTATTATGAGTTAATACATAAGTTAATTTATGTTATTACGGATTAATTTATATAATACCTGATAATAATATACTGTGTAAATTTAAAAAAGATTTTACGTACTTATCCGACTCGTGTCTCAGTAATAAAATGATTGGAACGGAATACATTGGTGGAAAATGCATTGATTTCACAGTCAAGAGATCTATTTCAACCTCGGTAAGCGTTTCGTTAGGCTTAGTTTTGTTGATTTAAAATAATGGATTATTATGGTTTCATTGTCCTTCATGTCTAAAAATTTCATCAATAATAACTTTTTGAAATGATAAACAAACATACCAAATTGTTCCTCATTTAAAAATTAAATATTGAAACTATTTTAAATATTTCCCCATTTAACATTGTGTTTCAAAGTTTGTTTTGAATCAGAATGGCATAATGTCTCATTTAGAATATTATATCATGTTAATACAATGACAAAAAAATTTTTTAAGCCTGGAAAACTGTAAATGAAAAGATATCCAAAAGAAAAATCATAATAATAAAAAATAATACACTCTAAGTCTTAAACAGATTTGATTAAAAGTGAAAGATGAGGAGATATTATGTTTTTACTTACTGATCCATTATTTACTTATCTGACTCCTGTCTCAGTAATAACATGACTGGAACGGAATACGTTGGCGATAACGCATTGATTTCAACGTCAAAAGAACGATTTGAAACTTGATAAGAGATTCATTAGATTTAGTTTTCTTGATTTAAAAACATATTTTATTATAATTTCATTGGCCTTCATTTCTAAAAATTTCATCAATGATAGCCTTTAGAAATGATAAACAAACACCCCAAATTGTTCTTCAATTATAAAATAAATATTGAAACTATTTTAAATATTTCACAATTTAACATTGTGTTTCCAAGATTGTTTTGCATCAAAAAGGCGGAAATGTCTCATTTAGAATATTTTATCATGTTAATACGATGTGAAAACTTTTTAGTAAGACTGGAAAACTGTAAATGAAAAGATATGTCAAAGAAAAATAATAATAATAATAAAAAATACACTCTAAATCATAAACAGATTTGATTAAAAGTGGAAAGATGAGAATATATTATGTTTTTATTTTTTAATCAAATTATTCTCTATGCATCTTAAAAAAGAGAAAAGAGGATTAGATTTCGTTGAGAAAGTTCTTAATTTCTTAAAAACAGCAGAAAAGAAAAGCCTTTTCTGTACGCTGAATGCTTCTTCGTACTTTAATTATAGTGTTTGCTCTTTTATGGGGCAATTTTCAAGATAAAGAAACTATTCCTTAGCCTTCATTTAATTCCACACATTTTTTTTTCTATCTCAGAATCTTCATGGCATAAATCATGCTTGCATTCTCTGCTGTCTTTCCTTCAAGAATATTGGAGGATTTTGCAAAATCCGTTCAAATAGAATACATTAAAAAATCTAATTTGTTTGAAGGTTTAGACTTATTAAGAGTTAAGAACCTTTAATTTTTCTTCAAAAGTAATTACAAATTTCATTAAAAATGTTTTGTGCACCTGAAAATTTAATCCATTTTTGTTTATGGACTGATTTAAATTTTATTAACCTGTGTACGGAAATGTGTTTTATTATGAACAAAAGTTTTCGTGACTAAATATAAACTTTTGAAAATTGAAGAATATTCGTGTAATAAGTTTCATAATTTATTTATAAAAAAAAATTATTATATTTTCAATTGAAAATGAAACTTTTATTTAAGTGAGATATTCCTTTAAGAAGCAGCATAATGCGTTATTATGAGTTAACACGTGAGTTAATTTATGTTAGTACGACTTAATTTATATAATACCTGATAATAATATATTAAAGTGTAAATTTCAAAAGAAATTTACTTACTTATCCGACTCGTGTCTCAGTAATAACATGAATGGAACGGAATACGTTGGTGGATAACGCATTGATTTAACAGTCAAGAGAACAATTTGAAACCCGATGAAAGTTTCGTTAGGTTTAGTTTTGTTGAATTGAAAAAATGCATTATTATTATTTCATTGGCCTTCAAGTCTAAAATTCTCATCAATGATAACTTTTAGAAATTATAAACAAACATCCCAAATTGTTTTTCAGTAAAAATTAAATATTGAAACAATTTTAAACATTTCCCAATTGAACTGCCTAGAGCGGTCGGTGTGGCCTGCTTTACACTTGTCACGGGCCTTGACTACTTACAGAGTCACCTGTATAGATTAAGATTGGCTGCTACAGACACCGGTGTCCTGTATTAGAATGGCGGAATGTCTCATTTAGAATACTTTATCATGTTAATACGATGAGAAATTTTTTTTAAGCCTGGGAAACTGTAAATGAAAAGATATCCCAAATAAAAATAATAATAATAATAATAAAATACACTCTAAATCATAAACAGATTTGATTAAAAGAGGGAAGATGAGAAGATATTATGTTTTTATTTTTAATCAAATTATTCTCTATGCATCTGAAGATAGCGAAAAGAGGATTAGGTTTCGTCGAGAAATTTCTTAATTTCTGAAAAACAACAGAAAGGAAAAGCCATTTCTATACGCCGAATGCTTCTTCGTACTTTAATTATAGTGTTTGCTCTTTTATGGGGCAATTTTCAAGATAAAGAAACTATTGTGTAGCCTTCATTTAATTACACACATTTTTTTTCTAACTCAGAATCTTCGTGGCATAAATCATTCTTGCATTTTCTGCTGTCTTTCCTTCAAGGATATTGGAGGGTTTTACAAGATCCGTAAAATAGAATACATTAAAAAATCTAATTTGTTTAAATGTTTAGACTTATTAGGAGTTAAGAACATTTAATTTTTCTACAAAAGTAATTACAAATTTCATTAAAAATGTTTTGTGCACCTGAAAATTTAATCCATTTTTGTTTACGGACTGGCTAAATTTTATTAACCTGT
Organism: Caerostris darwini; assembly: GCA_021605075.1. Classification (NCBI taxonomy): domain Eukaryota; kingdom Metazoa; phylum Arthropoda; class Arachnida; order Araneae; family Araneidae; genus Caerostris; species Caerostris darwini. The sequence continues at coordinate 1,300,711 of BPLQ01010387.1, forward strand.
GTAGGAATTGTGTTTTATTATGAACAAAAGTTTTCGTGTTTAAACTTACGAAAATTCTAGAATATTTGTGCGATAAGTTTTAAAATTAATTTTTAAAAAAAGAATGATATTTTCATACTGAAAATGAAACTGTCAGCAAGTGAAATATTTCTTTATGAAGCAACGTATTGCGTTATTATGAGGTAATACATAAGTTACTTTATCTTATTAAGAATTAATTTATATAATAACTTATAATAATATATTGATGTGTAAAATTAAAAAAAAAAAATTACTTACTTATCCGACTTGTGCCTCAGTAATAAAATGAATGGTACGGAATACGTTGGTGGATAGCACATTGATTTCGTAGTCAAGAGATCGATTTGAAACTTGATAAGTGTTTCGTTAGGCTTAGTTTTATTCATTTAAAAAAAATGGATTATTATGATTTCATGGGCCTTCATGTCTAACAATATCATCAATGATAACCTTTAGAAATGATAAACAAACATCCCAATTTGTTTTTCAATTAAAAATTAAATATTTTAAATATTTTAAATATTTCCCAATTTAGCATTGTTTTTCCTAGTTTGTTTACCGTCAAAATTGCGGAATGTCTCATTTAGAATATTTTATCATGTTAATACGATGTGAAAACTTTTTAGTAAGCCTGGAAAACTGTAAATGAAAAGATATCCCAAAAGAAAAATAATGATAATAAAAAAATACACTCTAAATCATAAACAGATTTGATTAAAAGTGGAAAGATGAGAAGATATTATCTTTTTATTTTTAATCAAATTATTCTCTATGCGTCTTAGAAAGAGAAAAGAGGATTAGGTTTCGTCGAGAAATTTCTTAATTTCTTAAAAACAGCAGAAAAGAAAAGCCTTTTCTGTACGCTGAATGCTTCTTCCTACTTTAATTATAGTGTTTGCTCTTTTATGGCGCAATTTTCAAGATAAAGAAACTATACCGTAGCCTTCATTTAATTACACACATTTTTTTTTATCTCAGAATCTTCGTGGCATAAATCATTCTTGCATTTTCTGCTGTCTTTCCTTCAAGAATATTGGAGGACTTTGCAAGATCCGTAAAATAGAATACATTAAAAAATCTAATTTGTTTGAATGTTTAGACTAATTAGGAGTGAAGAACCTTTAATTTTTCCTGCAAAAGTAATTACAAATTTCATCAAAAATGTTTTGTGCACCTGAAAATTTAATCCATTTTTGTTTATGGACCTTTTTAAATTTTATTAACCTGTGCAAGGAAATGTGTTTTAAAAACAAACAAACAACAAAAGGTTTCGTGATTAAATATAAATTTTAGAAAATTGTGGAATATTTGTGTGATAATTTTTATAATTTATTAAAAGTAAGTAATATAAAAAAAAATTTCGAAGTCAATTCCTACTTTATTTCCACTATATTGCAGAAAGTCCTTTATAAATAATTTTCATTCATTTTTTTAAAGTTTACCTGGCGCCATTTGTTGGTAGATATATGCAATTTAAATCTAAAAAAAATTAAATTAATTAATAAAATTTAATTAATCATTTAATTTTTGAAAAAACTCAATTAACATCAAGCATCCTCCCCTACAAGATAAAAAAAGCTATTTGAACTTGAGTGGATGAATAAAAAGTATTTTATTAAAGATGGAAAATTTGAACAATATATATTTAGGGAGAGTGTGAGCTAATAATTGGAATAGAAAAAAAAATATTTTCATTCGCCAAATGGATCTTTTAGTAAGTGAAATATTTCTTTAAGAAGCAACATAAGGCGTTATTATGAGTTAATACATAAGTTAATTTATGTTAGTGCGAATTAGTTTATATAATACCTGATAATATATATTAAAGTGTAAATTTAAAAAAAAAAATTACTTTCTTATCTGACTCGTGGCGCAGTAATAACATGAACGGAAAGGGAATACGTTGGCATTACATTCACAGTCAAGAGAACGATTTAAAATTTGATAAGTGTTTCGTTAGGTTTAGTCTTGTTGATTTAAAAAATGGATTATTATGATTTCATGGGCCTTCACGTCTAAAAATCTCATCAATGACAACTTTTAGAAATGATAAACAAACATCCCAATTTATTTTTCTATTAAGAAGTAAATATTGAAACTATTTCAAATATTTCTCAGTTTAACATTTTGCTTCCAAGTTTGTTTTCCATCAAAATGGCGGAATGTCTCAGTTAGAATATTTTATCATGTTAATACGATGTGAAAGCTTTTTAGTAAGCCTGGAAAACTGTAAATGAAAATACATCCCAAAGAAAAATAATAATAATAATAATAAAAAAAGACACTCTAAATCATAAACAGATTTGATTAAAAGTGGAAAGATGAGAAGATATTATGTTTTTATTTTTAATCAAATTATTCTCTATGCATCTTAGAAAGAGAAAAGAGGATTAGGTTTCGTCGAGAAAGTTCTTAATTTCTTAAAAACAGCAGAAAAGAAAAGCCTTTTCTATACGCTGAATGCACCTTCGTACTTTAATTATAGTGTTTGCTCTTTTATGAGGCAATTTTCTAAGATAAAGAAACTATACCGTAGCCTTCATTTAATTACACGAATTTTTTTTTTATCTCAGAATCTTCGTGGCATAAATCATTCTTGCGTTCTCTGCTGTCTTTCCTCCAAGAATATTGGAGGATTTTGCAAGATCCGTAAAATAGAATACATTAAAAAATCTAATTTGTTTGAATGTTTAGACTTATTAGGAGTTAAGAACCTTTAATTTTTCTGCAAAAGTAATTACAAATTTCATTAAAAATGTTTTGTGCACCTGAAAATTTAATCCATTTTTGATTATGGACTGTTTTAAATTTTATTAACCTGTGCACGGAAATGTGTTTTATTATGAACAAAAGTTTTTGTGATTAAATATAAATTTCTGAAAATTGCAGAATATTTGTTTGATAAGTTGTATAATTTATTTAAAAAAAGTACGTTGTTTTCATACGCAAAATGAAACTTTTAATAAGTGAAATATTTCTTTATGAAACAACATTAAAAATAGAAAAAAAGAAAATATTGCATAAAGTGCATAAATAAAAAAATTCCACTAAATATTTCATTTGTATTTCATATGAATCTATTGACTTGTTTAAAAATATCTAAATTGCATAAAATTATTAAATCCTTTATATCATCCTTTCTGTTCTTTTGAACTTGCTAATTTATAAATATGGAATATATGTTTGCATAATACAAAAATTTTTACCTAACATAATTTAATAAATAAGTACTTTAGAAAAATATCATTATTAAACTAATTACTATATTTAATACGGTTTGCTAAAACTTAAATATTAGTGTTTGTTGCTTATCGAATGCAATTTAGCAAAAATACTCTCTGTTAGATGCATAATAAAATGCTTTTTATATCCAAACAATAGTTAAAATTCATTTTTGAAAACTTAAAATATGTGGATAAATTACAATCCATGTTACATCTTAGAGTTCATTCAATAATAATGTGCAATCTTTTGATATATTCTATACATACATACATATATATATATATATATATATATATTAATGTTAATCATTTTATCGTCGAAAAGATCTGAACAAACTCTACCAAGAAAAAATTCTCAGATCATGAATAATCTTACTTGCAAATGCTTCGAGATAAAGTTACGCCTTATTTGTTGTAATTTAATCTCCTGCAAAAGATCACCTTCTTGCTAGTTAGGTTACATTCTTGGTGAGATGAATAAGGATTATAAAAGCATCTATACGGAAAGATTGCAATTTTTTTTTATTACTGTAAAAATAGCATTATCTTGTAAATATTCTACATTAAATATAACATTATTGTTTATAATAGCATGTCACCATGTTTTATCACCAATCGCACCATGTATTTTGTTGTTGTTGTTCTTTTCAATTGTTGCACATCAGAATTGGGGAATTTCTAGATGATTGGTTTGATTAATATATTAGTATAACGCATTAGTTAAATTTCTTCTAAAACTCTTTCCTGACTATGATATCTACTGCATCTTATCGGATATGGCACAAGCTTCACAATAGTGTTATCACTTCAAAATATTCCTTACTTTTGAATATTTTGACGCAGATTAAGATGCATAATAAAGAATATAAGTTTATGAATCTATTCCAGTTATGATTATTATTCTATTTCATTTTTTTAATGTGAAATTATTTCCTTAGCATCCATAATACCAACAAATTTAGGAAATACTCTTTACCAACAGCAACACATCATAAATGCTTTTTACTTATATTTATGTAATATAATTATTATTTAAGTATTAAATATTGCGTATGAATGTAATACTGATTACATTCATACGCAGCACAGTCAAATACAATATACAAACTACTTTATTGTATATAAATATACAATAAAGTCATTCAGTAACTGCATATTAATGTAATACTGGTATGTGTGGATATGTCAATGAAGTATGATATTTAGATTAATAATCATGAGGTGTTATTTTGGGGTGATTTTTCATGGCTAAAATTTCATAATTAAAGGTAAGAAAATCACCTTTTTATTTTAATAAAAATCACTATGTCGTGACTAACGTATTAATATAACTTTAAAATAAAATACGGCTTAAAAAAACTACAAACATCCATGGCAAAAATATGTCACCGAGCGCCAGAATACACTCGGCCATTAAAATACTTGCTTTTGAAAATATTTACTTTAAATTACTGTACTCAATATCAATAAAACAGATAATAGTTATATTTCAATTAATTAGTATACTACTGTACTTTATATTCCTATTAAACTGTAGAAATAAAATATTAGATTTTAAGCTTATCCAAAAATGATATTTTTGTTTAACTAATTTATGTAATGTTAAAAATTAAATATTAAAAGAATATAAAAAAATTTAAAAATGTTTTTATTAAATTAATTAAAAATCTGTATTTATTAAACAGTATGTATTTAAAGAAATATTTATTATTCTATGTTAAAGTTCTTACATTTAAAAAAAACACTTCAGGTTTATGCATTTACTTTTAAATCCATGTATTCAAAATCTTTGAATTTAAATAAATGTTACCTCTAAACAAATTCAATCTGATAAATTAATTAATATAATTGCAGGACAAAATGACGCCTGCTGAAATATGAATTTAAATGCATTTTTTTTATTTATTTCAATAAATTACCGTAAAAAAAACCAAATATAAGTTTTCAGATCACTAAAACTAAAATTACAACCTGAATAAAATCTGAAAATTGAACCACTGCACTTCTTAAAATGAAAACTCCCAGATGTTGGATCTCAGAAGCTTGTCGTAAAAATGTATCAGTGACTACAATTTCTTTGTTCGGATTCAGCCTTCTTTATTTTAGAATTTTTTTTCTCTCTTTCCAAATTACTGGGCTTTCGCGATGGTTGTTCTTCGTAAAAAGACATGAATTATTCAACGTGAAATGCAAGTTCTGTTTCATTTTCTGAATATTAAGAGTCGGCTATGAAGATTGATTAAAAACAGTGTTCACATAGAGGAATAAGCAAGGCCACCGGAATTATTCATAATTTATTATATAAAAATAAGAAATTGATGTCTGTAGCTTTTTCATTAACTAATGAAATAGATGCTGTTAAATAAAATAATTTTTAAACAATAAAATATTAATATCTTACTATCCATTGTTTACTTTCATTGAAATATTTATAATAATAGAAATTTTAGCATTGTTACAATGCGTCATGAATTAAACAAAAAACAAAACAAAAATATTTTAAAATTCAAAATTTGTTAGGTTTGTCTGCTACTTTATTATGTATTAAATTTAAAAAATTCTGATATTTTCATTTTATATGACAAAATTCATTTTGAAATACTAAATATCCAACTGAAATTATTAAATACAATTCGCAGAGGTAAGATTCTATGATAATTCATTTCCGAAAGTAAGAATAATCTCATATGCATGAAAAAAGTGAAGAAAAAAAATTTTTTTTTATAAAATTATTACAAATTAATGATAGTAAAGCTACCAGAAATAAATCTTATATGTGTGCTAATTAACGTATCTCAGCTAATGTTATCAGATACTGATTCTAATTTAAATAAATAGAATCATATTAATATCATGGATGAACATTCTAATTTATATTACAAAGAAACCAAAAACATTACTAAGAACTTTATAGCAGAAAATACTCCAATAAAATGTCCCGGAAAATACAAGGCTTGGTGGGAAAAAGATAACGATGACAAAAATAACACCTCAAAATATGAAAGAAGTGAAATTAGTGTAAATTCGATCAGGAGTCAACCAAGATCTAAGAATGGGGAATTTCAAGCGATTCTAATACATTCTCCAAATGCAAGGAACAATAAACATATGTCTTTCAAATTTAAATTTTTGGATGATTCAACAGAAGGGAAAAGCGTGACAAATAAAAAGACTAAGAAACGAATCCGTGGTTTAAATGAAAGTTCCAAAAATGCTTCAAGAACAAAGAACTCTGTTGGCACACAAACTAGCATCTCTAATTCAAAGTACAATGAAATCGCTCAGATTTTATATAAAACCCCTGAAGAAAGTTTACTTAACAAAAGTACTAATTTAGTTGCTCCCATATCAAATTTAAAAAGATATGCAAAAAGTGTTGAATATGCTGATAGTAGTTTTAGTCAAAATAAAACTCCTGTCAGTCCAAATTTAATTGATATCAAAACCTATGCAAAAACTAAACAGAAAAGTTACGATTCCGGCAAAGATATTTCTTCTTACAATATTGACATGCAATATCAAAGGGCAAAAAATTCATGCAATACCGAAAATATTAGCTATATTGACATGCCTCAAAACCAGTGTCTCAGAAAGGCGAAGGAAGAACATAATACGTTTTGTTTTACTAGAAGTGATGATCAAAGTTTTGAATTCTCAGATTCTCTTAATTCTATTGATGGTGAAATTAAGGAAAATAAATGTAAAACGTCTTCTAAAAATTTTGTTTCAAGACAATTGGGTTCAAAAATTAATAAAATCAAAACCAAAGTTACGCATAAAAATGCTTTAGACAGTTCTACAAATAAACCGAGAAAAGGTGATAACACATCACGAAAAACTGATATCGTTCTTATGAAGAAAAATATGCATAAAAAAATGGTAGTATCTGATGACCAAGATGAATTTTTTATACATATTCCTATAAAGAAGCAAAAGAATATTTACGATTGTTTATCTACTAAAAAGGAGTTTAAGAATAATGAAAAAATTATGTCATCAAAATCATTAACAGATTCGAAGGCTTCTCTCTTATTGAAAAACACTAAAATGAGAAATAAAACAAATAAATGCAGTCCAAGCTCTATTAATCTACAGAATAATAGTTTTTCTACTTCAAATATATGTAGTAGCAGCGCAATTCTCCCTAAGGAAGATAATTCTAATAAACTTAATCCAAATCAAAAACCTGATTATTTGCCCTTAAAAAATACTTTCGAAAAAGAGATATCAACTACTAATTCGGACGAAAGCCCTCCTTCTACTGGACATACACCTGATAAAAACAAGAAAACAACGAACTACAACAAAGATTCTCATCATCAAATAATCAATAAATCTTCTCCCTATTCACCATCAAATATCAATCGGTTGAATATGGTGAATAAATTCCATGAGAAAACGCTTAAGAAATTCAATTTAGATTATCATAATGCAAAGAAACTGAAAGATGGTACAGGTTATGTAATAACAAGACCACCTAAGATATTTGATGAGGAATATTACGAGAGACAAGAAAATAATAATCAAGAACTGAAACCACTAATTAATTTGATATCAATCAATACAAACACAAAAATTAATACGAAAGAGAAACTGGTTAAATTTAATTTAGGTAGTGAGATGACTAGTACTTTGTATGGCACTTCTGATCTGTCAAGTTATAATTGCCCTTACAACAAAAATGATGAAACAATAAATATTAACACAAAAGAAAATGAAGCATTGCCAGAAACTTATTTGAGCAAAAATAACATAAATTGCAAAGAAATGATGAAAATGATCAATTTAGGAAATATTATGACACAAACTTTATCTAATTCAATGGATACATCACATGGAAATAAATATATTAATTTAAAAAGTGAAGATAACCCAATGAAAATCGTTACGACAGAAGATGGCCAATCAAATAAAATATTTATTTTAGATTCATCCAAAAATATTATTAAAATTCCACAAAATCTTTTAGAAGATTCTAATGCTGCAATTATATTAGACAATGGTTTTCAAGAAAATTATGTTCCTAAAATTCCAAGAGCATCTATTGTACCACTTTATCAAAATGAAACTCCTAGTTTTGGGAAACCGATGATCATACAAACTCCAGCGTTAGTGGACGTTTCAAAGCTGAACCCACAGGCATTTCCAACAAAAAGTAAGAAAGTTTCAAGTAATCCAGTAGAAATTAAAATGATCAATAATGGTTTGTCAAGAAACGAAACAAATGATTTAAATAAAAAAGTAATTTTTGTTGCAAACCCAGTTGCTGTAGAGAATAACAAATCTGCTTCTTTAAAAAACACAATCATTCCATTGTCTTCATGTAACAACGAAGTTGGTTCATTGTATCACAATCAGGAATGTGTAAATAATCCAAAAACTATATTTATAGTTTCCAAGGATAATAATACTACCACTACAGGTGTTGAAATTCTGAAAGGATCTGATAATTTTCAGTTAATTAAATGTAACGATGTCCAACAACCCAACACAGAACAAAAATTTAGCTTTTCTATCAACAAGACAAGCGAGCCATTTTATATCTATGACTCACATATGAATGCTGTTCCTTCAAATTCTGTTTTAGGCCAAGGACAGAAAATTATTATTTGCCCTAGTTCCAACAAAGATATGTCTCAGATACTGGCAGCTGTGGAATGTATATCATCACCTGCTACTAATATTCAAAACTTAAATACAACTACGAAGCATTCCCAACATTACAAAAACAACCATTCATCAAATGATTCAAGATCTCTTGGGGGAACTCCGAACTCTTGTAAAACACCTACGAATCAGAATTATATGCATTCCAAGGAAGAAAATAATTGCAAGAATAAACCTTCGCGTCCAAGAAAGCCATGCGGTATTGTACCAGGTTTAAATTCCGAGACAGAATAAATGTTGTTTATTTTTCTTAAGTTTTATTTCATAAATAATTTCAATTCATAGAATTAACTATTCTACACATTATAAGACAAAGGTATTCAATGCAAAGAATAAGGTTGATAATACTATTCATACGATTCATTGAATTTATTCAAAGCCAATATTTAAATCATTAACTAATGACTAATAAAAAGTAATAAGCGTTTCTACAATGTTTTAGATTAGCATAAAATCAATTAATAAAAAAAAAAAAAACTGTAGCAAAATTCCCCAACTTTAAGATAAGAATAACTTAATTTCCTTTATATCTTACACCATTGAAAGATTCTTAAAAAAAAAAAAAAAAAAATGTTTTTAATCACTTTTTGGGTTGTTGATATTAAGTATCACAACTATAAATATATATGTATACAAATCATAAAATACAGGTTCCGTCAATCAGATAAACTTAATTATAAATAACAATAACTGCATTGTAAACAATGATAAAAATAATAATACATTAATACCGAAGGAAGACCAACATTTCATACAATGTGCATGTTTTAACATATTTATGCGATCTCTTTTTGCACCTTGGACTGCAAATGAATGTTACTAACATGTTCATAATCACTGATCGACAGAGTCTTTAACATATCGCCATAAACAAAAATCGAAAATTGTAATGTAATAGTCAAAAAAGTCCCTCTTGAATGTAGCTTGTTGTCAGTGAATCTAATGGTAATTACGTATTTATATTTATTTAATGTAGAAAAGAAAACCTTGAATAAAACAAAATTAATACATGTATAAAAAAAGTTGGAATCACTTTTAAACATTTACGATTAATTTCGTAAAATGCGTTATTTTTCCGCCTGCAGCAAATTAACTTTATCAAAAGTATTGGAAAAATCACTAAAAAAAATCCTTAAGAATATTTTTGCAAACTGGCGCATATATGTGTTTTTTACCAGATCTTTTTGAAAATAAAATGTATTAAATAAAATCCAGTATCATATGCTTATGAGCGCAACCTCATGCAAGTTTCACTAGACCTTATAGGAATGTAGTATGTAGTATGCAGCAACCAATTTTCTAGCTGCTCTGGATTTTTTTTGCAGTAAAGTACGGTTATTTTCCTATTTATATCTTATATTTTGTTGTGTGCATTCGCCTTAAGTTGAGAAAGAGAGCAAAGGGAAAATGGCGAACTAGATAGGACATAAAAACGATATATAGAAGGGAATAAGGATGTGAAACATGCATCTATTGGAGTTTCTTAGAGTATTTTGAAGTGATATCATTATATTGCGACTACAAGTTTACCTAAGCTGCATTGTAGGCAGATAAGAAAACGATCGGATTTATGTCCGTAAACGGCTTTTACTCTAAAAGAAAGAGATATCAGAGTTCTGTTTTTATGTTTGAGTATTTTTTTTTCAATCTTTTTTATGACTTTTCACGTGATCTATGCAGATTTTATTTTTTTAGAACAAAATATGCAAAGCAAATTGATACTTCGTTGAGTAAAGTAGATACGTGACATCATGTACTTCTTTTCATGATATGTTTGCGCTTATAGTGTTTTGATCGAAGTTTCTGTTTGTTCGTGTGGAACAAAATACTCGATTTTAAATGCATTACGTTCAGAGCATGTGCTATTTTTTTCGTAAAAGAAAATTTTGAATTGCTTATGCATTATTTGTTTTGATTTCGGTTTTGAGTTTCTTAAATGCGACTGTTATCAAAATATCTTTGTTTGTTTTTAAAATTTTTTCCTTTTAGTTTTATGGTAAAAAGACTATAAGAGAATTTTATTTTACATTTTTACAAGCATTTCTATTTTTTGTTAAAATGTTCCATTGATATATGAATAATTAATTTATCATATTTAAATTTCAAGTCAGACTTAAAAATTAATAGATCAATTATTCATGAACGCTGCATTTTTGCAAAAAATTGGAACTAATATTCACGGAATTCTTCAAACTATATTTTAAACGCATACATATATGTGTTTCACCAGATCTATATAAAAATTAAAATTCAAATATGAAAGCAAAATATTAAGTAGATTAATGAGTTGAAAATATCACTTTACATAACATAATATCTTAATGTACAAAGAAAAACTGCCTGCTTCGGTAATCCGTGCACTCTTAGATGGCTATTCAGAAGTGAAACAGAAACTTTTAAAAATTGAAATTTTTATTTAAAGTAGCAGATGAAAATCGAAATATTAATTCATGTATGAAAAAGCTGGAATTACTTGTTTTCTTTTAAACATTTACGATTCATTTCGTAAACTGGGTTTTTTTTCTGCCGGAAAGAAAACTAACTTTATAAAAAGTATTTAAAATCACTAAAAAAAAACCTTAAGAATATTCTTTCAAACAGGTGCATATATGTGTTTTTGCCAGATCTTTTTGAAAATGAAATGCTTTAAATAAAATCCAGTATCATATGCTTATGAGAGCAAATTCATGCAAATTTCACTAGACCTTATAAGAATGTAGTACGTAGTATGCAGCAGCCAATTTTCTAGCTGCTTCGGATTTTTTTTTGCAGAAAAGTATGGTTATTTTCCTATTTATATCTTATATTTTGTTGTGTGCATTCGCCTTAAGTTCGGAAAGAGAGCAAAGGGAAAATGGCGAACTAGATAGGGCATAAAAACGATATAAAGAAGGGAATAAAGATGTGAAACATGCATCTATTGGAGTTTCTTAGAGTATTTTGAAATGATATCATTATACTGCAACTGCAAGTTTACCTAAGCTGCATTGTAGGCAGATAAGAAAAGAAAACGATTGGAGTTATGTCCGTAAACGTCTTTTACTCTAAAAGAAAGAGATATCAGAGTTCTGTTTTTATGTTTGAGTATTTTTTCTCAATCTTTTTGATGACTTTTCACGTGATCTATCCTGATTTTATTTTTATTTTTTTAACAAAATATTTAAAATGCAAATTGATGCTTCGTGGAGTAAAGTAGATGCGTTACATTATGCACTTCTTTTCATGATATGTCTGGGCTTATAGTTTTTGATCGAATTTTCTGTTCGTTCATGTGGAACAAAATACTCGATTTTAAATGCATTATGTTCAGAGCATTTGTTATTTTTTTTGTAAAAGAAAATTTTTTTGACTTGTTTATGCATTATTTGTTTTGTGATGTTTTATGTGATCATCCAAATGACGATAAAATCTGTTAAGTTTGGTTTTTGAGTTCTTAAATGTGACTACTATCAAGACGTCTTTGGTTGTTTTTGAAAGTGTTTCCTTTTAGTTTTACGGTAAAAACTTTTATATTTTACATCATTGAAATATTCTTAAAAATTTAAAACGCGTTTTGATTTATTTTTTGAGGGTTTTTATATTAAATATCATAAAAATTAGTGTATATGTAAACGATAATATACAGTTTCCTTCAAACTGATTACCGTAATTATCACTTGAATGTTGCTTGTTGTCAGTGAATCTAAGAGTAATTACGTAAATCAATTATATAATTCGCATAAAAATCTTTTATCTTTGTTCTGCATTGTTTACAAATTAAACTTTACATATCAACGCTTACAACTCAGTTATCGTTCGATGTAAAAAATATAAAGCGTGTTTAAAAATAGAGGTGCCTCATGGCCGAGTGACTAGCGCTCTGGCACTGGGTACCACATGTTTCGAGTTCGAATCCTCGCAGTGCCATGGTATTTGTAGTAGTTCGGAATCCCCTTAAACAGTAGGTCCCGATCTAAGATGATTGCAGTGCTTTACGGAGATATTGATACTCTGCGTCCGTAGCTTATCATCAAACTACACGCCCCTTTTGTGTAGTACTAACTGAGTAACTTCGGTGCAGCACTTGCCTTAAAGCATAAGATACAACTGTCTAAGTATTTTCCAGTTGCATTAGAAAACAAATATAAAAATAGAAGAACGATTTTCAAAATATATAAAAAATAAAAATCCAACATGAAAAAAAATATTAA